>CM052546.1:1346233-1395892 GCA_028533065.1 Trachops cirrhosus
GCGGCAGATGACTTCTTTACTTGCATGTTCTGCGTGTGCGGCAGAGAAGCTGGCTCTCACCTGCCGGGAAAAGCCGCCACCGTCAGTTCTCCCATGTTCCTCCGGCGCCGGAGACACGGCTTGTCCCTGTGTGAATTGCGCACAGTCGTGTGTGTGGCTGTGTTTGGCCTGCACTGAGCCTGTATGTCCAGACTGGACGTAGTGTTTCTTTATTGCCCCAGACACTGGAACTTTTACATTTTGTTCCCGACGTTTTCTTGATTCAGGGGAGAGTGTGTACTTGTAAATTATGCACGTAGTCGCTGCACAGCAGAATTCAGCTACTGTGTGCTGGGATTGCCTGCACCTGTCCTTGGGGACCAGCGTCATCTCCCTGGTAGCTGGTGGGTACCTGAGGAAGGTCTGGGCTTCGGTGTACATCTGTCTTCGTCATCTGTCCTCGGTGCCTCTGCAGCCGCCCCCCCAACACGACTCCTGGTGCCTGGTCCACCTCGCAGAGTCAGGGCGACGTGCGAATCCCCTGGGAGCCTGGACGTGCCGGGGAGGCTCCCTTCCTCCGAGCCCATTCCCAGTGAAACCCGTGCCCCCGTCTGGAGTCCCAGACCCATGCAGGCAGGACCACCACAGCCACCTTTGCGTTCTTTTCCTTACCCGTGTCTACAATCACCTACTCCCAGCAACAGTGACAGCAGCGAGGGCAGCGCTCCGAGGCGGGTCCTGTTGCTCGCACGTTTCACAGACGCAGAAAGGAGACTGGGAGAGACGGGTGGCCGGCCTGAAGCCCGCAGCCAGCAGGCCTCAGCCCCAGAGCGGTCCGCTGTCTGACTGCCGAGCAGTTCCTCGCCAAGGGCGCGCCAGGGGATGGCCCGGGCCGCAGGCCATCTGTGTGCCCCAGGAGCGGGCCCTGTCGTGCTCTCCAGGCTCCCTCACTGCAGCTGCTCTCATCTCGAGTGCCACCTCCGTGCCATCGTCCTTAAGAGCAGTTTCCCTCCGGTGTCGTGTGACCCTTATGGAACACTTTCATTTTTCTGCTGTTTATTGAATCCTTTCTGTGTCAGACACTGTGCTAAGAGCTTCCCATGTCTGTTAGGTTAAATTAAAGTGAAATACATGGAGAATTTCGTTCTTGCAGCAGCCTAGCAAGGAAAGTAGTCTCTATTTTACAAATGAGGGGCTGGCTATGTTGTGTTTCTGTTCCATTACGTTGTCCCCCAGCTGCGCTACGAGCTTCTCGAGGGCAGAGACTGCACTTGCTCACTTCTGCGTTCTCAGACGGCCCTGGGTGTGTCACACAGCAGAGCGGTGCAGCAGACGGCCACATCGTGCGTGGGGTTCGGCCGCAGCGGTCTGAGGCTGTCGGGGTGGTCTGCAGGAGGAAGAGCCGAGAGGGAGCGGAACAGAAGCTTTGATCCACCTAGAACCACAGGAGAGGGAGTGAACTTCTTCCTGTCCTTCCCCTCTCCTTTTCTGGAGTCACTGTACTTATTTTCCCTTGTAGTTCACATTGCTTTTCCCATGAAAAGGGGCTTCACAGAAGGAACTTGAGTGCCCGTGTGAGAACCAGGCACAATTGTTTTGTTTTGTTTTCAGTACCTCTGGGTATGCCGGTGGCCTCCCTCAGCCCGCCCTCATTGTTCTAACTCTCATCTCCATTTAGCTCTGGGGCCTGTGTGTGACAGTAGCTTATCGTTAAGGACCTCAGCGTTGCCTAGAGAACCACTCACTGGGGAACCGGGCCAGATCAGAAAGGGATGGCAGAGGCAGTGGTGTGCACCTAGGAATTCGTGACTGGAGGCAGGTTGTATTCCCAGAATCCTCCCTTCCGTTCCCCAGGCCCACGCATAAAGGAGGGTGACAGTGGGGACAGTGAACACATTTTGATAAAGAAACTCTGGAGACTGTGGACAAATTGGTGTGAACATTCTCCAGCCTCCCGTGGTTTCTTACCTTCAGGCCCCAGCATACCGGAGAGGCCCAGTATCGCGCGACCTTGTTTACTCTCAGGCTAATGAGGATTAGCATTCATGCCTGAGTGGAGGCAAATTTGTCAGTTCTTGCTCTAAAATAACATTCTCCATCTTTCTGGAGGCGAACTGTTTGTAAACAGAATTTAATTTAATTTTACCACTTACAAACTTTCCTCTTCTGGTGTCCAATTGCTATGAAAAGTGACAATTTTTTTTGCCTTGAAATCAGATTCTGTTAAGAATGGTTTTAAAAGACACGGGCAGGTAGCGACCCATCGCTCGAAATACGTGAGGAGCTCAAGCACGGGAACTCCCCTTGCACTCGAGCCTTGAGGGGTTCGAAGCACTTACTGCCGCAGCCTTCGCTGCGCTGCGGTGGTGTGCGGGACCCTTCCCTGGGGGTGTCCCTGAGATACAGACACACACGACGCACACTCGGGCTCGGGCCCCTGAGCCTCCACGCTCTGAGCCGGGAAATAAGCGCTAAAATAAAGTGAGAGGCGGGGAGTCCCAGGCGCCCCTAAGAGGTGTGGGTGCAGAGGAGGCACCAGTGGGCAGACCATGTGTGCCCGCGAGCTCAGAGGACGCAGCACAGGGAACGTGGCCTCAGGGACAGCCCCTGTCAGCAGCTGTCTCGGGTGGAAGGGGCATTATGGGTGGAGGGAAGCAGCGGGGCCTGTGGCACCGTGAGAAGTCTCTTCTGGTTGGAGGGAGGCTCCAAGCCAGCCGCCTCGTGAGAAACGAAGCTGCCCCGTTTGGGGCAGATGCCACCCACCCCTCACCATCTCGGGGAACCCAACGCCAATCTGAGGTGGCCGACGATCGAGACATCTCTAAAGCTTGTGTGTACAGCAAGGAGAGTAAATTGATTCGACTAAGTTTTCTAAAGTATGTCTTCATAAACCTAGCTTGAGGTGTTGTGAGCAAAATTAATTTGGGAAATAAACAGGTTTTTATTATAAGATTTCTTAGAGCCTTTAATGTGCCCTAAGGTGTTTGACCACAGAACCTGAGTGGGACACACATCGGGTGCACCTGGCTGGGGTCGCTCAGCCTCCACCTGGTTTCTAGGGGTCGCCGGCCTGCACTCCCTGCCCACTTTCACTTACAGCCCTGGCCCCATCTGGGTCCTCACTCGGGCTCTGTTCTGAATCGCTGGCCTCTCACTTTTGGATTTGGGTGGACTGCTGCACCCACAGTCTTCCCAGGTGGCCACGGGGCCTGGGTGACGCACCCTGGATGTCGCGGATGAGTTAGCTCCTCGGCAGATGAATCTCGATCAGTGGGAAATGGGAGGGAGCCAGCGGGTGGGTCGCCATCCTGCCTCCCTCCACAGGCCGCCCCAAGGTGCGCTTTCTCCAGAGAGCTTTTCAGAGAAGTCACGCGTGTCTGGGCACGTCCCTGCCACCGCCCTGGGGGTGGGGGTGACCCAGCACTTCACTGCTCTCACTCAGTCTCTGTTTCTCCCCATCTTCCACCCGAGGTTGCACTTCCCAAGTACAGTGTCAGCACTGAATGCTCGCCCCAGGCTGGGCTTCCTAGGGGGCTGGGCAAAGGCGGAGTCCTGCTTTCATTGGTCACTTGAGAGTGGTGTGCACAGGGCTGGCCCGTCAGGCCGCAGGTTTGTGGCTGCAGGCGTGCATCTGGGCAGTGAGCACTAAGGAGCAGCCTCACGACAGCGCGGACTGGAGAGAGGAAATGCCCTGTAGGGAGCTGACCAGGGGCTCAGAACTGGGAATAGACGAGCTCCGGGTGAAGATCTGGGGTGGCAGTGTGGACTGTATGGGGCAGGGTAGAGGAGAGGAGAGATGGGGACAGCTAGGCGTGAGAGGAAGAAGCTGCCAGGAGAGAGAGGACTGGTCACAGGCAGGAGTGGAGTGGAGCCACTGAGGACACTGAAGGGCAATCACAGAACAAGAGCTCAAGGCCTTAGTCTCGCTGGCTGCTTGGTCCCTGGTGAGGACAGAATGGGGCCTCTTCGTCCCGGGGGTGCAGGGCGCCACTGCCGTGGCATGGAGCCGTAAGGCCTGGCGGAGGGAAGGGCCTGGTGTGTGGGAGACCTGTCTGGGCAGAGGAAAGGGGGAGACAGGGAACAGGGAGGAAGCTCAGGAGCCGAGCAGATCGTAGCCACTGTCACCTCTAAAGAGGGGGTGTGGCTTGTGCTGGTGGGGAACCGTTTCTCTCGTCTGCCTTCGGAGGCTGGTGGCACAGACGTTAGAAGGAAGACTGACATTTCAGGGCCTCTGCCGGCTCTGTGTTGCCGAAGGAGACAGTTTGTGGTTCTCTGTTCAAGTGGAAACAGGAATGCAAATGTGGGCTCCAGAGCGGTTGGGTGGAAGAGAGCCAAACTGCTGTGCTCAGTAAGGTCTCGGGGCTTGACTCTGGGGGCGGGCCGGGCCGGGCCTGGGGGAAGGGCCCAAGTCACACAGCCGCAGAGCGCAGTACAGGGTTGGGAGGCAGCGGGAGGGTGGAACGTTTCCGTAACTGTCAGCGCAGTGTGCCGCGCACAGAAACGCCTCGGATGCGGATCTCCGGCCGGAGTGTGCAGAGGGAATGTAGGCCCCACCAACAGAAGGACTAAGTGTTGCTGGTCTGCACGGACCAGCGGACACGCCCAGCCGCAGGCCAGCCGCTGGGAGTGGGGGGCGAGTGTGCCCAGCTAATGTGACTGTGAGAACGCGTCTCTTAGGGGCTACCAGCAAAATTGAGGAGGGCTTTGGACTTCCCACAGCATGTGGGAAAGGACAACAGAAGCAGTTTCATCACACTGTCCAAGGACAGAGTAACCTTAACTGTCATCTGGGTGTCAAGGGGGATTTCTCAGTGTCTGTAGGCAGGGGAAAGGAAGCTCTCAGTGGGGAAGGAGGTGTTGTCACGCCTGCAGAGGTGACACATACTGGAGAAGTGAGTGAGCCACTGTGATAAGAAGGCCATGGATTTTTTAGGCAGTGAGTGTCCAAATAGGGTTGGCTGGCATCGAAATGCAGCAGTCAGCGGGCAAGGTTGCTACCTGTAGCAGCAGGAGGAAGAAAGGACGGCCCAGTGCAGAGGTTCGGGGACCGGCACGGTCAGCTCGGGCAGAGGGTCTGTCAGGGGGCCAGACTCGGGAGCACGTGAGAGCGCGTGGAAAGGGCTCCGACACCAGCTCTGCTTACGGACCTAGGCAAGAGGGAAGAGCCCAAGACGGGGGTAGAGGAGGCGGGGAGTGCAGGGCTGGAGGGAGGGGATGGCAAACAATGGTCTTCTGGGGTTAGAGGGCTGGAGGTTTTCAGCACTTGCTGCTCGTATGAGTCAAGGGTCTCCAGAGAAACAGCACATACACCTACGAGGGAGGTATTGAGTGTGTGCACCGGCCCTTCCGCGATGCAGTCTCGGAGGCTGAGCAGCCCGCAGCCCCCCGGAGCCCCGGGAGAGCTGGCGGTGCCGGCTCCACTCTGTCCGAAGGCCCGAGGAGCGGCAGCTCGGAGGGCAGAATCTGTCTCAACTCGGGCGGCCAGGCGCCGGAGGCTGAATCCAGCCTTTCTCTGCCGTTCTGCCCTTTGCAGACCCTCAAGTGGATTGCAGGATCCGCACCGCAGTGCGAAGGGCCATCTGCCTCACTCCGTCCAGCAGCTCAAATGCTAATCCCTGCCCAGCCCTCACAGACACCGGACGTGAGGGTTAGCCAGCTGTCCGGGCATCCTGCGGCCCAGCCGGGCTGACGGGAAACGGACGCTCCCGCTCCCCTGCGACCGGGCCCAGGCGTGCACACCCCGCGTCCCCCCGAGCTCTAGGCCCCTCCAGGGCAGGGGCCCGTCTCCTCCTTCGGGTTCCCTGCAGCCAACACGAGGCTTTCCACGTTCCAACTGTTCGATAAAATGTGTTGGATGGTTCATTGATCCCGTAAACTATGTCTGTGCCAATACAGAATGCTCTAGAAAAGCTGTGGGTAAATCAGTTCTTGGTAAATTGAATCTTATTTCAAATGTACCAGGGATGTTCAACATTGAAAGGGCCGTAGGGGACCCTGGGAATTCAAGTCTCCTTTACTCTGCTACAGTCACGTTGCACAGGTAAGGAAGCCGAGTTACAGAGAGATCCTATGATGTGGCACCATCTGACCTGTTGGTTAAATGGAAGGTTTTTAAAGCAAAGCATGCCTGTTACCTCTGTGCAGAGTGAGACTCCGTGAAAAGCCCGTCTACGAACGAGGTTTAGAACGCGAGGTCAGCAACGCCCTGTTTTTGGCAGTGTCCACCGTCAGTCTGCAGGTGCGCGGGGGGTTTGTTTGCGTTACACGGCGTTTCAGCAGGGTGCCGGCGGGCGAGGTCCGCACGGTCATGCCGCACGAGGCCGCGCGTGCAGCGGTGGTCCCGTCAGACTGTAATGGGACTGAGAAGTTCCCGCGGCCTAGTGACCTCGTAGCCGTCCGCACATCCCAGCGAACACACCGCTCGCGTGTCTGCGGGGACTGAGGGACACAGACCTGCACTGCCAGGCGTGTCACAGGGCAGCCTGCACTTGGTCACGGCAGTAACCGACGGTGTTACTGGCTCACGTATTCACCACACTACACTTTTTATCATTATTTTAGGGTGTGCTCTTTCTTATAAAAAATTTGCTGTAAAACTGTACGCCACAGTATGCTAGCAATAGCCTCGTACATCCTGCCCTTGTGGTGTCTGTCGATGGCAGCTACTCTCTTGCCCTTGATTTAATGTCCTGTCGTTTTGCACAGTGACCTGCTGTGCAGGTTTGCGGCCTGGGAGCAGTGGCGACACCACCCGGCCGAGGTGTGGGGCAGGCCGCCCCACCCAGGTGTGTGTGAGTGTGCACTGCGATGTTCGCACAAATCACCTAAGACACGTTTCTCAGAACGTGTCCCTGTCCTTAAGCAACACGTGACTCTGCTGAACAGTTGTGCGGTTTATGGCAGGTTAATGAGTAAAAACAAAAAAGAACGCACAAGCCAGAAAAGCTTTTGGTTAGGGAAATTCACTTAGGAAAGACCCGGGGCTCGAAACATCCATTCTTCCTCCCGTGACTGGGAGGATGATGGACGAGCAGACCGGTGCCAGGTCCTGGGGTCCTGAGACTGTGTTCGCAGATCCGCTGCTCAGGTGGTGAGAATCTGCTCAGTCAGCAGCTCAGTGTTAAGTGAAAGGAAGACGTTGAAAAAGATTTAGTGAAACCTTGTGAACACTTCGCTGATTGAATTATTCATTTTAAATTGATCAGGTTTTATCAACATCTGTATTGCGTTGATCTAGTGCCTTCCTGCTCTGTTCTAGAATAAGGATGTGAGAAACTTGGGAAGACAGCAGAGCGACCTTGGGTCCCTGGTTTGGATGATCCACATGAGAGAGACGGAAGAATCAGAGTGTACATTACATTGGCTCCTGTTCCTCTTTCTGGGCACTTTCTCACGGCTTCTGCCTGTCAAAAATGGTTCTGAGGTTGTCATTTACTGGAAAAGATGCTTCCTTCTCCTTTGAGATTCTAGTCCCTTGACAGGGCACAGAGGGTCAGACACGAGGAGCAGGAGCGTGTGTGTGCTGATCTCGCTGAGCGCTGTCGTGCGGATGTCGGTTCTGCGGGGTGGAAATGGTCACCCCGATATGCGGACTGAGGCCCAGGCAGGAATACACTTGGCCCCGCTGTTGGGTGTCCATCAACACTGTCTCCATAGCCCGAGTGTCTTCTTTCAGGTTTGGCGTGTATTAGTAGTGTCGCCTGCTGAGACCTCTGGTTTGAAGGTGGTGTGGTACTACTTCCCCAAGCACATCTTGAATAACCATCCTATTTGGGCAATATGACAAATACGTGCAAACGGAATCTGTAGGCGACCCACCTCTCAGTCTGCGCTCAGTCTGGTCCACGCAACTGGAATGAGACGCTTCCGGTGCTGGCGGCCCGGCGCCGGGTCAGGAGATACACAGAGGGGACAGCGATGGGAACTTGTTTTCACGTCGGCGTCAAGACACTCCCAGGGTAGGCTGTGCACGGGCTTACAGCACGGAAAACTGGGACGGGGACGCGCAGCTCGCCCCGGGCAGCTCCGCACCACGTGCGGGACCTTTGGGGGCACCGGTGCAGCTCTTCGCCTGCTGTGGGCGCTCCTGTGCAGAGGCTGAATTTTCCTGGGTTTGAAGTGGAGACACAGACAGTCTTTCTTGAATTCTAATTGGTTTGAGGTAAAGAAATAGAGTTAGCCTTTTTGTGTCCTTTCCTTTGCCACTGTTCTGATTGAAGTGTGAATAAATAGTGTTATAGACAAAGTACCGATAGAGAGGGCAGATGATGGATAAATTGGAGAATCAAACTGTAGAACAAAGATTATTTTTAAATCATATAACAACTTTAATAAAATAAACTATACCTAAAAGTGAATTGACAATTTAAAATATTCTGTGTAGTGTCAAAAATGAATACTAATAAATTTGAAATC
The DNA here is from genome assembly GCA_028533065.1 of Trachops cirrhosus. Lineage (NCBI taxonomy): Eukaryota > Metazoa > Chordata > Mammalia > Chiroptera > Phyllostomidae > Trachops > Trachops cirrhosus. The sequence goes on from CM052546.1 coordinate 1,354,628, forward strand.
ATGAAATCACAGTAATTTCTTGCTTTATGCAATAGAGTTCTATTAATAAAAATCAAAGTTCTAGACATACTTGGGGGAAGATGGCTCGTCTCAGATAACCGAGTGCGGTTCCCTTCAGTCCCTCCCTGGGGCTGTCCACCTCTGCTGCACCCCGAGACCACTCGGAGACTTGCGGGACCCGGGTACCCGAGCCTCACTCCCAGACAGCCCGCGTGCGGCCCGGGTGTCGGCGTTTTCGCAGAAAGTCCCCAGGAGACTCCCAGGTGCATCCAAAGTTAAGGGCCACTGTTTTCATTGCAGTGATTCTTTAATTGTATTTGGTTACTTTTTTATAGGTGGATCTCTGTATTTTAACATTTTGACTTCAGAGTTGTTCTACTCTGTGGAAGGCAGCTGAGATCACATTATAGGTAATTGAAAGTGTTGACCTTTACCTTTAAAGTTTTTATGTTGCAGATAGCAGTCGCTGTAGAGATTACCCTTTCCCTTCCGTAGCATCGTCATCCTGAGTGCCAGGACCTCGGTTTCTGAAACCTCCCAGCAGACCCTTTTTAAACTGTTCTGAGCCTGCAGGGTACAGCAGGGCCGGGCCGTTAATTCAGTGCTTTTATCTGATTGACGTGGGGAGGATCACGGGCCACCCGGGGGAGGCCTTGCTGTTATTAGCTCCTCTCTGGACATATGTGTCTGCCCAGAGGCTTGGCACTGGGTATGTTGTGAAAGTCACGAAGGTAAAGAAATATTTTGCACTGGCTGCTCATCCTGACATTCAGAAAAACAAATCACAGCCGTGGCTGTGCTCCCTCCTCTGGAAGAACAGGCTGCAAGTGCCTTTTCGGTGTTTCTTGGTGAAGTTTGCATTGGGTCTACTGTGCACCGGTGGGTGGGAGAACATTACTGATCATGATGGGAAAGAGGTACTGGAAGCCGCCCATGGTCTTTGTGTCATTTGGGGGGTGTGCACATCTGTGTGTGTGTGTGTGTTTTCACACAAGTACATGTGTGGGTGAGTGTGTGTGCGTGCACATACTAGTATGTACATATATTACTGTTTTTGTATCTCAAACTTGAAGCTCATTTTTAAAATGTTCATGAAATTTGTCCAAAGGGAGAAAAACCTTTAAATTGGTGATTCTCAAACTTTTCTAGGCATGCAAGGATTGGCCCAGAATAGGGTCCAAAGTTTGAGAGGCACTGATTTACCTAAATTACCCCCCAAGCTACTTTTCTTAGAGACCCTGATACAAATTACAAACAGGTCTATTGGTGCTTCTATACAGAAATTAATGAATATGTTTTTTACCATTAGTGGAAATTACAGTTTTGAAACTACACAGGCCTGTGTATCACTTTCTGCTCTATTTTTGGAAGTAATGGAGGAAGTATTTCAGCTGGATTACTGCCTGTGGAGCGAGGAACTTCTTAGTGTTTGCCTGACCACCTGCTGATGCTTTATTTCCTTCGAGTCCTCAAGTCATTATAAGAATCACTCAGCAGTTTGAAATCGAAATGATGTCTGACTGTAAAATGTCAGCTATCTATCGTAAAAATATTACACACCATTTAAAAATATAATTGCCACCCCCTCTTACATTCAAACGTTTCAGAATAACAGAATCCTGGCGAAATGAGGAGCGCTCGAGTCTCCAGCCTGCACGTTTGCAAAGCCACCTTCTGTTTCGAGTCCTTTCGTGGTCCAGGCAATTGCAACCCACTCACTGCCCTTTTCTTTCTCTCTGCCTCCTGGTCATTCTGGTGACATTTTAATGATGTCGTTTGTGTCTTGCTGCTGATGAATCCTGCCCAGTGAAGGTTCTTTATTTATTTGTCCCTGGGCTGGATTTCACCCTCTGTTTGCTTATCTCTGCGTTCTGTTGCCTTCCTGAGTGTGGCAGACACCCCTCCCTGCCTGCCTTGTGTAAGGCACAGCAGGCTGATGGAGCTTGCAGACTCCTGCTGCGGGGCCCTGTTTGGGTAAATGTCACGGCTTTCAACAAGAGGATCTTGGCTAAATCACAGCTCCAGAAACTGCTTAGATTGCCATCTTAAACGTTTTATCTGACGATGGGAAAGTATGTGTTCGCTGCGTGGTTCCGAAGCACTCAGGGTTGGGCGTAGGGTTTTTACTGCATCGTCTATGAATATCCTCGGGGTGCAGGTGGAAAGGGGGTGATGGAGGTGAGTGATCTGGAGTCCGTGCCGCCTGTGCTCCTCCCCACCAGGCTTCCAGGGGCGGGGTGCTGAGACGGGCGCCTGGGAAAGATAGCTGTCCGTGAAGACCTTGTTCCGCGGCAGCTGGAACATAAAGGGGTGCCAAGGAGACCTGCCTGCCTCACGGTGGGAACAGCGTTCCAGTTGGTTCAGCATCTGTGACCACAGCCAGCGCTCGGGTGCTGCTCGAAAGGTTCTTACTCATCTAAGGCTTATTTCTGGACATTAAGAAGATCGTTAATGAAGTGATGCTTCTCTCCTCAGCGCCTCAGGGCTTTGAAAAGGGGTACTTGCCTTCTCATTTCCACCCCACCATTGCTGCCCCTGCCCCTGCCCCCTCCTTCTAGAGCAGGGGAAACAGCCTGGGTGGCAGACCATTCCCTTGGGCCACCTTCCCTTCAGGCCAGGGGACCACAGGAGCTCCAGGAGGACACGACCCCAGGTCAGCCGCCCCCCTTCTCCAGCTGTGATTTACTCGGGGACCTCGGTGACTCAGAGTAGTCAGCTCATCTTTGTATAATTCTGCTTGTTTGGAACATGGCTATTTTGAAGAAAATAATTGACTTTTTTTTGTATTATTTTTATAAGATTTTCTATCATGATAAAACTAGGCTCAAAAATGAGTTGGGAAATGTTTATTTCTTTTCTGTTTCTTTTTTAAATTGTGTAAAATTGAAGTGAATTCTGTAAGTGTTTGATAAAATTCTCCAGTGAAATAATTGAGGTCTGGAGATTTTTCTTTCAGGAGCTTTTATTTTTTTTTTTTTAAGATTTTATTTATCTTTAGAGAGAGGGGAGAGGAAGGAGAAAGAGAGGAAGAGAAACATCCGTGTGAGAGAGAAACATCAGCCAGTTGCCTCTTGTATGTACCCCGACTGGGGACCGAACCTGCAGCCCAGGCTTGTGCCCTGACTGGGAATTGAACTGGCGAATTTTCACATGCAAGACAGTGCTCAGCCAACTGAGCCACACCACTCAGGGCTCTTTCAGAAGATTTTAACTACAAATTTAATTTCTTTACTGAGTTATAGGACTATCAGTTTGTCTACCTTTTTTGATCTTGCTAGAGTTCTGTCAGTTGTATTTCTTCCTTGAAGAACAAGCCTCTGATCCATCGATTTTGTTTTCTCTTTTTTCAGTGTTATTGATTCTACTTGCTTTGGGTTTATTTTAATCCTGACTTTTTTCTTTGAGGTAGGAAGTTCGGTTGTTGACGGAGGTTTTCCTCTTGTCTGTTGTAAATGTTTAGTACTATACACTTGCCTCTCAGCGTTGCTTTAGCTGCGCCCCACAGACTCGGACACATTAGATTTTCACTTGCATTCAGTTCCAGGTGGTTTTTAATTTTCTTTCAGACTTTCTCTTTGAGTCATGGAGTATTTGAAACATTGTTTACAGATGTTTGAAGTTGCTTCTATTGTCTTTTTGCTACTGATTTCTACTTTGATTCCCTTATGGTCAGAGCATACACTCTGTATGAATTCAGTTCCTTTAAATGTGTTGACGTTTGTTTTTAGTTCTGGGACACTAATTGCAAGACCTTAAATGCAAAAGCATAGATGAGAATCTGTTGATAATTGTCTTTTGTTAAGCCAGACATTGAAGAAATTTGAAAAAAAAGTAAAACAGTACCACACTGCTTAATATTTCTTTTTTGTTTTGGATAATAGAGTTATTTTCAAAGAGCACATAGATGTGTTCCTGAAAAGCTTCATACGCTAAAATAACAGAACGTATGGGAAAACTAGCGTTGGGGCAGACCACCCAACATATATAAAATTCTGCATGCAGGGCACTAATAAAAAATAATACTCCTAGTAACCTTCTTCATCGATTTACTATTCTGATGAGAAGGAAAAACCCTCCGAGTGTGTGTGCCTGCACTTGCAGGTCACCTCCGTACTTACAGTCACGGGGTGAAGTGGCTCCCAAAGCCCCAGCCGGGCAGGGCGCCGCTTGCCCTGACCTCTAGGGGGCGCGTCTTTAACTTTAGGGCAGTTGGGTTTACTGTCATCGTTGTTGCTAATTGCTTCCTTTTAGTTTTCAGGCTTACTTTTTAATAAATGATAAATGTTGTCATTGATTACATTATGACATTAGTATCCTGGAGAAATCATGCATAAATCAATACTGCTTTCATATTATACCAATATCATCTTTCTATTTATCAACCACAAGTGTCATCATTTGAGTAAAAGGAATAAGAACTTCCTTGTATTTCAGCATGTACTGTATATTTTCCTTATTTGTTGACTATTTATCTCTCTTAACTAGAATATAAATGACAGAGCTGTGATTTTTATTGTTTTTCACTCACATCTGTATTCACATCTTATAGATGTAGTGCCATTCAACAAGTATTTGTTGAATGAAAGAACAAATAATTAAATCAATATTTAGACTTCTCTGGAATTCTGAAATAATTGAAAATATGAACACTTTAAAAAATTGGACAACTTCTTTGGCTTGATAGTTTACATGTAAGCTGATTTATGTGTAATTTTTTTTAAATTACTTTATTGTTGTTCAATTACAGTTGTCTGCATTTTTCTCTCCATCACTCCCCCCCACCCCAGCCAAACCCACTTCCCTCCCTTGCTTCCACCCTCCTCCTTGGTTTTGTCTATGTGTCCTTTATAGTAGTTCCTGAAAACCCTTCTCCCCTCTGGCTATTGTTAGAGTATTCTTAATTTCAGTGTCTCTGGTTATATTTTGTTTGCTTTTTTCTTTTGTTGATTATGTTCCAGTTAAAGATGGGATCATATGGCATTTGTCCCTCACTGCCTGGCTTATTTCACTTAGCATAATGCTTTCCAGTTCCATCCATGCTGTTGCAAAGGGTAGGAACTCCTTCTTTCTCTCTGCTGTGTATTATTTAGAAGGCCAAACATAGATGTTTTGAATGAAGTTCAAGGTTCAACATTACGTAGGAGGGTGCAGTTTTATCCATGACACTGTGTTTCAGCAGAAGCTAGTGTGTCTCACGAGCTTCGGTACCAGGGGCTGTGCTAAGCACTTTGAACGCATTTGCTGACTTAACCCTCTGACAGCTCTCTAGGCTGGCCGCTCTCAAAGTGTATCGTGAGGACCTCTTAGTTTTTGAAACTGAGACCCTTTCAGGGGGTCCAAGAGGTCAAATGTACTTGATAATAAAACTAAGAATTTGTTTGCTTTTTCCCTGTGTTAAAAGCTGTCATGAGAAAACTCCTGGGCCCCGCGCAGGTGTGTCATTGGTCATGATGCCGAAGTCCACCAGTCGGTGTGGTCTTCTTTCCCACCCACCATACCCTGTGATTAAAGCGGATCTAATTCCCATGCATATCCTTGAGGAAGTCATAAAAATAATGAATTTTACTAAACGTTGACTCTAACGCATGCTGTTTTAATATTCCGTGTTGAAAATGCAAGTTGCACACAGCCGTTCTGTTGCATGCTGAAGGGAGCCGAGTGTCCGGGGCCAAGCCCTCGTGAGACTGAGCTGTGAGGTGACTGGCTAGCTGGCTGCTTTTTTCGTGGTACCATTTTCACTGGAAGCAGCAATCCACAGACAAACGTGGCCATTCAGAGTTGGGTATTTGGGAGCATTTTCTTGAAAATGATTAAAATAATGTTGTATGACCAAGAACGACTGGCAGCATTTGTTACTAATAATAAAAATTGAACTCTTAGGCAAAAATTAGAATTTTGGAGATCCTCACTGTGCCACCGTGAGCTTGACAGCGCCCATCCTTTGCGGGCTTCTCCGATGAGACGGGCGGCAGTGTCGGCACGTGGTGGTTTTTGTGTTGTACGCTGACACGTGTTCACGTCTGAAAGAGCCGTGCGAGGCGGGAACCGATGAAGGCGTCCGTGTAGATGACCCGTTCAAAATGCAAGACGGGCCAAGGGTTTTGCGGAAGGAAGCGCCCAGATTTCACTGGCAGAGTGTCAGACTCCACGTGGCAGTCAGTCTTTGTGAACCTCCCGCTCATTCAGGTTTGATGCAGTTTCAAGAGTATTCGCAATTACCTGAAAAGGATATTAAAATACACCTCCTTTTCCCACCTACATGTCTGTAGGAGCTGGATTATTTCATATCCTTCAGTCAAAACAGCACAGTTGCAAGAGATGAAATGCAAAAGCCTACGTGGGAATCTAGTTGTCTTTTGTTGAGCCAGACAGTAACGACATTTGGAAAAAGAAAGTAAAGCAGTGCCATGCTGTTCACTATATTTTGGTGGGGAATAAGGCGGTTATTTTTCTCAAATATGTCTTTCATTATAATGTACAGTAACTTTAATGTTACTATTTTTAAATGAATTAAGAAATTTTAAGATTTCTCAGTTTAACTTTCTAATATAGTAAAGATACAACTCACAAGCAAGAAATTTGGGGTTATTGATAATTTCCTCAGAAGTGGTCAAGGGTCCCCAGGACCAGCAAGCCTGAGCAGCGCCGCTCTAGAAGGAGCTGCTCTAGAAGAAGTGGCTGGCTGGGGGACAGAGCCGAGCACAGGGGACCGCGCTCCCCGGGGCCACGCTGCTCCTGCGGGCGGGGCCGGGCCGTGAACCCAGGCCCTGACTCTCTGCAGTGAGGTCCGACACTTCTGAGAAACCACCATGGTTTCTAACTTCGCAAAATCAATAGGCCAATCTATGTGAACTTAGATATCCTGAAGAAGTGTTTTTCAAAGGTCATTTTTTTGGCCTGAGATGAAACCTTCGTCATTGGCGTCCCTGTCCCTCAGCACACATGTGACACGAACCCCCCAATAAGCATCAGCAGGGAAAAGGCTGATCACACTTGCACTTCTTTTCTTGGACTTTTTGCTCTTTAATCTGAGTAGGATTTTTAGGAGTATTTGAAAGAAACATTGAATCATATTTAAGGAAAATATCAGTTATTTCTGATAACTCTCCCTTTATTTTGGTTGGTCATACTTTTTCACTACAAACCAGAGAAATGACAATTTAGTGCTGTTCTAGTTTGAAGTAAAATATTGGAGAGCTGGAAGCTTATTTCGGTTTGGAGGAACAGGGGGATTGCTTTTATCCCACTGCCTCTTTGTGTTAATTTATATGCTGAAGTCGATTAGTGCAGGGCAGGAGCGCACCAGCACATAAATGCAGCCACTCCGGTTCCTGCCGCCAGCCTCTCTGCCGAGCGCCCTCCCTGGGAGCTTGAATGGTTTCCTAGGGGGATGTGCCGGCAGGGTAGGCTCACCCCATGAGTTCCCTTAAATATGCTGTTAATTTGCGTTGATTTGGGAGGGAACGGAGACAACCAGTGCGCAGTCCCCTGACTGAGCGTGCGGGACACTGCTCCCCGGGCTGTGTAACGGAACCTCGGGCCCCCCCAGCTTCGTCTCTGTTCACACGCACGGATCCGAACGCCAGGAAAACCCTGCCGGTGAACTGCTGCGCTCCGAGAGGGTCCCACACCGGTGACGACGTTGGAGGGAGACCCAGGAACGCGCAAGGCGGCTTTGGGCTGCTCTCTCCGTGCTCATCGAGGGGCGCCCCCGAAACAGCGGGGCAGAGACAGGCAGCCTGCCTTTCGCCGGCCAGCGAGTGCGGCGTGCGCCCGTGCGCCCTGGCCCCCGGCTCCCCGGACTCTGCCCCACCGGGCCACTCCTCGTCCTCTCCTCAGAGGCCTCGGGTGCCGGGGCGCTCCCACAGGGCTGCTCTCCCTTCTCGGCACCCACGTACGCACGGACGGGCTCGCACATGCCCGCTCCAGTGGGAATGGAGGAGGGTGTTTGCCTAAATACACTCCCTTTCGTCGCAAAGGATGGGACAGTTCTGTAAGGGGCCCTCCGAAGCCTTTGAGAGCCGCTGTGGAGCGGAAGCAGCACTCAGGTGTCCCTGAGCCCTGACCTTCTGTGGGAGCTCGGAGCCTCTGCCCTGTGACGCCGGATCTGCCCGCGGCCCTGGCTCCGGGGCTCCCCGGGCACTGGTGCGCCTTCAGCTGCCGCCCTGGCTCGCGGCCGTGACCTCCATCAGGAGCCCTGTCAGAGAACGGTTTCATGCCTGCGTCCTGTCACCTCCTGGCACTGCCCTTGGGTTGTCGACCAGTGTCTCGCTTCCTGGACTGTGGTTCCTCGGGGCAGGAGAGCAGTGTCCCCAGTGCCGACCAGCCAGGGCACTCAGCGAGTGCTGGGGGGAAGGTGCGGTGCCACCGTGACTGTGGAGCAGGAGGGACCGTGGGCCTCGTCGTGAGCCTCCTGTCCTGGGCAACGCTCCGCGGACACTGAGAAAGTGGCGAGGGTCTCCTGGCTGTTGGTCGGAGAGGCTGGTGCGGAGTCCTGCCCCAACGCTCCATCACTCTCCCCGTCAGGCCGTCGGAGGGCTTCAGAGAGTGGACAGCACGGAAAACCCCTGTTCTTACGTTTCGTAGTCATAATAGCTTGATCAGTTTTTATTGTTTGAAATCATATGCATACATTTGCCAAATTGTAACTACCCTTCACCCCGAAGTTTCCGGCACTCATCTGCTTTCATAAGGCGGAAGTGAGATGTGGAAAGCGACATACAGAGAATTGGCCACTTTTTTTTAGATCCACAAAATACGATGGTGCATCCTACTGATTTGAAGGTCTATCAGTGGAAAATGTTTATAAATATTTCTGATAAGCTAAGAGATTGCAGCTTCAGAATTAGCTGTGTGGGTGCAGCCTCCTCCCCCTCCCCACTTAGGCCGCCAAAGGGTCTACGTCAGTGGTTAGAGAAAGTGCAGCTTCAACCAACTTTCCCGGAGCACACAGAGGACTTTGTTCCAAGACAGGCACCTTACAGGACCATCCCACTGCGCTGACTGCGACCTTCATGGGGCGCGGGACCTACTGTGCGTGTTTCCGTAGTGAACGTGCTGGGCTGCTAGAGACAACTGGGCTGTTCTGCACATTGGCTAATCTGCGTTGAAATCCTTGAGGTAGTAGTTTTAACGTAGACACTTGAGGTTGCAGGGCATCGACACATTTGCCCGCCCTTCTTCCTAATGTAAATGCTAGTGTCTGCTAGTATTTGCCTATTTAACTGTAGAACGTATCATCGTACATTCAGATTTTGTCTCAGAAATACATTTGAAATGTACAGCTGTTTTCTTTGAAAAGATTAATATTATTATGGAAAGGCAGCGCACGCCGGAGATTAAAGTCCTGGCCCCAATAGGTGCACATACAACCTGCCAGCAGCGGAAACTCGAATGGCTGTGCTCACCACGAAACGATCCTCTACCCGTGTTTTTCAGGAGAGTTGTTCACAAATGATACATTATGCTCGGTGCTTTTGTTTCTCCCTGGGATTTGAAAAATGAAACTTTCCATTAGTGGTAAATTTATAAGCTTGGGGCATGAAAACGTTTGAATTTGATATAAGAGAAGTTTTGAAAGGAAGATTAGTGGTTTGAACCAAAAGACCAGTCGCCCTGGGAAATCCGCTGTCAGAAAGCAGCGTTCAGTCACGGCGTGTCCGGCCACAGCGGATGGCTGCATTCGGGCTGCTAGTCCCTCTTCCCCCGCCGGGACCCCACTGGATGGGCCTGGTAAATTCCATCGCCGGTCCAGAGCAGGGACAGCTCCTCTGTCTGAGACCTCCTTGTTGGTGGTCTGGCGGAGTCCTCTGCTTGGTGGAAGTGGGTCATTTTTTCTCCGTTTATGATTGCTTTGCAGTGGAGGAGAGTGGGGGAAGTCAGTGCCCAGGTACTGGCTGGCCCAGCCAGAGCGCTCCTGTGGCCAGAGTCGCAGGAACAGATTGAGTTTGACTTTGACTTTCATGGCATCTAGTAGTTGATTCCTATCCCTTCTGCCATGACCGAGTTTCTGGTGGTAGGCCCTCCATTTTCCATTTCGAGCAGGTGGTGACCCCCTGGCAGCGTGCCCTCCTGGTGGTAGGAATCCAGGGCCCACAGACACGGCCCCGCATCCCAGCTGCTGCTAATCCCGCAGCTTCCCAGGCCTTACGTAGTTCTTAGTGAGGCAAATGGGTTGTGGCCCCTTTCTGGATGAGCACGGGTTACCTTCACATCGCACGGGAAAGCTAAGTGCGTTCACGATGTATCTGAAAACCTTAAAAGTCCATTCAGGGAAGTGACTTCCACATCATAAAATTATGATGTTGTCTTGCGAGAACATTAAGTCCATCCCTCTCCTCTGGATGGACCTTAAATCTGTGTTATCCAGACAGACAAGCCTCTTTCTTTCATAAATGATTTATGTCCCATTTAAAAGTATGGGAAAATGGAAATTTCAGTTTTCCTGCCTAACTTATTGTAGGGTCTCACAATGTTCATTGTAAGAATGCAGAAGCATGTTTCGTCCTGCTCATTTGTTCCTGAGGAAGGCGAGATCTTTTTAGTTATTACTGGGGAAAACACACACACACACACACCACCCCCACCCCTGCCTCGAAGAATAGCAGGTGGACGCCGCTGGCTTCTTCCCAGGTCAGAGTTTGGTCATCTTATCTCGGCGGTAGCTCGGTCATGTTGGTCTTTGTGGACCTTTTCTGACTTTTTCTGTTCCATTTAAGGCAAATAAAGGTCACAAGCTTTTGAAATGCCGAATACTAATCCTTTTATCTCTCTCTCCAAAGCTTTTGTGTTGTGTTACATTTATGTCTCTCTTAATTTCGTGACCTACTTTGTGTATTTCAGTGGTAAACAGTGCTGGGCTCTGAGAGATAACTGGGCTGTTCCGCACATTGGCTAACCTATGTTAAAATACTTGAGATTAATACTTCAAGTATTTTTTTAAAGAGTTTATTTACTTTTAGAGGGGGGAAGGGACAGAGAAGGAGACAGAGAGAAACATCAATGTGTGGTTGCCTCTTATGCGTCACCTACTGGGGACCTGGCCCTCAATCCAGGCATGTGCCCTGACTGGGAATCAAACCTGCGACCCTTTGGTTCACAGGCCAGCGCTCAATCCACTGAGCCACACCAGCCAGGACTAATACCTCAAATAATTTAACGTAGACACTTAAGATTCCGGAGCATTGACAGGTTTGCCTGCCCTTCTTTCTAATACAAATGTTAGCATCTGTGCTAACCATAATTCCTCAGTCACTTGCATCACAAGGTATTTGCTTGCCAGCTATATGAAACTATCCTTTATGAAGAGTTCTTTTCCTACTAGATCACAGTGCCCAACGTAATTTCTGCTCAGTATAAGCATGCTGGGTAAACTATGAAGTCTATGACAAAATGAATTAGAGTGTCGTTTCCACTCAAAACCATCATGTCATATATTAACTCAATGATACTCTGTCAATCGTGAAGCCAGACTCAAATTCTTGAGTGTCTGTCTAAAAGCATTTTTCTTTCAAAAAGATATATGTCATATGACTTATTCTTGTAGGACCCTGGGACCATGTAGAATGGTATTTCCTTTACTGTCGTTAAGTATCGTGCCAATGGCAGCGCATTAATGAAGCGTGGAGCTCAGTCAGTCCCGAGGGTCAAAGCTAAAGCCACCGCAGCTCAGTGTTACCGGGCCGCCCGGGTGGCGAGAGCGGAGCAAACAGCGAAACGGGACACACTGTTGATGACAAGACCTTCAGCTGCACGTGGAGTGTGGCTCGGGGCCCGCGGCGTGCAGCAGGAGCAGGTGGCCCTCTCGGGCCGGGACAGCGGTTGCATTCTCCTGCCTTTCAGCTACACGTTTCCGCCACCGCACCTAGCACCTCATCACTGTGTCTGTCACAGGCCTAGCCCGTGACCTCTGCTGGGGCAGCACCTGCCTCGTCCTCATTTATTTCCAGTGCCCGTTGCAGAACCAGTGTGTTTACGGAGCGGAACGCTGTGCCGTCAGAGATCGCAGAACCCTCCTTGACACCTCGTTCTCCCTCACCCCGTGTCAATCCATCAGTCTCTCTTTGCCACCTAAATGTTGTGTTGGAGCCACCTGCTCCTCTCCATCACCGCAGCCATACTACACCCTTGCCCCAGCCCACGTCACCTTTCAGAGCGTCTGCCTGGGTCACTGCCGTGGCCTCCTGACTGGTCTGCTCCCGCCACTCGGGTCCCTCTTGACCCCTTCCCCACATTGCGGCCAGGTGAGCCTTTACAACAGCAGCATCAAAGGCTTTCTGCTGTCCTCCTGAAGTAAGAGCCACTCATGGCCATCATAGTGGTAGTGACGGCACTGCCGACGAAGGCCAATAAATAGGGTGGTCGTGCAACCTGCTGTTCACACGAGAACACTGCGAACGGGAAGTGAGCACCCAACAGGGATGCTGTGGAGACCAGGGCGTGCGCTTGCCCTTCCCGCAGGGCCGGCCGGCTCGCCTGCCCCCATCCGCCCCGCACCTGCACAGCAGACTGCTCGCTTCCCCGGGGTGGCTCGCCGCCCCAGGCCCGGGCACGTGCCGGGCTCTGCGGGCTGGACCCCGCTGAGACGCAGCTCCCAGCCAGTGCGTGCGTGCCACTGACCATAGGCGCTTGCACCCGCGGCTGCGGCCTGACCGTCGTTTCCTTGAGTGAATGCTAGTGAGCGAGTGGCAATATTGCATCGTCAGTATAGCAGCAATGGAACCCAAAGGCAAAATAAACTCTACGTTAAATTTTATGTAGTCCACACAAAAGGAGCCAGCTGTATGCACGACAGTTTAAAGTAAATAGTCTTAATTTTAACGCTGTTCCTGTCCTACTTGATGCTTAATTTGTTAAAAAGATACAGTAATTTGATTTAAAAGTCTGTTCAGTCACGTAATTCCGCAAGTTTATCAGAAATTTGTAGGTTCTTGAGAAGAAATTTCCTCTACTGAGAAACCTGTGACATTTAGAGTTATATGGAATTGGTAGGTTCTGGAACAAAGCATGTGGGTCTTCGATCATGATTTTTACCACTTACTGCCCGGGAGGCCTTGAGCACGTATTTACTTTCGCTGTGCCTCTCTTTACCCGTCTGTAAAATGGCTGTTTTCATGGCATCAGTTTTATAGGGCTTGTGTGAATTCAGCAAGGTAATACACACCAAGCACTTAACACAGTTTCCAGCACTTAGCCGCTGCTGTTATTTATGCTATTGTTTTTATATTTATTCACTCAACAAATATTTACTCAGTGTCTACTTTGTTCTTGCATTGTGCTAGGGGCTGGGAATGTACTAGGTATCATCCTAGTGTATTTCATTGAGAAACGCTTTAATTTCAAAGTCTGATAAGTGTTGACTGAAATAAATGTCAGTTTATCAGGATCTGCTTGCTGGTGGGGAGGAGCTCTGTTCACAGGCAGGATGAGAATGAGCCGGCTGTACAGAGCAGAGAGCGAGGAGGGAAAGCAGACAGGGAAGGCCCCGAGGTGCAGCAGGGCGCAGCCTGGCTGCAGAGTTGGAAGGCCAGCGTGGCGGAGTGTGGGTGTGAGTGGCAGGGAGGTCGTCGGGGAGCAGACGGTGCCGCTGTGCTGTGGGGTTTCCTTAGGAAGGCGAGCTGTCGTCTGCTCCTGTTCCTGTTACTGGTGAAGAGATAGGACTCCGTATGTCGTAGTTACAGCCATGCGACTAATTACTGATGGGGCAACAAGTGTAAGTGGGGTCCTGTGTTTGTATATTTTTAGAAAATTATTGAAGCAAACAAGGTCTACATGGAAAAAGTCAAACCGTTGTTAATATACTGAGAACAGTTTGTGTGACATCGATGTGGCCTGGCAGCCAAGGAGTGTGGACTGGAATGTGCATGGGTGAACAATGACGACTCCACTGTACGAGTCAGTGGGGGTGGTAGACACTGTTGAGTGAGCACATGTGCTGTGTGGCTGTTGCATTCAAAATAACTGAGCGAGCAGAGCAACGGATCTGCATCCAATTTTGCGTCAAGCTTGCACATTCCCCCGTGGAAACTATTGGGATGATTCAGAAGGCTGCAGCTGTGGTCAACTGGTGATTGGCAGCTTCATCACAACAGTGCTATCTCATGCAGAGTTTTTTGGCAAAACATCGAATCACCCAGGTGACTCAGTCCTGCTACAGTCCAGATTTGGTGCCCTGTGACTTCTGGCTTTTCCCAAAATTAAAATCACCTTTGAAAGGGAAGAGATTTCAGACCGTTGATGAGATTCAGAAAACTACAATGGGACAGCTGATGGCAATTGGGAGAATTGTGTGAGGTCCCAAGGTGCCCACTTTGAAGGGGACTGAGACATCATTATCCTCTGTATGTTTCTTGTATCTTCTTCAAAAAATGTCTGTTACATGGCCCGATACTTTCTGGACAAGCCTCATAGAACACAAAAATTGTACAGGTCATTTATGGAACGGTTTTCAATGAATTTTCACAAAATTCACACTCCTTGGGTAACCACACGGAGAAGCAGATCCTTCCTGGTGCCCTGACACCCGGTCACCCCATCCCCAGGGGCAGTGCTCCTCCTGACCGCTGACACTACAGGTCAGCGCTGCCTGGCTTTGCGCTTCTGCGAACTTTTGGATGGAAGCGTGCGCGCGATGAACTTCTCCCTGTGCGGTCCCCCGGGTTGTGTGCAGTGCTGGCAGCCGTCAGTTCATCCCCGTCGCTGTGTAGCGTCCTTTGAACGGACACACTCAGGTTTGCGGTTTTGTCGCCGGTGGAGAGCCCCTGGAAGAGGCTCTCCCTCCCCATGTGAGTGAGATGACAGCGGGTGTGGTTCCTGTCATCCGTGCATGTGTTAATTCCGCTTATCCTGATTACTTTCCTTTAAGCGACTGAGGGCCACCTGGGGACATTTCTCTTTCAGTGCCCAGGTACAGACCTTCCTTGCTACTCTGAGAATAGAGTGCCTCCTTACAACAGAGATTGCCCAGTACTTCCCTTTGAGAAGGAAGTGTTAATCATGGGTGGAAAGAGCCCAGATGGACTTGTCACATGCTTTTGAAGGGTGCTATCAGTGAGCTTTCAGCCTTTGGAAATATTATGTAGGGCACTGCGTGTTTCAAGGGGGTCAAGCATTATTTGCCACTTAATTGGGCCAAATAGCCATCATTGCTACTTTTAAAAATTAGATCTATTTAAACAAGGGATTGTTCGATTGGGTGGATGCCATTTTCACGTGCACTCTACTCAGTGTTTTCTTTCCTCTTCTTTTCAACATTTCAGATGACGTTGTGCCGTATTTTAAAACGGAGCCGGGCCTACCGCAGGTGCACCTGGAAGGGAACCGCCTGGTGCTCACCTGCCTCGCCGAGGGGAGCTGGCCTCTGGAGTTCAAGTGGCTGCACAACGACAGCGAGCTCGCCGCCTACTCCGGCGAGTACAGGTGATTGATGGCTTCAAGATCAGGCTCCGTGTCGGGCAAGGCGTTGGCAATGTGTGCCCCGTCGGCCACCCTAGCACAGGGCTGGAAATACCGGATCGAATTTTAGTGCGCCCAGGATGAAAGGGATAGTTTTGAACACAGACTTAGAAAGGGAGCTCCTCGTCTGAAATAGGTTGCATTTACACCTAGGAAGTCTGTCATCTTAATTGTAAAACTTAGCCCGTTCGTGAAATTGCCAGACCAAAAAAAGCTACAGAGTGATAAATCTGCTTTCTCCTGGCGACAGCCCACCCCCCACCCCAGCAGGGCTACTACCTGATGAACACACCGGTTTGAACAGGATCTTTAGGTCAGAAGCGCCTACAGCTTTAACTAGTCAAGCAGATTCTTAGTGAGCTTGTAGAGTTGGGACGGGAGAGGTTCATCCAGAGCAGGGTGGGCGTGAGGAGGCCGTCTGCATTCAGCAGCAGAGTCCACCCACCAGGGCCTGGGCACTGGGGTCCAGGAGTGAGAGCATGATGCTGCGGGACCCGGTACAAGGACAGAGATGGGTCTGAGCCGTGGCCTCGCTGGGGGAGGAGCAGCAGCCGCAGCGTGAGCCTGGGCGGGTGGGTGTGGGGGTCTTTCCAGGTTCGTATCTGTTTAACCTTCATTTGCTTGTGAGGATTATTGTACTAGATGCTGCCCTTCTGGGCAGGACGGAGAATTAGTGACTGCCTGAACAGTCCAAGAAGCCCCAAACAGTGCAAATCAGCAGAGCCACGCTCTCGTTGAAGTGGAGCGAGAGAGAGGAGGGGCTTTCTGGAGCTGTTTTAAATAGAGTGATGGCCCCCCCACTCACTCTTTGCCTCGGAGGCTCTAACAAGGTGATCCGTGAAGCACATTTGGCCTGCTTGCAGTGTGGGGTGGGTGTGTGTGTGTGTGTGTGTGTTTAAAAAAAATTAGTTTAAAGTATATATGGATATACACACAGGATAGACTATTTCTTAACTGGTTGCCCCCATTTAACCGTGGTAAAGTATTTCATACACGTGCTTTCCAGCCCCTCCTGACCAGTCAGCAGGCCTGGCCTCCCGGGCCTGCAGCCCCCTAGAAGCCGGCCGTGTGCAACACTGCCCCTTGGTAAAGCGTGGCCATGCCGGCCCTCAGCGCTCTCTGGTGCCCACCTCAGGGCGCCACCTTGCCGTGCTCAGGTCCGCTGTCCGCCACCCTGCACGGCCTCCTCTTTCGTCGCTGGCACTTCACTGTTGGAGTGTCTGCCATTGGGAGCAATCAAATGGTTTTAAGGGTTGGTTGACATGGAGCAGACCTGGGTGTGGATTCCAGCTCCCCAGCGGGCAGCATGACAGCTGACTTCGGGCGGGGCGCTCGTGAACCCCACTTTCAGAATCTGCAGAGGGGTGGTCACACCTCACTTGTGGCCTTGTGAGCTGGGAAAGGCTCGAATGTGGGTACGCAGCTTATTTTCCGGGCCACAAGCTACCTTTTAATAAATCCTAGGCATCGCGTTGTTGTAGTGGGACATTACGGGCGGCTTTGTTGGGGGGCGTGTGAGAGAAACTGTGAACTCAGAAATGAAGATCCTGTGTGAGTCATGGGCTTTAACAGCAGACGGCTTGAGTTCCAACCCTTCTGTTCAGCTCGCTGCCTGTGTGACTCCGTGACAAGTTGTTTCACCAGAGTGATCTCTCTTTTCTGACCTGCAAAGTGGGTAAGAACCTCTCTGTTCTTATGACAGAGCCTACCTCAGAGTCGCATCAAAATGAAATGGCAGCATTTTGGTGCCGCAGGATGGAAGCAGTGACGTTTTTGAAGAATCCGGTTTGCTCGTCCTAATAGACAGCAGTAATTGGACGATCTACGGCGGTGGTCTTCACACCGGGGCCCTGGGCCGTGGACAGGGGCTGGGGGACTGGTTCTGGCTCTTCCGCTTCCACTTGCTTGTTCTCTGAAAGCGGGCTGCCTGAGCGCGCGCCCGTGCGTGTCCAGCTTCTCGTGCTGCTGCCCCCATTTCACAGCAGGAGGCCCCTCCCTGTCCGGGTTGTCCTGCCCTACCACACCTCAGGGTGCGGGACACACACGCAGCCCGAAACACTGGGCTTTTTAAACCAAATATCGACCTTCTAGACAACCCATAGAAGAGCTTTCGTGCCTTTCCCTCTAAACATACTTCGCTAAGTATATTTTATTGATTATGCTATTAAGTTGTCCCAATTTTCCCCTGTTGTCCCCCTCCGCCTGGTTCCCCCCTTTTCTCCAGCAATCCCCCCTCCTTAGTTCATGTCCATGGGTCATGTGTGTAAGTTCTTTGGCTTCTCCATTTCCTGTACTATTCTTAACCTTCCTCTGTCTCTTTTCTACCTACCAATTATGCTTCTTAATCCCGGCACCATCTACCCCATTCTCCTCCTTCTCCCCCCCAGCTGATAGCCCTCCAATGATCTCCATATCTATGATTCTGTTCCTATTCTGATTGTTTGCTTAGTTTTTTTATTTTAAGATTCAGTTGCTGATAGTTGTGAATTTGTTGCAATGTTCATGGTTTTGATCTTCTTTTTCTTAAATAAGTCCCTTCAGCATTTCATACAATAAATGGTTTGGTGATGATGAACTCCTTTAGTTTTTTCTCATCTGGGACGTTCTTTATCTGCCTTTTGATTCTAAACGATAGCTTTGCTGGATAGAGTAATCTAGGTTGTAGGTCCTTGCTTGTCCTCACTTTGAATACTTCTTGCCAGTCCCTTCTTGCCTGTAAGGTTTCTTTTGGGAAGCCCACTGACAGTCTTATGGGCACTCCTTTGTACGTAACTCTTTGCTTTTCTCTTGCCGCTTTTAAGATTCTCTTTATCTTTAACCTTTGACATTTTAATTATGATGTGGCTTGGTGTGGTCCTCTTTGGGTCCAGCTTGTTTGGGGTTCTCTGTACTTCCTGGACTTATATGTCTATTTCCTTTGCCAAATTAGGGAATTTTGCTTTCATTACTTTTTCAAATAAGTTTTCAGTTTCTTGCTCTTCCTGCTCTCCCTCTGGTGCACCTACGATTCGGGTGTTGGCATGTTTGGAGATGTCCCAGAGGTTCCTAAGCCTATCCTCATTTTTTTGGAATTCTTGTTTTCTCTTTTTGTTCTGTTCAAACATTTATCTCTTCCTTATATTCCAAATCATTGGTTCGAGTCCCAGTTTCCTTACCTTCTCTGTTGGTTTCCTGTGGCTTATTCTTTATTCACTTAGTATGACCTTCATGTCTTCCTTAATTTTTTTGCCATACTCCAGGAGTTCTCTGAGCATCCTGATAACCAGTGTTTTGAACTCTGCATCTGATAGTTTGGTTATCTCTATTTTGCTTAATTCTTTTTCTGGGGTTTTGTTCTGTTCTTTCATTCAGGCCATATTTCTGTGTCTCCCCAGTTTGGCAGCCTCCCTGTGTTTGTCTCTGTGTATTAGGTGGAGCTGCTTTGACCCCCTGTCTTAGTAGCGTGGGCTGCTGTAGGAAAGGCACCTGTAAATTGTATGGGGAGGAGGCTTAGGTGATCGCCAGGGTGGGAGACCCACTTCACCACGTTGTGGCTGTGTGGGGATGGCTCTGGGAGGGGACAGTGCCACCACCGGGCTTCTGGTGGTTCGCCCAGTTTCTGGTTACTGTGCCCTCTTTCCGTACGCAGCTGGCGCCCTCCCAGCCTCTGCCCTGGTGCTGGCTCTCAGAACGGGCAGGTTTGCGTGCGTGCTGTGACTGTGCCGGCCCTCTAGGTGGTAAAACTCGGGCAGTTTCTTCTGCCACCCCGACCCCCGCTGGTGTTTACAGCCAGAGGTAACGGGGGCCTGTCTTCCCTGTGCTGGAGCCCCGGGCTGCGTGGTCTGGCCTGGGGCTGGGATCGCCGCTCCCAAAGCTACCCCTCCCGTCTGTTCCACCTCTGCTGCCACTGCTGCCTTGTCACGCCTCACCACCTTCTCATCTCCACGACCCTCCCCTCCTGCCCATGTGGATGAACGTGGCTCCTTTAACTCCTTGGTGTTGGTCTTCCACACAGCTCGATTTTCTCGCGGTTCTGGGTATTACTAGTTTTGAGGTCTGGTTGTAATTCTTTCCATGGTTGTGGGAGGAGGCCAAGCATGTCTGCCTACACCTCCATCTTGGCTGGAAGTCCTAAATATATTCCTCGTAACTGCAAAGTATGACACTAGAAATGGGATATTTTGACCAATCTTGGAGTTTTCTGAGTTTAGGCATGCTGTGCACGCGGGCAGCAAGAGCAGCACCGGGTTTTGGTTAACCGCCTCTCCTTCCTGTTCCCCAACCGTCATCAAAGAGGACGCTGTGCCTCAGGGAGCGTTTGATGAGCGCTGAGCACAGTCAGCCCCTGCGAGAGGCGGCCCAGGTGAGGGCGCCGCGTTTCATCAGGCAGCACGCTCCCGGGACGCTCCCGGCTCGTATTTACATACATTAGAACCGGAACAGCCAAGGTTTGTTTGAAGTTTAAAACAAGTTGAGAAATATTCTACTAGCGCGCACCCTCTGCCTGCATTTCTTCTGACCGAGTTTCAGATTTCAAGGAGGAGGGTACAAGGTTCTCCTTCCATCCGAGATCAGTGCTCCGTCTTGACACAGAAGGAGCACGCACTGCTGGGAGTTTGTGCTTTATGTTTTCTCCAACATGCACGCAGAAGACACTTTCATTACGTTTGACAAAAAAAATTTGCTCCACGCCAGGTCCGTGTCTGGTTTTGCTACGTCGGTGCGCCCTGCGGTCGCTGCGCGGCCGCCTCTTCTCTGCTGGCTTGTTTCCGCCGGGCACCCGCTGGGTCCCGTGACCGTGTGCGAACACGGGCCAGCGCCTTCCCGTGACCATGTGCGAACACGGGCCAGCGCCTTCCCGTGACCATGTGCGAACACGGGCCGGGGCCTTCCCGTGACCGTGTGCGAACACGGGCCGGCGCCTTCCCGTGACCGTGTGTGAACATGGGGCCGGCGCTTTCCCGTGACCGTGTGCGAACACGGGCCGGCGTCTTCCCGTGACCCTGTGCGAACACGGGCCGGCGCTTTCCCGTGACCGTGTGCGAACACGGGCCGGCGCCTTTCTGTGACCCTGTGCGAACACGGGCCGGCATCTTCCCTTCTTTCTGTCGTTAGTTTCTGCCTGGTTCTGTTCATCCCGGCAGTGAGCAACTTCCTGAACAATGAAATGTAAAGTAATGAAAAGAATCAGTCGCTTCCATCTCATTAAGAAACACATTTCCTAAGTTTGTAATCTTTAATCGTTATTTTTCAAAACATGTGATACGTTTATCATGTTTTGATTAACAGTGAACATGTAACCCAGAAGAAATTTTTTAAAGCACTTTGAATCTTTTGGTCAAAGGAAATTCTCTTTAAACTGCCATCTATATGTATATTTTTATTTCAGAGAAGTATGATAGGAAATCAGTGTGTATGTTTAAGACATAAAAATGTTACATTAGAATAAATTTCTGTGGGGTAAATATATTTAATGCTCAAGTTCAAAGAGTGAAAAGAAACAATATAAAAGTTGGATTGGATACAGAGTTCATTTTTAAAAATTAATGTGGGTATCAAAATCACTGTACTTTGTAGATTCCACTGGATATATTTAAAACAGCGGTGTGACAGTTTTAAAAAGCTAAAACTGCACCGCCCGTTATTTTATATGTGCAGCTACTCAGACTCACGGTACAGCAGTCCCGGTGTGAACTCGCAGACGTTGGAGGAGGCGGAACTCCTTCGGCAGTGCTGTCTGCACGCGCGAGCGTGCCTGTCGGTTCGTGCTCTCGGGACAGTCCTCCGGGAGACACGTTGGCGTGTGGCGGGAGGGGCTCGCTGCCCACGGGCCATTAAAGTCAGCAGGTGCTTTGCTTCCTCTTCGCTAGAAGCTCGATAAGAAGAAGTGGGTTTGTCCGGAGCGGGATGGTTTGGGGCCGACGTGATGAACCGCATTCCGCTCACTGAGGGCGGCAGGTGCCGAGATGGGCTATCAGGGACCCGTGCGTTTTGTCATCATTTTTTCAAGATACAAAACCTCGCTGAAGGCCTCACGCTGTTTTTTCAGATCCCTCTGTTATCCCCTCACGGCCCTGAGCACACTCAGCTGTCGCGCTGACCTCTGTGAGGCTGTTCCGAGTCTCGAACCGAAAACACAGCGCCTCGTGAGAATGGCAGCTGCCCCTGCCTGCTACGAACCCTGCCACCCCCTCCCCTTTTGGTGTCAGGAAAGTGCTAGCCCTTTGAAAGAGAAAATCACGTAAATTCACCTTTTGCAACTTTGACAAAAAGGAGCATTTTCCGTGGTGCTGGTATGACAGTCCAGGGGCACGACGGGTCCTGGCGAGTTCCAGATGCCGTGTTGTTCCGTCCGTGCTCGTGTCCGCATGTCCTCGTGTCCGCGCAGGCGCTGTGTCGGCGAAGTCACGGCCACCTAATCGCCACACCAAGTCTGCGCATGTAGGGGTGACAGGCAGGTACCCTCTGGTTTCTCCCCCAGGAAACGTTTATTCTAAATCATTTTCTGTTTGGGGATAAAAAATATTTTGTAGTTATATTCCAAGTGTATATCTCCAAGCCAAGAATTTCTCATGCTGGGCACGACACCCGTTGTTAAAGAGGAAGAATAATTGGATACTCCGCACGGCCGAAAGTCTCCCAGTTTCCTCCGTGGCCTGTCTCCGGGGTTCGAGCTCTATGACAGTATAACCGTAGAAATCTGATAGACGTTTATTATTTCCTATTACAGTAAAAAACAGCGATTGTTAAGGGAAAAGATACTTTTCCTTAAGCCTTGTAAAAGACAAAAAATTTGACGATATCAATAAAGATTATTAAATATCTGGGAATCGCCTTTGTAAGAAATGAGTAGAACCTTCATAAAGAAGAGTAGTAAACATCACTGATATAAAGAGCATCCTAGATAGGAAATCTAAACATTGTATAAATGTCCATTTCTTTGAGCTTATGGTAGAAGTTAACCTAATTTCAATAAAAATCCCAATGCGATTTTTTTAGGGTGACTTGTTTCATGGGGTGGTTCCAGAGCTCATTTAGAAATGTAAACAGAAAAATATGCCAAGAATTTCAAAACATAAGGTGAATAATAGGGAGGAGTTTCCCCTTCCAGGAGCATATTAGAATGTCTCAGTAATTCACTAACATGTTAGTGGTATAAATATAAATATTCCAGAAGGGAGTTTGAACTAGACCATTGTATACATAAAAATATATAAACTCAAATGAGCATTAGAACCAATGGTAAAGAAATCAGTTATTTGGAAACAATATTGAAAAATGGATCCTCATTTTATACCAAACACCAAAATAAATCTTAGATACATTTAAGAGTTAAATTTAAAAATTATAAGAAAACAAAGGTTAATGATCTATAAATATACCAAGACCAAGTATAAAAAGCATTGGAAAAATTCACCAAAAACAGATCACAGAGAGCCATATCCAATTTTACAGCGTACGCTCAAATATTCACTACAAATGAAAAGGCAAATAACGAACCAGAAGAACACTCGCAACAAATCGGACAGGTCTGTTAGGCGTAAGAACGTGGGATTCTCCGAACACAGTCCTGGGGACACAGGTGTGCGTGAGGTCGCCTACGTGGGGGTGCGTTCTCAGGCAGCGGGGGCAAAGGAAGGGGCGACGCAGAGCAGCCCGTGCAAAACCCAGACGGCGACAGTACCAAGCTGATGGCCATCGCAGGTGGCTCTAGCTAAATCCCACTGGGAACTTAGGGAGTCTCGTGAGGTGTGTCTCAGCTGTCTAGCCTGAAGGGTGACAGGAGAGAAGATTCATCTCTGAGCTTCCTCCCTCCGTTGCTGAATTTTGGCCCCTGGTCGTCAGCCCTCATGGCTGGTCCCTCAGGCATGAGCGCCGTGTTCATATTCTGGTGCCAGAGGACTCTCAGGACGAGAGGCCGGAGCCTGAGGCAAGGGTTGGCAGAAGGGTGCTGTCTGCTGCCCCCGTGCGGAGCCAGTCCAGGCCGTGGGGAAGTGGTGGCCGCAGGCGTGGCTCACATGAAAGGCAGGTCCGAAGGGCTGTTGAACGGAGCACCAGAGGGTCAAACCGCGTCTGTTCTTTGGACCTCCGTACCACTAGCACCTGCTCTTCAGTGCCACCCACCAGATTCCCCTCCAAGAGGATAGTCAGTCGGTTTCTACAAGGACTTCATATGACAGGGTTAGTGGAGCAAGCTGTTCTTCTTCTTATTTAAGCCAGTGTCCTGATGCTGGTGACACGGGACTGTGGGTGCCACTGCTGGGGCCACTGCCCCACTTGGCACAGGACATACGAGCTGCTCGTCCGGCCCAGGGCTCCACAGCACCCACCACCACTGCCGCACATGCGTCTCCCTTAGACCCACTTCTGGGCGTCCCAGCCCCAGATCTCAGAGTCCACGACATGAGTGACCGTGGATGTCTCGGGTCCGCCTCACCAAGACTCAGGCAGGGGTACGTTCTCCAAATGCAGGAACGTGGGGCAGATCCTGGGAGACTACAAACGCCCACTGTCCCCTCCAGGAACGGCCAGTCAAAGCAGCTGCTCTGGGCTGAAAGGGCCCCGATGCTTCTTCCTGGAGGCTCCTGGTGCTGCTGTGGCCCCTTCTGAGGGGCAGCTCAGAACCGGGGTGTTCTTCTGCTTAGCGGGAATGGACATTGAAACCCTTGGTTTTATTGTGATTTCATTCATTTTTCTTCAGCTTGCTCTTGCTGATAGTGAACTAGTCTGGAAAGCATTCTGTTCGCCCAGCAGAACTGTGCTGTGATGCGCTGGCTGCAGACAATCCCCGCCGTGTTCACCCGACACCGGAGCAGCATTTGCTACGTTTCAGTGGCATATGGTCCTGAGATTTTATCATATTTTCTTATGAAGAGCCAGGAAACTTTCTCTGCTTAAAAATGTGTTTATAAACAATGGGCATGCCATGAATATTCCCATCTGTTAGGTGAACATAATTTGTATAAGAATTCTTGCAATAGATGGAGTACTTTGCAATTTTTTTGTATATTTTCCCCCGTGGTGATAGTCAACTGAAGATATGGTACGAAACAGCGTGTGCCTCGCACCCCACGTCGTAGCCCTTTCTCTCTGCCGCGGGAAGGCGGTGCCACTCTGGGCGCCAGTGTGCAGGGTCGCTGCAGGGATGCGCGAGGATTTAACATCTGCTCGGATTCTACAGAAAAGGAATCGTGGAACGAATAGCAGCCGCATAAACGGCTCTGCGACGGTGGTGGTAGAACTGTCCGCACGTTCTCGGATGTGTGCTCCAAAGCTGTGCTTTCTTCTCCCAAAACTTTGGTCCACTTTGTTCTAATAGAATCGCAAAACTTCTCCTCATTATAATCATAGCATATAATAAAAATTGTTCATCCTTCTAGTTTTATTTGTAGTTTAAATAAATGGTATTAAATCCTTGTGCTCAGTTTAATATTATTCTGATTATATTCACTAATTAATTTTTTATTTGAGATGAACTGGTCCTCAGAAAAGAATCAAATTTTGAAGATTACAACTCAGCAATATTTTTCTCATAAAAGATTTTATTAGTCTTGCCATGGGATCTCAAGATAGGTATCAGAGGGAAAACATACTTCAATTAATATTTGCTTAATACTGAATTAGCTTTGTTGTCCAGATGTTTTATTCACTTAAAAATTATGCCTATCAGTTCCTTTTTCAGGCTGACTACTTGGACATGTCTGAGTACAAAGATGAACAATTAGTTGAATTTGAGTGATTTCAAGGTATGCTTTGGAACTGAGCAAATAAAACATCCTACATGTGGTACCTTGTACTGCTTTAACTTATTCTGATTGAACTCTGTCAGAGAAAGTATTTTTAAATGGAGGGCCCTCTTACCAGAACACCTCCTTGGTAAAGGATAGCATCGCTGCGTTTTCCGTTTCTCGGAAAACAGGCTACCGTTCGCTGGGGTGTAGCTCTCCCTTCTTATGGCAGACGCCTTCCCACGTGTGAGGAGTGTCCAAGCCCCAAACCTCAAACCTTGTTCTTGATTTGTTTGTGAGCATGGCCTAGAAACCAATTAATGTACTCTCTTATGTAGCGTGAGAGGTTTGGCCTCGGGGCTGTAAAACTCCCTTTAAGTGGTTCCGGGTCATATATCCTACTTGCTTGCGGATTTCAAAGCATCCTGAGTTATAAAACTAATAGTAAACCTGAAGCAAGGCTCTACTGGGAACTGCATCTTCTACCCGCATTTTCCCTGTAAAGTTTTACTGAGGTTTTCTGAAAGGCGTTGACTTGAAGGCTGATCACTTACAGTCACAGGGATGGAAAATACAAATGAAGTGACCGCTCAGCCATCCAGACAGGCTTTAGAATTAACGTAAGGCCGTGTGTGGAAACACAAGGGACGCAGGCACACTGTGTGGGGAGGTGTCCACAGCAGTGAGTGGAGAGGCCACGTTGCCAGGAGGTCACTGCTCACGCTGACATCTGTGCCGCGTTCTGGAAGCGCTGTGTGAACTTTCGTAGAGTGACGTGGCACATTGTGTTAAAACTGTTGCCAGTTCTAGAAGTAATTTTTAGAAATTCTGAGAGAATTGCAAAGACTTTGTATTGAGAGGTCTAGTTTAAGTGTAATGGTTTTTAGCTACTTGCATTTTTCATTCCTTCAAGCAGCTGTGAGTGACCCCCGCTGCACGTACGGCACTGTGGCCGCCCCAGGGGGACAGTGATGGACAAGACCGATCCGGACCCCATTTTGCGCCGTATTCACAGCTAGCTGGGGAGGCATAAGTGGGTAAACTGCAGCTTCGGTGAGCGTGTTGGTCAGGGAAGGGTCCCACAGGTGTGAGTTCACCGGAAATAAAGTCTCCGTTGAGCAGCTCCCCGCTGAGAGGCCAGGCTGCTCTGGAGGGGCCACCGCTAACACTCGTGTCTTACGTTTGGCAGGTACATCATCCCGTCTTTGCAGAGGCTGGACGCCGGGTTCTACCGCTGCGTGGTGCGGAACAGAATGGGAGCGCTCCTGCAGAGGAGATCGGAAGTCCAAGTCGCATGTACGTGTACACGGAACGGTGTCCGTGGTCAGCAGCAGCTGTGGGGTGCTGGCCAGGGTCACTTTCAGCCCTCCCAGGGCCGGAGATTCTATCTCGGGTCTGTTTGGAATAGAGCAACTGCTAAACGTCGCGGAGAGATAAGCAAGTTGCTGGTGTAGCTGGTCCAGCGACGATGATGGAGCTAATGAGGTTGGGGCTGCTTTTTCAATGCAGCCGATTGAGGGCCCAATAAACACTGCAGAGGATTAAAAAACAACAACGGGACAAGATGCCTCTGTTTTATAAATTAGTTTAGTTGCTCTTAGCTTTCATTGTCGTTTGATTCAAATGTTTTTAAAATAAACCCAGCTAGATAAAATTTCATCAATTCATAACCAGTCCCTTCCAACGATGATTTGTTTAGAGACCCTTTAGCTGCACAACAGAGTTCATGGATTAATGTCCCCGATGGTATTAATGTGACAGTGATTTAGTTAATTCTCTGTTGGGCGCATCTGGGAGGCTGAGACTGAGGAGTAACCAAGGAGCTGTCCGAATGCTGCGAGCGCGGGTTCCCACGTGGCCGTAAGGAGAGGAGCAGGGGCGGGAAGCTGGCCCACGCAAAGCGTTCCCCACTCTACTATTCCAACATCTGACCGGGAAACTGGCCTGTCTGCCCCATGAGACTGTGAGCCCACTCCCGAACGTCTCTTCGTGTAAAAGAAATCAAAAGTGTGGTGAAATTATACCGTGTGCACGAATCCATCCTACGAGAAACCGGAGAACCCTTCAGAGCCCCCACCGGACTGCGCTAGCCGGCCCGCAGCGCCCTCCCACTGGTCATTTTGGCCCGGCGGGGCCTGCGGTCTCAGTGCCTCCGTTCGGTGTACGAGGCGAAGTCAGTCCCGGTTGTCTTGCTGTTCCGTAATTACTGCTGCTGGGGTGAGATGCAGCTGCTGACACGTGCTCAGTTACATTTTTGTTTGCTAGGAAGGCATGAATTTTTCTGAATTGTGGTGAAGTCACTCAGCTAAATCTGTCCGCAGAATGATTTAAATTTTTTTCAACTGAAAAACTGGGAACATAACAAATAAAATCATACCACAAACATGTTTGAATAAGTTAATAGCTTAGGATTTATTATACTACAGTAAATTCTTTATAAAATTAAATTTTAGACTTCTTCTCATTTAATTATTTATCTCCTTGTTTCTGTCCTTTATCTCTTACACTTTCTCTTATCTTCTCCTCTTTGATAACAAATTTTACTTTAATATAACCAGGAATGTTTTCCTAATCTGTTTAATTAGTTTATCTTTTTCCTAGAATATTAAGTGCTGCTTATAATAAGGAAATAGTTTTTTTAATCAGAAAGTCATTGATAACAGAGACGCTCTGTGGACTATTCCAGATTTCTATGCATTCGGGCAGATACGGTGTATGCGCCGCATCTATGCACGCTCACATAGATTTGTCAAAAATTTCAAATGCTGCTAATCTGAAAATTGGCCACTTACACCCACATTCTAGTGACTGTTTTCCCCCATGACCTCATTTTTAAAATTGGTAACAAGTAACTCAAAGACTGGCATCAAACCCACCTACCCCAAACTAAGTCAGCGGTGTGGGGTTTGGAGAACCCTCTAAAAATGAATCAGGGGTTAAAAATTATGTCTCCCAAAAGATCTCCGAGGGGGACAGTCACCCCAGAACTGAAGAGAAGGAGACACTGATCAGGGCGCCCAGGGTTCTGGGGTGAAACCAGCTGGAGAGACTGGGGAGCTGGGCGTACCGGGTCTGGAACCGGCTCGCACGGCTCTGGGAAGCCTCGCAACGGGCCCAGTGGGCGTGAGCGTCAGGCCGCGGCTCAGCCAGCAGCAGAGGCTCCGCCAGCGTCTGTCTCCTCGGTCCCATCGCTCAGTCTCTGTGTCCTCGCTCCATCGCAGCGACATCGGTGCCTGCGGGGAACTACCGTCACTTCCATCTTGGGCCCCTCCCCCTCAGAAAAGAGTTTCCTAGAACTTAAAAGGTCTGTTTTTTCTCCGCAGATATGGGAAATTTCGTGGACACGGAGCAGAGGAAAGTGGTCTCTCAGGGACAGGCAGCAGTTCTCAACTTACTGCCCATCAGCAGCTACCCTAGGCCTCAAGTCACCTGGTTCAGAGAAGGACACAAGATTATTCCCAGCCACCGAATGTGAGTCGTGTCAAACCTTCGAGCTTAAAGTAGGAACATTGCCCTTGTCGGCACTGTTCACATACTGTTTCCCGGCTGGTCTGCGAACGGAATAACGTAGTCGGTAGCCTGCCCCACTCCTTAAGGAACAGCCACATTAAACTTGGTGTGGAAACTTGGAGAGGTTAAGGAAACAGCCAGGCACCATGAGTCTTAGCTTGCGCACACCCTTCCCTGCTCCCCATGGCGCCCTGTTTGAATGCGGTCTCTGAGACGCGTGGTCAGCCCCGAGCTGTGTTTGACGCCAGCACGAATTCGGTGCGTCGCTGGCGTCTACTGACGGCACTAGGGTCTTTCCTCTCTTCACTGTCGGGCACCACTTTCTTTGATGGTGGAGCAGTAATTGCTGCTTGTTTCCACTTGCCCTTTCATCCTGCCGTGGCAGTTTTATTTCCCTCCATCTAATTAGTGGCTCGCCCGTCTATTGCTGAGTAGCTGTTTTGTGATTAGTTAAGCATTATTTCAAGGCGTTCTTGCCCATCCCACGTTAAATTTATTTACCTAATGGCAAACGGATTTTCTTCATTTAGCTTTAAGTGATTAAAAAGAACATTCAGCAGATATTTCATAGCTGGCATCTCGCCGTGTAATGCAAAGACAGTGCGTCGCACTTCAGGGTCTGGGAGTGGGTGTCCTGAGGACCTGGAGCTGCGAGCTCGAGTGCGAGTCAGGCACTCATGCCGTCGACGGCTGCGCCGGGACCGAGGTCCGTGAGCAGGAGTGCTCTGGCTCGTTTTCCGGAACGGACCGTGCGAGACGATGCGCTGGGCGGGTTCCGGACGACAGGCCCGTGGGTGTGAAGCCTGCTCCCCCTCCCGAGCAGCGCGGAGCCCCTCCGTGAGCCCAGCCTCACAGCTTCCCACCGGGCGTCTGAACCCGGCCCAGACCCGGGCCGTCCTCAGGTTTCTCTAGCAAATGCTTCCATTTTGGTTATTGGAAATGGGGAAAAGATTGAAATATATATATATAAACCATATTTTAATTCTAGTAAAAGAGCAGTTACCTTAGAAATAGGATAACTGCTATCCTTTCTTTATTTTATTAAAAAATTGCTTAGGTATCCACCTCTATGCTGATCCCAATTTTAACACGTGACTCTCGAGTGGGTTTCTCGGTCTCTCGGAAGACTGGCTGGAAGGCAGGCCGCTGGCCAGTGCCCTGTGAAGTGTTCCGGGGGGGTCTCGTGCTGAGTGGGGCGGTGCGGCCGGGCTGAGGTGGGACGAGTGCTGGGAAGAGCTGGCCCAGAGGGGTGAGCAGTTGAATTCGGGGTCCCCTTCACCCCGGAGCTTCTCGTGCATGTCGGTGGGGCCTCGGTTGGCGGCGTGGGGGAGCACTTTAATCCAGCAGTAGATGATTACCTGGCAGGTCACGTGTCCACCTGCGCTCTGCGTGTGTTCAGGCAGCGACGTGTATCCGAGGACAGGGACGGGGGGTGTGGAATGAAATTACGACTCTCAATTTTATAAGCTTTTTTTTTTAACTTGCAGATTCTCGCTAAAGACTGTTTAATTCCTGGGGAGCTAATAATGTAAAGATGCTGGTGGGGCTTAGCTTCGCGTCACATCAAACAAATGGTCTGCTCACGACTACGCAGCTGCTGATGCTCTCCAGTCTCAGCAGAAGAATATTCCCGTGTCCCTTTTCTCAATAAAGAGACGAGGCGAGGCTGATTATGGATGTTTACACTTCTGCAAGGCCCTTCAGTTTCATATTTTCCACCTCATCACCACCCTCACATATTAGGGACCTGCTGTGTGAGGTGTCATAACTCAGTCTGCACGTGGCCTCCTCCGCACGTCTCACCACCGGAGATAGGTTACTTCCCACCCGCAGGGAGTTCAGCGTCGGCCCCCCGATGGCAGGGCGTTTTCCCATCGCCCCGTCCAGGGGATCGGCAGACGGAAGTCAGAGGGGCTCTTCCAAAACCGGATGTTTGCCTCAGATTGTCTCCCACTTGTTGGGAC
Source organism: Trachops cirrhosus (assembly GCA_028533065.1). Lineage (NCBI taxonomy): Eukaryota > Metazoa > Chordata > Mammalia > Chiroptera > Phyllostomidae > Trachops > Trachops cirrhosus. The sequence continues at coordinate 1,385,262 of CM052546.1, forward strand.
AGGCCAAGCGTCTGCACCTGCTTTTGACCTGAGCATGTGAAGTCAGGTCCCTGACACAGTTTTCAACCTTATCTCATAACCTTCAATACGTCAGCTCTGGGCTTACAGTTAAATGATTTTGTTTTCATTTTCAAGGGAAACAGTAAGTCTAATGTTTCCTAACTTGAAAAATCTGTTGCTTAGCCTATTAATAATTTTAACAGCAGCAACTATTTATTGAATTGCTACTTTCAATGTGTCTTCTCTAGTTCTTACAGTTGCCTTCTGGGGCAGGCATAATTAGCTCCGCCGAGAGCCCTCCGGACGCACGGCCTACCCAGGGGTGCACAGCTGGCGCCCGGCCGAGCCAGGACTCCCACCCTGTCTGCCCGGCTCCACTCTCACGCCCTCTTCTGCGTCCGGCCGATTTTTCTTTTTACTTTATTTGGCTGAGCTTTCCTTGTGCTTTTGGTTTTTTTTCATACACTGCCTTAGTTTTTTTTTTCTCCTTTTCTGGAACACCAGCTTTCAATTTGCAACACCATAGGTTAGGATGGGCCACCCTGAGTCATGGGCACACACACACACACTCGTGTGCATGTCATCACAGAGCGTACCTGTGGGTCTTTTTGTCCTGGGTCTGTTGGTCACTCGCTTTGGAAACTTCTCGCAAAGGGGAGGCAGGCGTGGCCTTCCAGTTAAGGCACCGGCTGTGTGGAACTCAGAGGTGCGGTGGAGATGGGGTCTCTCCCTGTGTAGGGGTCACCAGGCGCCTTAGCACGGGGTGGGCGGCAATCGGGGGTGGAGGGCGGTCACCACGTGCAGGATCTGGCGCCCAGTCGCTGGCAGCCTCTTTGTTCTTAAGCTAGACATTTGTTCAGTAGGAGGGTTAAGTTGTGTGGGAGGGATGGCAGTGCAATTCATCACCGTCCCCAGAAGAGTAGCTGGCGAGTGTCCCGGCGGTGGCTCTTGAGAAAGGCTGACTGAACCACCGGCTTGGGGCGGGGAACCCACGGTGTAGCGTGCGGGTGATGTGTTACAGAACCGTGCACTCGAAGCCTGTGTGATTTTATTAACCACTGTCACCCCAGTAAATTCAACACAAATTTTTATAGAAAGAAACACGTGCGAAGTCCAGGCTGCAGCGTGGGCATTTTTTCCATTCATTCACCCGGCAATTGAGGGCAGACTGTGTGCCGGGTACCGCTGCAGGCTCCAGACAGACAGCAGAAACAAAAGAAAGTCCCCACAGGCAGGTGGAAGGAAACAGCCTCACGGATGCGAATCTGACATGCCAGCTGGTGACATAGCCAGGACGAAATAAAGCAGGTGGCGGAGTAGGGAACGTGGGCTGGGCGGGGTGCTGTTTTAGAGACGGAATCAGAGGGGGCCTCTGACAATAAAGCACATGAGCAGAGGCCTGAGCGAATCGGGGGGAGGCGTGGGCTGTATCCGTGCGGTCGGGGCCCCAGGAGGCCCCTGGGCTGGCGTGGGGCTGGCGTGGGGCTGGCGTGGGGCTGGCGAGGGGCTGGCGAGGGGCTGGCGTGGGGCTGGCGAGGGGCTGGCGTGGGGCTGGCGTGGGGCTGGCGTGGGGCTGGCGAGGGGCTGGCGTGGGGCTGGCGAGGGGCTGGCGTGGGGCTGGCGAGGGGCTGGCGTGGGGCTGGCGAGGGGCTGGCGAGGGGCTGGCAAGGGGCTGCAGAGGGGCTCGTCCAGGTGGCAGCAGCCAGAGCTGCGGGCCCAGGCTGCCCGGCTGCGGAATGGATTTGGCCACGACTGCGGATCCGAGCAGAACAGCAACACAATCTCACCTGTGATTCTTCCGTTAAGAACCGTGTTGTGCACCGACTGGGGGTCACAGACGGGAAGCCGGGAGGCCTGGGGTGTGCTCGCCGCAGCGACCCAGGCGGCTCCTGTCGGGGTGGTTTGGGCGGCAGCGGCGAGAAGGTCAGATGCTGGTGGGTTTGGAAGCGGAGTCGGTGGGGTTTCCCACGGGGTTGGGTGGGGGCACGGCAGAAGGTGGGGGCCACGGATCCCTAAGACTTGCAGGTGGAGTCACCACTGGGGACGGTTTGGGCGAAGCGAGTTTTGTGTGCGTTTGTGGGTTGGTGGTGGAGTCTGACATCCGTGTTGAAGGTGTAGGTGTGAGATGCGTGGTAGGTGGGCAAGAGGCTCCGAGGCTTAGACGGTCGTGCACAGCACACAGACCCGGAGTCAGCAAAGAGGTGGGGCATTGGTGCAGTGACGGCGTGTAGAGGCCTTCAAAGCTCACTGTGAACGGTACAAGCCAGCAAGCGAAGCCCAAAGAGGTGGCCACGTCGGCAAAGATGCTCTTGGCTCACAGAGGATAACTGACTAAGAAAGAGAAAATGTACCGGGGTATTTACAGAACACGGAACGGAACCAGAAGGAGAGGACTGGGTCATGAGCAGGCTGCTCCCCAGGCCCAAGGAGCAGGGGCAAGTCAACTCTCCTGGCCTCCAAGGTTGTCCAGGTCCTGATTCCTGGAACCCGTGAGTGCGAGAGGTACCAGGCAGAGGGGCATGGGGCTCGCAGAAACAACAGGAAGTGATGAGGTGGGACGGTGGGAGAAAAGGAAAAAGGCCAAGTCTTCGCGTCGTGCAGTCAAGGTCAGTGTCTGCACCCTGTGGCCCGCACACACCGAACGCCGGCAGCTCTTTCTCTCCGCATCTCGCCTCCGGACTTCAGCTGGTGAGGGTCATGGCCCCGGGTCACGGGGGTAGGTCCCGTCTCTTCAAGCAGCTCTAACCTCCCCTGGGTGTTGAGCGTCGGAAGCCCCTGTGTCTGCAACTCCGCGCGGTGCTGTGCCGCGCGGGTGGGCGGTGCCGGCGTGGCTGAAGGCACGAGTGAGCGTGCGGCAGCCTCAGGTGGCAGGCGCGGACTGCCTCACCGCGGGGGGAGGACACCGCCAGCGGGGGGAGGCATGACTCGGGGAGCCACAGGGTACGTGAAGACGGGCGACTGAGCTACACTGAGCACTCTGAACAGGAAGTTGTAGCTTGTTTATCTGAGGAGATGGAAACGCGTGTCTATGTTTCTAATGTGCCGAACCCAGACAGTCGGCGTGCGGTCTTTGCAAATCAGAGGTCGGGACAGCCTTGTCCTTACACATGGAGTCTGATCTGAGGCCGAAACTGCTCTGTGCTATTTTGGTGTAGATATATGCTCTGTGTTTCATTTTATTTCTCAAGGTACGAAATGTGAGTGCCTGTGTCAGGTAGCGCTGCGCTCACCTCCAGGAGGTGATTTACAGCAGCAGTTATCAGATTAGGACGCGAAGACTTGTTCTGTGAGATGCCATTCTTTCGCTTAATTGCAGGTCCTTGTGCTCGGATTGCATCCTGCAGCCTACCTGACAGGAATGTGTAAGCACAGTGGGCTCACAGGGGTTTTCCTGGGAACGCGGAGTCTGCAGATTAAATATTTTAAACCTCCAGCCAGCTTAGCGAGGCAACTTGCTAGGAATGCTCTGAATTGTGAAGTATGGGCAGTAAACAGCATCCCAGGTGACTTCGAAGCTGTCTGACTCATAATTGCTCATGCTTAAATACTGGAACACCCACTAACTCATTACCGTTTCACCGCAATTGCTTCAAAGAAGGGTTTGTTCAAATTAGTACTTGTATTGGAAGTCACAACTTAATGACTGAATGAAGGAGATCTGGTTGTAATGATATTTTTATAGTTAACCGGGCTTTCAAAATAATATGCTTTTAAAAATTTTATATTTTATGGGCATTTTGTGAATGTTTATAGAGTATTCTATACTGGTGAATTGAGCCATATTTGCTGTAAGCAAAAAAGACGAGGTGATACCAGCTCCAGACCTGCTTCCCCACTAACCCTGACCTTGGGCAGACGCCATCCTCTCCTCCGCCCCAGTTTCTCATGTCAGGGGTACTAAACGACCCCTGAGAGATGCCCGGAAGGGTGCTCGTGGCCAGTTCTGCGCCTCCCCTCTCTCCCTTAGTCCACCCACTCAGGAGGTGTTTACTGAGCACTTACTTCGTGCCTGGCCAGGGACCGGAATGAGGCTTTGGAGATGCTGCCGTCAGTGAGTTACGGCCCAGTGTGCAAACAGGGTAATAGCAGATACTGCCGGGGCAGCGTGGACCCCATGAGAGGAACAAATGGGGTGGGGTGAGAGAACTGAGCGGGAGAGGGAGGGTGGCCGCCACTCCACGGCACGCGGTCGCAGACAGCCTCTCTGTGCAGGTGACACTGTAAAAGTCACTTTCCTGAGTTATAGTAATCTGTACACAACACAGTGCACAGGCTTGCAGCACAGGGGTGATGGCTTTTAGCGCGTGGCTGTAACCACCGTCCCAGTCGGGTCCCCTCGTGCCGCTGGTGCCCCTCCCGTCTCGGTACACCCACCCCCCAATCCGATTCCTACTAACACAGGTTAGTTTGGGCTGTTCTGGAGTTTCTTATTAATGAGATCACAGAATATGAAATCTTTTGTGTCTGGCTTCTTTTATTCCACATAATTTCTGTGGTAGTCTCAGGGTGGTATTTAATAACAGTAATTACTAATATTGTTGAGTGCCAGGCACTGTTTTAAATGTTTTCTATATAATGATCCATTTGATCCTCACAGCAGCCCAGTGAGCGAGCTGTACTGTTATTATTCTCCCTTTTCTGCTGCGAACTAGGGCAGAGAGAGGCCGGCTGCTGTCCGTGTGGGCGCTGCTCGTCTCCGAGCCCACGCTCCCCTCGGTGCCGTCTGCTCCCCCTAGGGTGGCATCGGATGAGGGCCAGCCGTGCGGGTCTGGAGGACGACGTTCCTGTCAGAGGGGTAGGTGTGCGCAAAACGGGACTCGCGTCTGCTCAGCCGGGGGGCCGCGGTCTGTCGGGTGCTGTGAAGGGGCGGGGTGCAAAGAGAAGAGGCCTGGAAAGGACACAGACCTGGAGGCGCAGAAAGCAGGGAGGAATCTGGACTTCATTCCCTACACAGAGAGGGGGCTCTGAAGCGTTTGTGGGGTTTTTTAAAACTTTTTTGAAATTGTGGTAAAACATAGCATGACATTTACCATCGTAACTTTTTCAGTCTGCAGCTCAGTGGCATTAAGTTCATCACGCTGTGCCGTCCGTCCAGAACCCTTTGGCCTCACAGAGCTGGGACTCCCCCGTCCCCACCCCTGCACCCGCCACCCGTTCCCCTCTCTGTCTCTGTGAAGCTGTTTCTAGGTCCTCAGTTACGTGGAGTCATACAGTATGTCTTTTTTCCATTTTCAGTTAAACACAGCATTCTGAGTTCATCACAGATCCCCGAGCAGTTGTAGGAAATAGCAGGGAGATCCATGCACCCGTTGCCCAGTTTCCCCAGGCGGTCAGAGCACGTGACCCCGAGCCACGGCATCACGACCAGGCGCCGACCGGCTGCGGTCGGGACACGGGCTTTCCCGCCATCTGAGGAACCGCTTTCCTTCACCCTCACCCCGCCCCAGCCCCGGGCAGCCCCTGCTGTGCCCTCCACCTCTGCGTTTCCCTCTCGGAGAATGCCGTGTAGATGGAGCCGTGCCCTCTGCCACCGCAGGGCTGGCTCTTTAAAGATTTATTTATTTATTTATTTTTGGAGAGAGGGGAAGAGGGAGAGAGAGAAACATCAATGTGTGGTTGTCTCACGCCCCCCACTGGGGACCTGGCCCACATTCCAGGCATGTGCCCTGACTGGGAATCGAACTGGCGACCATTTGCTTCTTAGTCTGGCACTCAATCCACTGAGCCGCACCAGCCAGGGCAGTTTTTTAATAGCAGTTGAAGTGTTTTGCAGAGTAGCTGTACCATTTTATGTCCCGACCAGCAATTCTGAGTATCCAGTTTCTCTGCTTCCTCACTAGCATTTGATGTTGTCACCATTTTGTACTTTAGCCATCCTGATAGGTGTGTAATTATAACTCGTTGTGTTTTTAATTTGCATTTCTCTAATAGCTGATGGTGTAGAACATCTTTTAATGTGCTGGTTTTACAAAGAACCAAATGGGGAGAAACTAAACTTACTGAAGTGAAAACTATAATTATTTATTATAAAAAGTTAACTGAATGGGTGAAAGCGATGACAAGATGCAGCTGGAATGAGAAACATTATTCTGGTAGATCTGAGACAAAAAGATGGAAAATATGGAAGGTGGGCCGAGAGACATGGAGGCTAGAACAATCAACAGGCATCCAAGAAGCGTTCCGGAAGGGACAACTGGAGAGAATGGGGTCCTGTCCAGAGAGGCCACTGTAGGGATACTTCCTAAAACGATGACACCTGTTCCCCGGCGTGGTGTCAGGAGGTGCTCAGTCATGGGTGGAGCCTCATCGTGGCGTCCGTTCCCTTACGAAGAGACCCCAGGGAGCTCCTCTCCCTTCCACCACGTGCGGACAGTGAGCAGACGCCAGCTGGGAGCCGGGAAGCAGGCTCCGCCAGACTCCCAATCCGCCAGCACCTGGATCTCGGACCCCCGGCCGCGGAACTGTGAGACGTGAGTGTTTTGTGTGTAGGTGGCGGTTAGTTACACGGCCCTGGTGGACTAAGACACCTCCCCAGGAGCTTATCTGCCCTGGGGCGGGTCACCAGCGCCCTCCCGCCCCGCCCAGCGCATCTACTCCATGTGGAAGTGGGACAGTGATGTCCTGCCGGGCTCATCCGGAGATTTAACACGAGAAAGCAAGCGGCAAGTCATTTACCAGCTGATGTTTGAGGAGCTGAAAGACCACGCCTGCTATATGCCCCCCGAAAATCGTGCCCTGCCGCTTACCTCAGAGATGTCCTGCACAGACGCTGCTCTGCCCGTGCCGTGGGTGTCCGTGTCTTCTGGGACTTAGCCAGCTGGGATGGAGGGAGGGACCCGGGCAGGGAAGCTGCTGGAGAAGGGGGCAGGGTGCCCTGCCAGGATGCCGCAGCTCCTGCGCACACCACACAGGCCCATCCGAGGGCTGACTTCTGAAGCCGAGAAGTTCTCCCTGTTGCCGTCGGACTGTGTTCAGGAGGAGCCGCGTTTCTGAGCGGACGTCACCCCTGGCACATGAGAGTCCGTGCGGAAGGACTGGGCGAGCTCCACTGCTGCTGTGGATGGTGGCCCAGTGCTCACCTGTCAGAACCTCCCTGAGCCGTGCACAGGGGGAGGTGGGCGGAGAGCTCCTTTTCCTTCAGACCCCAAGGCAGTGAGTGAGTCATCACGGAGGAAGGGTCACCTCCTCGAGGCCCTTAGACGAGGGTCGGGGCTGCAGCCCGCAGCGCCGGCCGCGGACGGGCGCAGTGAAGGCCGTGGCGGTGTGCTCTCCCTGGCACTTTCGCTGGGCACGTGCAGGCCACTGCTCTGGGAAGGGGGGCCCTTCCCGGGCCAACCGCTGGTCTCACGGAAGGGCATCTTAGAATTACTCGGTCCCATTTGAGCTGGCAATGTAGTGTTTAACTTTAATGACAAGAGTTTAATATTCTCTGTACCAATTTTTCATTTGAAAATAAATACCACTTAATTTTGCATGAGCAAATCTGTGACAATAATGCATTCCTCACAAATATTAGCCTATCATACATCTTAAGTCAGTTGCCCATAATTGCATTTCACCAACTCTACTTAATACTTTAATTAAAACTCAGATAATTAAAATACAGTTTTAATGAACAATAAATTCTGAAGTTGCCAAGGCTGTAATGTGTTAGTTAAATCATACCTTGATCTTTTTTAGCTCTTAAATCTGTATCTACGTTGTGTTTTGAAATGGCACCAATTATGAGCGAGAGCCATTTTTAATGCATATAATATATAAACTGCTCAGTAATGTCTCTCTCCACGGCTGTCATGGGTCCACTCACCCTCTTGCATGTGGCTGGTTGTTTGCTACTAACTTTACTCTCTTGAAGCAAAGAAAGGCCCGCCCCCCCCCCCCAGTTTTAGTGTGGTATAATTGATGTATGACAATGTAGTATTGTAAGGTGTACAACAATGATTTGATTTATGTATGAATTAAGAAATGATTATCACAATACGTTTAGTTAACATCCATCACCACACATAGTTATGACTTTTTGTTGTGGTGGTGAGAAGTTTTAAGTTCTTAGTAACTCTCAAACACGCAGTTCAGGATGGGTAACTGTGGGCGCTGTGCTGTACTTCGCATCCCAGAACAACTGGAAGTTTGTGCCTCCTGATCACCTTCAGCCGTCCCTCCCTCCCTCCCGCCTCTGGCAGCCACCACTCTGTTCTCTGTAGCTGTAACTTTCAGATCCACATGGAAGTGAGATCATACGGTATCTGTCTCTGTCTGACGCAGCTCACTTCGCGTAATGCTTTCAGGGTCCATCCATGTTGTCACAAGTGGCAGGATTGCCTTCTTTCTTAAGGCTGAGTAATATAACTCTTGTTCTCTTTACTCATCCGCTGATGGACACTTGGCTTGTTTCCCTGTCTGGACTCTCGTGAATGGTGTCGCACTGAACGTGGGGTGGAGGGTGTCTTCCGGACAGTGATTTCAGTCCCTCTGGACGTGTGCCCAGCGGGCGAGGGCCACTGGATCGCCTGGTAGCCGTTTTTAATGTTTGAGGAGCCTCCGAAGTGTCTTTCGTGGCGACCGCTCAGGCCACAGTCCCACCAGCAGTGCTCGGGGTTCCCTCTCGCCACGTCCTCGCGAGTACTTCCCTCGTCCTTCCGACGGTGCCGTTCTAACGGGGGGATGACATCTCGTGGTGGTTGTGACGTGCATTTCTCTGAGGGTGAGTGATGGTGCCACGAGACTGTCTTCTTTGGAAAGGCGTCTACTCAGCTACTTTGCCCGTGTTATTATTATTTTTTAGCTGAATTATTTCTTTGTCTTTGACGGCCCAGCAACTCAGCACAGTTCCCGGCCATGCTATATAATTCATGCTTACTGGATGAGCGGATGAGGATTTTTTGAATAAATAGATAAATAATATGCCCTGGACGAGTGGGTCAGTAGGTTGAGCAATGAGCAGATACGTCAAGGTTGTGCACGTACAGGTGTCAACCAGTGAACGCGTGAATGAGCAGGACAACAAACCAGTCAGCCTCTCTCTCTCTCTCTCCCCCGCCTGCTAAAAATCAGTATATAAAAATTTAAAGGTAAATAAATAAATAATAGAACTTGAACGGTTCTGGGGAGATGACGTGGGTCGGCGTTCTCCGGACCGAGGCTCAGAACAGCCCGGTGTCCGTCTCGGCTCTGCCATCCTGTAACGGCGCCCGGCCACGGAGATGGAACGGGAAATCCCGAATGGAGATGACAGTAGCTACCCTACCCAGCTCTTGGAATTGTTACAGGAAACATTTATTGGGTGGAGAAAATTATAGGTGTGAAACACTTTCTGACCTGTAAAGTAAATAGAACGCAGTGGTATTATTTTTATTATTCCCACCTCTGCTCATTATATTCCCTAATTATGTACATGACGATGCATTAGTATTCGAAGTCAACTACTCATCAGCTCGTTTGGAACTGTGGATTTCCAGGAAGCCTAGGTAATGGCGTCCCGGTCCTTGGGGTACGGAATACAAGCAGGGGTGCCCTGCCGGCTGCCCCTTCCCCTTCGCTCCTCCCTCGGGGAGCTGAAGTTAGTCTGAACGGTGGCTGAGTAATTAGGGAGGCATTGCTGTCTGTGGAGCTCATGGAGAGCTCATTACACAGTCAAATACAAGTGACTTTTACTGGCTTCCCTTTCAGATCCCCTGTCAGTGCTACTCCTCCCCAGCGGAGCGTCTCTGTTCGCTTGCTCTGCTGGTTCCACAAGCACCTGGCTGCACCAGCAGCGTTTGTGCGAGGTGCCCCTGGAGCCTCAGACTCCCTGGGAAGGGCAGACGCCTTGGGCTTGGGCCAGAGGAGTCCCGCTGGAGCGGAGAAGTCCAGAAGACTTTGCAGTGCCTTCATCTGTAGCCCAGACGCAGGGCAGGGTTCTCAGGGCAGCTTCTGGTGATGCTCCAGGATGCCTGTCACCCGTGTGTCAGAGGGCATCTGAGCCGGGGGTCAGAGTGCGGTTCAGCTCGCACCCACACCTTGGGGACTGCATCACGGCAGGCTGGACCCTTCTGGCATTATCCCAGAACCTCTAGGCAGAAATCTGTGTACCAAACTGAAGTTCTCTCATACAAAGGAGGCGGGGAGAGGAACCCTGGGATGGAAGAGGTGTGCTTAGAGCTCAGAGGAGGTCACAGGATGAGTGTCTCCCTCCCGGGCACATGTGCACTTTGGGGCTGGGGCTCTGAGGGGCCTGTGAGCTGGAGAGATCAGGCAGTGGGTCACGGGGAGGGTCAGTGAAGGTCAAACAGACGAGCGGCAGGCCAGGGGAACTTGGCAGGGGGTAGGGTATTGCTGTCACTGTGGGCATCCTGAGCACACTGGGCGTGCTCCGTGGGAAGAGAAGGGTGTTGCCAGGAGGAGCAGGACCCCTGCCGAGTCCCTGAGATGGCGTTGGTGGGAGCAGTGGAGGGGCAGACTGACGGTGAACGCGAGGTCCTGTGCAGACGTGCGGCTTTGGAAAGACACTGGGTCTAAGTCAGAGGGGCTGACCGAGAACCAGCTGTACGCTTTCGTCGTCTTCCGTCCTAACGCCTGGGGACTCCGCTCTTTCACAGGTGAAGTGGGGTCAAAGCCATCCTGTGAGTGTCCAGCCTGAGGACATTGTGCCG
>CM052546.1:1396392-1413672 GCA_028533065.1 Trachops cirrhosus
ATTGTGGGCCAGGTCTCCAGTAGGGGGTGCTCGAGGGGCAACCACACATTGACATTCCTCTCGCTCTCTTTCTCTCTCCCTTCCCTTCTCTCTAAAAAGTAAAATAATAAATTAGTGTCAATAAACTCAGTCTAAATAAAGTAGGCTAAAGGGGTTCCGTATTTTAAAATCTGCTGCAACGGTAAAGGCTTTGACTCATCCGTATTTGAAGTGAGCAAAATTTCGACACTGACTTTCAGAGGAAGATTTGTAATGAAAATAAGACATCTTAAATCAGAGGAATGGATACCCATCTTTCTGTCTTCAAATGGGGTAATTTGGGGGGATTATACAAAAACAGAGGCTTCTTTCATGTACACTACTTTTTGAGTTTTTAACTTAATAAAATATCAGGCAAGCTGAATGTATGCTTGTGACGTATCTCCCTGAACTGGGGCCTGTTCTCGCCGACTTTCTGCAAAGCTCCCCTCCCAGCAGCCTGTGGGGGCACAGAGGGTTTCCACCACAGCCCACTGGAGGAAAGGAAGACACTGCTGAGACTTGGCCTGGAGGGGGCCGCCTCATTCGAGTTTGCCAGGGACGGTCCTGAAGTCCCCAGCAAACCAGGGGATCAGTCACAGTCCCGTAGTCTGTGGCTACTGCGGGTACAAACAGTGGCTGCACTATCAATACGTGTCCTCCCCATGAGTGTCAGAGGCTCTGCATCCGTAAAGAAGCATGGAAATAAAAAAATAAACCCAGCGTCAGGTAACTGTCCTGGATTGCGAAGCAAGGCGCAAGTGTTTCGTGATCAGAACTTAATTTCCTTCCAGTGCTTTTTTACTGATACATCGCTGTCACCATAGGAAGAACTTGATGTGCCTCATCATGGGCGAGGCGTCGCCGATGTGAGGGAGACGGGGAAAGCTGCTCCCGACCCAGCACTTCGTCCTGGGCTCCCAGAAAGCCACGCCTTTTCACAGCCTCCGGCTTATTTCCTCCTGGCGCTCCACGTGCCCAGTGCCCAGGGCTTGAAGGGACCTGCTGAGAGGAGCCCAGTGGGCATTTCCAGTTGGCCACGGGGGGGCGCTTTTCTTTCTTTGTGGGGAGATGCTCCACAAAAGCACACGTGCCTTGGAGGAGCTGTAAGCGCAGGCAGATCAGGGTGCCCACCAACCGCATCTCTGTCACCGGCTACTGTTAGTCACAGCCACTGTTATCATGAGGAATGCCAGGCTATTCATCACGCCACCGCTCGGGGCGACTCCAGCTAAAGTGCACCTGCGCCGTGAGAAAGCAGACGGGAGCCCTAACGTGCACGCCATGCTAATGCACACCCTCTATCCGGTCGTGTGAGAGCCTTTTCTTTGGGCGGCTTGTGAATTCGAAAGGCAGGAATGGTGGAGATGGCAGGATTCAGCTTCCGGTGTACTTCCCTCTAGGAAGCTTTCCCCCCTTGTGGGAGTTGATGAGATCTGCATGCGTTCTTTTTTTTTTGCTTTTTATGCACAAAGAAATTTCATTTGCAATAGCCAGATCTGGAAACAAACCAAATGCCCACCAATATCGGGATGTTATAAACAAACAGAGGAATGGCGGTGCAGTCGTACAACACAACTCCACTGAGCACCAGGAAGAGACAAACGACGAGAATCCGCTGAATCGAGCACTTTGAACGGGCGAATTGTACGGTGTGTTTATCGCTCAGTAAAGCCCCACAGTGAAGAAGAGAGGGACTGATGGAAAATGCCAGAGCACGGGTGAGTCTCAGAGCCACTGCGCCGAGTGGAAGGAGCCGCCCCAAAGGGTATGCACTCCACAGTCCCGTCTACGTACAAGCAACCCCACAGTGACCAGCGGTGGCTGGGAGATGGAGGAGGGGTTCACGGAGACGGGCGGGAGGCCCCTAACCTGTGCACTGTTGAGTGTTGTCCACGGAGTGGAGTGGCGGAGATCCCGCGTCTGCTTCCTCCTCTCTCCTCTGGGTGGTTTCCTCCACGCCCGCCGCTGCCATCCCCGCTCTCGCTGTCTGACTGGCCGCCGAGGTCACCGTCCCCCTCCACGAGCCAGTGCGTGCCCCAGCCTCACTGGGGAAATGACCCTACTAGGCCATTCTGGTGACTGAATATTAAACTGAAAACCCACAAGGTCACTCACTTCACACGCAATTAAATTCTGCCTATTTTTCTGGTGCTCAGAGCTCCTTACAAATCTGTGGTTCGCTGTAGTTTCAGCAGGAAGGGACAGCGTCTGGTCGGGAAGACCAGCTACCCTCCCGGTGATGCGTCCCCACCTCTGGAATCCGGCCCTCGGCCCCGCACCCCCGACTGGTGGGGTTCTCTGTTTGCTTGTTTGTTTGGGTGTGAGCGCTTGGAACTGAGCCTACTCGGAAGGCCGAGAGTGGTGTAGGAGCCAGATGGGGGCAGCACGTTCCAGGGGTCACTGTGCTGTCCCCCACACCCTCGTCCCCGAACCGGAGCACCCTGGAAGCCGAGTTGTGCCGCAGTTGCTCCCCTTGCAGAAGAAAGGGGCTAGGCCATTTACCAGATGTTTATTCTGAGCCCCGGTGAGGCTGGGCCCTTCATCCGGTCTTCACGGCAGTCTGCCTGGTGTTTTGCATGCACCCCGCTCAGTCTGGACTGGCCAGCCTGTCGTATGTCTTGTGGTTTCTCTGGCTCCTCCCCCAGCCCCTCTTGCTCCCGCTCCAGCATGGACATCTGGACACCAGTTGTCCCGAGTCTGTCCAGCCTATCCCTCCAACCCCAACTGCAAAGGGTCTTGTGCTTTGGGCAGAACAGGCCACTTGCTACTTTTGAGACATAACTTGTGTTTCTCAGTCCTTTACCTTTGGCTAATTATGTCATTTTTCTGTCTGGGTTAACCTGTCCCTGGGTCCATTAAATCTGTAACTTTTAAAAACTCCTGTTTGGCGACATACAGTGACACCCTCCAGTCATCCCTCCTTCTCCAGGAAGCGTCTCCCAGCCCCACAGCCTGCGGAGGGAGGGGCAGAGCCTGCTGGGCCGAGTCTCAGCCCCAGGGCTCCTCCTTTCGCCCACCGCTAATTTCTGATCAGAGGTCACTGAGAAGTTCACCATTGGCCGATCATCAACTAAACGGGGTCTTAAAGGAAGATGTCCCGAGAAACCCAGGCACCATAAAGCCTGTAGAATTGTTTCTTGGAAAAACCCAAGCCACCTGTCATCTGACGTCATGGTGTTGGAGAGGAGCCACGGTAGGGAGAGGAAGTAGTTCCGGGAAGGGTGATAAGGGTCAGGTGCTAAGAGGGAAGTGGAAGTGAGAGGCGGGAGGCTCCAGGGCAGGCGGGGAGAAGAGGAAGAGAGACGCTGAGACACAGCCGGGCAGGACCCTGCCTCAGTGCCGATGGCTTAGCACGGCCGCCGTTTCCCTGCCAGTGCCTCTGAATGCGGCTGCGCCTCACGTCCCGCAGACGTGTCCCCGTGAACAAAAGTCTTCCTCACAACCTCGCTCTGCCCCGAGTCTTTTCTACCCAGAGTTAACATCTTCTTTCATTAGAAAAATTAAGGTATAAAATCCCCCCTCTTAGTGTATACAGATCAATGAATTGTGACAAACCCATGCAGTTATTTTTTAGTATTCTTTATTGATTATGCTATAACAACTGTCCCATTTTTTTCTCCCCTTTATTCCCCTCTGCCATGCGCCCCCCTCCCACCAGCATTCCACCCCTTCCTTAGTTCCTGTCTTTGGGTCATACATATAAGTTCTTTGGCTTCTCCATTTCCCATACTATTCTCAACCTCCCCCTGTCTGTTTTGTACCTACCACTGATGCTTATTTCCTGTACCTTTTCCCACCGTCTCCCCTCTCCCCCTCCCCACTGATAACCCTCCATGTGATCTCCATTTCTATGATTCTGTTCCTGTCCTAGTTGTTTGCTTTGTTTTTGTTTCTAGTTTGAGTTTGTTGTCATTTTACTGTTCATAGTTTTAATCATCTTCTTTTTCTTAGATAAGTCTCTTTAACATTTTGTATAAAAGCAGCTTGGTGATGATGAACTCCTTTAACTTGACCTTATCTGGGAAGCACTTGATCTGCCCTTCCATGCTGAATGATAGCTTTTCTGGATAGAGTCATCTTGGATATAGGTCCTTGACTTTCATGACTTGGAATACTTCTTTCCAACCCCTTCTTCCCTGCAAGGTTTCTTTTGAGAAATCAGCTGACAGCCTTAGGGGAACTCCTTTGTAGGTAACTGTCTCCTTGTCTCTTTCTGCTTTTAAGATCATCTCCTCATCTTTCATCTTGGGTAATGTAATTATGATGTGCTTTGATGTGTGCTTTTTTGGGTCCAACTTCTTTGGGACTCTCTGAGCTTCCTGGACTTCCTAGAAGTCTATTTCCTTGGCCAGATTGGGGAAGTTCTCCTGCGTCATTTTTTCAAATAAGTTTTCAGTTTCTTGCTCTTCCTCTTCTCCTAGCACCCCTATGATTTGGATGTTGGAACGTTTAAAGTTGTCCTGGAGGTTCCTAACCTTCTCCTCATTTTTTTGAATTCTTGTTTCTTCATTCTGTTCTGGATAAATGTTTATTTCTTCCTTCTGCTTCAAACCATTGATCTGAGTCCTAGTTTCCTTCCTTTGACTGTTGGTTCCTGTATGTTTTTTATTTCACTTTTCATGCCCTTCACTTTTTCCTCTGTTTGTCGACATTACTCAACCACTTCTGTGAGCATCCTGATTACCAGTGTTTTGAACTCTGCATCTGATAGGTTGGCTATCTCTTCATTGCTTAGTTCTATTTTTGGAGTTTTGATTTGTTCTTTCATTTGGACCATGTTTCTTTGTTTCAGCAACCTGTCACACTGTAAGAGGTGGGGCCTTAGGTATTCGCCAGGGTGGGGTGACCCATGTTGCTACGTTGTAGTTCAGTCTGAATGAGTGTTTCTTCTTTAACTCCTTGGTTGTTGGACTTCCATACAGTTCGGTTTTCTGGTTGTTTTTTGTTTTTGTACTTATTGTCCTTCTTTCGGTTGTGCGAGGAGGCAAAATGTATCTGCCTACATCTCCACATGCAGTTCTTGACCCACCTCCCAGTCAAGACATAAAAGACATCTATTGCCTGCCCCCCCAGGTCCCTCCTGACCCTTGTGGTCAGCTCTTCCCACCAGCAGACCCTGGCTGTCCCTGATTTGCTTTCTGTCCCTATAGTTTTGAATTTTTCAGGATGTCATACACATGGAACCTTACAGCATACAGCCTTTTGCATCTGGCTTCTTTCACTTAACAGAATGTGTCGGGAGCCATGTGAGTTGTTGCCCGTGTCAGGAACTTGCTCCTTTCTGTTTCTGAGCGGTGCTTCGCTGTGCAGACGCGCCCTCACCGTGCAGAGTTTGTTACTCTGCTCACCGGTGAAAGACATCGTGTGTGTTTTCATTTTGGGCCTACTGCAAAGAAAGTTACGGTAAACATTTTCAACTGTGTTTTATGTAAACATAAGCCTTCACTTCACTGAATTAAATTCCTTAGAGTGGACTTCCTGGGTCTTAAGTTTAACTGTTTAATTTTATAAGGAACTTTAAAGTTCTCAGTGGTAGTAGTCAGAAACTGAGCATTCTGTATCCAGCCGAACTGTCATTCAAGAGAAGGGGGAAATAATGGCATTTTTACCCAGCAGGGCGTTCTCATTATTTACTGTTGCTTAATAAACTATCCTGAAATTCAGTAGCTTAAACGGCCATTTATTTTGCCCATGGGCTGCAGTTCGGGCCCGTGTGGGAAGGCTCACCTTTGCTCCGCGGGGGGTCCTCTGGGGCAGCTCAGACAGTGGCCGGTGGCCCTCTTCCACGAGGACTCACCCTCCATCCTGCAAGCCGGTGTTTGCTGTCCAACGGGAGTTCATTTAGCAGCCAAACAGCCAAGGGCCTCAGTTCCTTCCCAGCTGGCCTTCTTCCTGGGGCCTGGGCTCCTTCAGAGCAGGAGGGCCGGGTTCCAAGGACAAGTGTCCCCAGAGAAAGAGCCCCGTGGAAACTTCACTGCCTTCTGTGACTGACTGTGGAAGTCACACCATGTCACTTCTGTCATTATGTTATTAGTTGGGATAGTCCCGTAGGCCTGCCCAAGATTCAGAGAAGCAACTCCATCTCTTTGGGGGAGGGGGGCACGGACCTGGACAACATGTCATGTGGGAGACATTGTGGCAACCCATTTGGAAATTACAATCTGCCTCATGGGGCTTAAGAGGTTTACCACCCACCAAACCTCTTGGAAATAATTTAAAAAGGGCATATTCCAAGAATAAAAATAAATCTGGGAAAAGATAGTGATAAATGCAGTGATAATGAACAAATAAAGTGGTCAAATGTATTGGTTAGTCTAATTGAATGCTGAACTTTTTAGGTAAAAAATGCGATACTAAAATTTCAAATTACAATAAATAATATGGGGCAGTAGTAGAGCAGAAGAGGGACGTAAAAGCCCGTGAAGCTGTCACTTTGTGTAATTTAAATGATGTAGATACGCATTAACGCCGGACCTTGCTGCAGAATTCTTTATGTGAGTACTGGGAGTGCGTGTGGGCTCCACAGCCCGGGCTCAGCCCCTCCCCCTCCTCAGCGGTCCGGTGTCTGCCTCCGCCCCCAGCCAGTGGAGCCCCGTTCCAGCCCTTGATGCCGCTCCAGCTCAGCAGTGTTGCCCTTTCGGTTCATCTTTTTTCCTCCTTAAAACGCTCTTCTTTTGGAGTCCAGACCACCATATACTCCTGCTGATTTATTTTTTGTCTCTCTCCACTTCCTGGGCCCTTTTGCCAGCTCCTCCTTCTTTCACCACCCTTGGACTACTGGATTTCCTGTCTTTGGCCCCAGAACTTGTTCACCCCCACCTCATGCTCTCTGCTTAGGCAACCTCACCTAAGTGCGCCCGCGTCCGTGCTAACTAGGGCTCCTGCAGACGACTCACCCGCTCACGTCTCCAGCCCAAGCCACGCCTCTGACCCTAACCCTGTACCTGCTTCAGCGCCTGCTCATGACATTTCCTGGATTTCCTTCAAAGGCACTTCCACTCCACATCCCCCAAACAGAACTTCTAAAAACTCTGTGTTGGCCCTGTTTCCCCTCTGCCCCACTTCATGCCACGAAAACCTGGGTCTCCTCCAGGGACCCGTCCTTCACGTGAGTGACGCTGTTACCCAGCAGCTGCCACGCCAGAACCAAGGAATCCTTGCTGCCTCTCTCTCTCCACCTCCACACCTGGTCAGCCTCGAGGTTCTCTGTCCTGTGCCTCCCGATACCGCAGAAACACACTCCCGTTCTGGGTGCACCTGCGTCACCATCCAGACCCCACTGCTGTCCTCTCGGGAACTTCCGCGTCAGTGCTCCACCCTGGGTCCCTGCATCCACTTCTGTTCTCACTCTCCATTCTGAATGTCGTGGGCAGAATGGCTTATTAACATGAACCCAACTGTGCTACTTTCCCGTGTAAAATCCATTAGTATATTAGTCTGAATAACCGAATCCTTAATATGACCTGCAGCGTCTACAAAGTGTGGTCCCTTCCTCCTCACCTGGCCGATTTTGTCGGCTTTGTCTCTCTGTCTCTGAAGTCCAGGCAACCACGTGGGTATAGTGGTCAGACGCTTAGTTTCTAGGGTCTGTCTGTATTTGAATCTTTTTGTTGTATGATGCTGGCCAAGTTCTTGAATGCCTATATCAGTGTTCTCATCTGTAAAACGGAGTTATTAGTGGCTACATTGCAGGGTCGTTGTGTGAGTGAAATGAGACGAAACATAAAGTGGTAGCTTAGGGCCTGACATTTAGTCAGCCCCCGGTAGAGAGCACGTTATTTCTTTCAATGACCCACATCCCTTCACGTCTCGGAATTCCCACCGGCTCTTCCCTTGGCCCAGACCTTGACCTCGTTAAGACTGACTTGTCCTTCTGCTCCGGGAGGACGTGCCACCCTCATCAACCCAGGACGGACGCAGATCACATCTGTTGTATATCAGCTAGTGCCTGTTAATTGCTTTAGGGTCCCCTTTACTGCTGGTTTGTGCAGGGGTCACCCTTTCATGCTTAGTTCGAAAGTAACTTTTTCTAGGGAACTTTCTCTATTCACCTATCATTTGTTCTCATAGTGCATCTGGTATCTTTCTTTGCAGCAGTTACCGTGGTTATAACTAAAATGGGTCAGTTACTTGAGGTTTGTGTCTGCTGTTAGGTTCTGAGCTCCGGGAGGTGAGGGCTGGGCTGTCTGGCCTCCTCGAGGAGTCCCAGCATTGGTCTGGCACGCAGGGCTCACTGCGCGCTGAGGGGGGAAGGAGGAAGCAGTAAGCTGGCAGCCAGACCTGGCCTTCCCCTGCTTCTGCCTTTAGTGCGGAGTCACGCCTCCTCTCGGGCACCAGTCTCTCCCCGCCCGGTGAGAAAATCGGACTGCATGCTCTCTAAAGCGCCCTCTATCTCCACACTGTATGGATCTCGGTGCATCAAGGAAACCTCTTCCCTCTGTTCTAACATTCGGAGTCGTGACTTCCGAGAAAGACACAGCGTCAGCGTAGGTTCCCGGGAGAGAGAACAGCGTCCCTTCACTGCCGGGAGGAGGCCTGGTTGTTTCCCTTTCTGTCGCCCCGGGATCCTCACGAGCCGTCTGTGCTCCCTTCCTTCTCTCCCAGCTTGTGGGGGACACAGTCTGTGTGGTCATGTGATCATCGCGACCCCTATCGGCAAATTTAAGAGTGGGCGACGATTTTATAAAATAAACTTGTCTTTCTCCAGCTCATTAGCCAACCAAAGACTTCTGCTTGTTGCTGCTGCTGTTCAGAAAAAAAGCAACCCTTAATGAGACAGCATCGTGAAAAATCTAAAACATTTTCATTGAGTTTTGTAATGAAATTAGGTAGCAATTGAGAGCAGCGCATGAAATCCGTAACACCTGTGGGATATCTTGAAACCATTTTATCGCTGTTTTTTCTTCTAATTTGATTGGGCCTCATAGTGTTGTGAGTTTGGGGATTTTTTTGTTTCCTTGCTAGTTTGCTGTTTGTACTGAGTAATTTCAGGAGGTCAGCTAAGATCCCAGAAACGAGAAGGAACTATTCTGAAGCCATGGGTGCTTCGAGGAAAACTGGACAGTGCTTCGGGGGATGAGTCTGCCGGGGTCGTCAGGATGTTTTCTTGAGGACTGGGGCACGGTGGGGCACGTGCAGCCACCGCTTGCCTAACTTGAAGCAGGGCAGCACGAGGGGCAGGGACAGTCGTGAGGAGGAGTGCGGGGGACAGGGGGGTGAGAGCGGCAACGTCCCCAGACGGCTCCCACTCAGCGCTGTTTCCAGGGTGCCGGCTCTTCGGGAACACCTGCCACGCACCGCTTCCCCGAGAGCCCATCCTCCAGCCCACCCTGAACACCGGAAGTCCTTCTTCTCTTGGCATTATTGGAGGGAGGCCAGTAGGAAAACAGTCTCCATCGCCCCTTCTGCTGAGAACTCTTGAGAAGAACCTGGGGCGTTGTCAGAAGAGATAGGATGCACAGGTGGGGCGGGAAGGTGGGCTGGAACCCCGGGCCGGGTGGGCACGGAAGTGTCCCACCCAGAGACTGCGACCCGCCTCACGGAGGAGCTGACATGGGGAAGGGAGAGCGCGAGGAAGTGTGAGCGCGAGGAAGCCCAGAGCCCGCGGAGAGCGCCCCCGTGCGGACAGGCCCCTCCCGGGCCGCCTGTGCGCTCCGCCCATTGCCGTGCAGCGCTGCGCTGACTCAGTTAGCAGCTGGAACTCTTCGGGTGCGCCTGTCAGCGTTCTTGAAGCGTTCTGGGTGATTTTCTCTTCGTTTGCTTTTTCTCTAGCGTTCTTAGAGGATAAACTTTTACTTCTTTTGGCTCTCAAATAATTCTTGCTGATAGCAAATAAATACTTAAACCGCTAAGATACTTTTCGTCGTAGCATTTGACCAATTTGAAAGGCAGTGGTTTCCAAATTCCAGTGATACACCAAGCTTTTCAGAAAGCAGATTCCAAAGGGGATTGATCTTTGTCTTCATGCTCTCATCCTGCAGACGGGATACCGGCCGCACTGGGAGAGCGGGGGAGTGGAGCCTCTCGGGAGTGCCTGGGGGAGGGTTCCGGGCCAGCAGGGCCCTTCACTCAGGGAAGCTCTGGCGGAAGGAAGGCACCGACAGCGAAGACGCAGGAAATAAGAGCATTCATTTTCTGAAAGAGTCTTGTTTTCGGTTACTATCAACTGGCTTTTCTTTTCAGTACGCCCTCTTCTCCTACTCATTCATCAGCTCATATGAGCATCTTAAAACTCCTAATAATTGATAGTCAAATACAGAGTGGGGCAAAAGTAGCTTACAGTTGTTTACATGCAAAATAAAACAGTAATTAATAAATATTACTACGAGAATAAACTCTGTGGTCCGCACACCCACAACTGTGAACCTCCTTGTGCCCCGCCCCGTGTTTAAACACGCCAGAAAAAAACACGGGCGTACCGCTGTTCTCAGTCCTGCCGGCGTGTCTCCCTGCCGAGTGAGCTCACGTCCGTGGCGAGATGCCTGAGTGTGGCCTGCCTTCAGCGCCGTCCCGTGCCATTTCCCAGCGTCTCCGGCAGGTGCGTCTCAGCGCGGCAGCACCAGCGCCTGCTCAGGCGGGCGCTCGCTCCTCTCTCGTGGGTTTGGCGGCTGGCACAGCCACCTCATCACGTGGCAGGCAGTTTCTGCTCGGGGGAGGAAAACATGTATGTGCATTTCAGTTGAGAATCGTATCATAAAAATGAGTTCTAAGTACTTCTTCCTGAATACTATCATTATCAATCAAATGGTTAT
The DNA here is from genome assembly GCA_028533065.1 of Trachops cirrhosus. Classification (NCBI taxonomy): domain Eukaryota; kingdom Metazoa; phylum Chordata; class Mammalia; order Chiroptera; family Phyllostomidae; genus Trachops; species Trachops cirrhosus. The sequence goes on from CM052546.1 coordinate 1,407,165, forward strand.
AAATAGTTATTAGAAACAAGAACAAAGCAGTTGTTACCCCCTAAAAAAGCTAAGGATAGAGTTTTTGTAGGGAATAAGGGATTGTTGCAAGGAGGTGTTGAATAGGTGGCAACAGGACATGTGTTTGATCGTAGAGTTTCAAGTACTTCTGAAGTTCTGGAATTTGTGAAGGCTCTAGGAGGGAACAAGGCAATGCCTGTGGGTCTCCCAGCCTGATCCCATGTTGACTGAAGGGCTGTCAGTGTGAGTCCAGAGACAGAGCGTCCGAATGTGATGGAGAGACAGCACCGGGAGGAGGCTGTAGTGGCGCAGGGTGCTAGGCGGGACGGCGGGAGACCCGAGGCTCCCAGGTGGCGACGGAGGCAGCGGGAGAAGCAGAACGCTCAGGACACAGCCTGAGAGGCTGGAGGCCTGCTCCCACTCCGAGCTCTGTGGTGCGAGGGGCTGGAGGGCAGAGGCTGCCAGGGCAGGAGGTCGGCAGGGACAACCAGGTGTGCAGGGAAGCAGGAGGAAGGGAAGGCGGACCGTGCAGGGGCCCTGGCCGAGGTTGGGCTCTGAGTCCCGCAGGCACCATGAACTTGACTGAAGTGTCCAGGAGGGCGTGGCTGCAGCAGGGCGGGGGGCACGCAGGGCTGTCTGGGGGGTGAGAGCAGGAGATAAGGAATGAGCTGAGATTCTGGGACTTCGCCCCAAAACAGGGGTAAAGGCAGTGATGTGCTTCAGTGTTTAATAACTGGCTTCTGGCAAGGAAAAGTGGAATTTGCCCATTTCCGTGGTGTAAGCACTCCCACCAGGGCAGATTTCAATACACCATGGCGTTATTCTGTCAGAGGTTGGACAGGAAAGCACAGAATTGGCTCTCGTGAGCCAGGAGAAGCTGCCTTCCGCCCACACTGGACACAGAGCACACGTGGGTTAGTCCTGGGGGATGACTGGACGAGATTGTGAGCGGCAGAGATTAGGGAGCATTTCCTGTCCCTCCCGCCCCTGTGGAGAGAGACCCGTGACCTCAGTCTCCTTGGCTGCGGACCATGTTAAAACAGGACTGGTCTGCATGGCACCGGAGGCCACAGCTGCCTGTCACGGCTCCGGACTGCGCCGTGTCCACGAAGCGGCTCCGGTGGAGATCCAGCAGGTATCTCAACTTCAGTAGGGCCTGACTAGGGACAATGTCCAGGATATACATAGAAACTTCCACAGCTCCGCCAGGAAAAGCCAACAACCCACTTCAAAAGCAGGGGTTGGATTTGAGTAGACATTTCTCCAAAGCAGCTGTACAAATGGCCTGTAAGCACATGCGAAGGTGCTCAGCATCACTGGTCATTAGGGAAATGCAAATCAAAACCCCGGTGAGATGCCACCTCGCACCTATTAGGGTGGCTATTGTTTTTCAAAGTGGAAAAATAACACATGGTGAGGCTGTGGAGAAATGGGGGCCCTCTTGTATGCTGGTAAAAATGGGGACTGGGGAGGCTGCCGTGGGGCGCAGTCTGGTGGGTGCTGAGGACATGAAACAGGATGACCGTGACCAGCAGTTCTGCTCCTGGGTCTGTGCCCCAAGAGCTGAACGCAGGAGCGTCCACAGGCCCTCGCACACCCACGTTCACAGCAGTGCTATTCGCGATAGCCAACAGGCGGAAACCACCCAGTGCGTGCCTTTGATAAAGCTCCAGTTTATAAATCAGGCCCAGTAAGAGATCAGCAACGATGACTGATAAAACAGATCGAGTAGAACAGTACACTGTAGTAAAGGTTATGTGGCTGTGCTCTTTCTCTCAAGATGTCTTATTATCCCAGACCCACCCTTCTTCTTGTGATGGTGGGAGATGATAAAATGCCAAACCTGTTCCGAGTGTGTAGCCCTCTCTTACTTTTAGTAAATGGCTTGGCGTGGCTCGGCTCAGGGTCCCGGGCTGAGGTGTCCGCAGACGCTCAGTGCTTCCTGGCACGGCGCGATGCCGCCGGTCAGGGCGTGTTGTCAGTCCTCGTCTGCCACCCACAGTGTTCGTGCCTGTCCCCGCCTCACCGCGCACTCCTCCTGCGCTGTGGCCGCGACCCTTGCAGCTTGAGGCAGGACAGCACAACCGGCGTGGGGTTCTTCTTCCTTCCTCACAGTTTCACAGATGGAAGGCTCGTTCTCACTGCAGATCTTAGCAGCCTCAGCGTAAGATTTTTTCCCCTTTATTAAGTTGAGAACTTTTACCTTTTCACTAAAGGAATCACTCGATGGCTTCTCTGTCATATCCTAATGCCCGCATCGCCACTATTGCACTCTGGGTCATGATTAAGTAAAATAAGGGTGACTTAAACACAAGCACCGCCGTACTGTGACAGTTGATCTGGTCACCGACACAGCTACTAAGGGACAAATGGCCAGGAAGTGGCTACAGCGAGGAAATGCTGGACACAGGGGTGATTCACGTCCCGGGTGGGGCAGAGCGGGGTGGTGCGGGACTTCATCATGCTCCTCAGAGCGGCTCCAGATTTAAAACTTATGAACTGTTTATTTCTGGAAGTTTCCATTTAAAATGTTTGGACTGGGGTAACTGAAACCATAGAAAAAGAAGCAACAGGTAAGGGGAGATTACTGTAATTGTTTGGTTATAGAACTTCATAGAATCGCCTGTCAGACCACCCAATAAAGGTCATGATGCTCAAATCATACCTCAGGATTTGTAAAACTGCTTAGTTTCATTGCGGTTCTGTGAGATGTTAGGTAGCACAGATGAGCTAATGTCAGGGCACCAGAAAATCAGGACCCGACCGCAAGGCGGACCAGACAGCACAGCCGCAGCGCGCACCGCATCCTCCGATGCTGCCGGTTTTCAGCAGTGTCGCAGCTGCTCCCCACGGGGGAAAGGAGCAGTTTTGCGATTTGCAGACTAGCATTTCCAGAAGACGTAATGCTCCCTCATAACGAAGCTGTCATCAGCCTCGCACCGTTGTGCTGAAATTCGGAACAGAGCTAATGGCGGTGCTGCCACCGAGACCCACGTGCGCTCTGGACTGTCCGGGGTCGGATCTCATTTGTCTGCCTCCATGAGGGCGCTGACCCCCCACCCACTGGGTCGCTTGCCGCCAGCACCCCCGCCGCCCCTCCCTGTGCCCTCTCGTCCTTGCTGAGGGTTCTTTTCCCACGTCAGCGCACTGCGCCCTCATCACGCTCCAGCCTGCTCTCTCCTCGCAAAACAGGAGAGCACCTGAGAGCAGCCATCTGGATGTGCACATTTAAGCAGCGCATTTTGCTGGGAGCGCGTTCCCTGGCAAGGCGTTCGCGTTGAGCGAACTGGTTGAGTGATGGACGTAGACGCGGTCTGCTCGCGGGCCATGTTTGCTGTGTCTGTCTGTCCCCTCCTCGAGGAGTGAGGCGCATCAGCGTCAGCGTGAGCTCTGTGCCAGGTGAGCTCTTCCTCCTTCTGTTCTCTGGTGCTTTCTGCTGGACCCGGATGGCAGGTACTCCGCGCTCGCCAAATATTTACTTAACGAACAAATGGCTATTTTCGCCCTTTATCTTTAAGAAAAACATACCGCTTTGATCTCTGTTAGAAATGGCATCACATGGAGGATTTCAGTGGGGAGCGGGAAGGGAGGAGTTGGAGGGGAAAGGTACAGGGAAGAAGCACGACTAGCAGGCATAAAATAGGGGAGAGATAAAGAATGGCATAGGAAACAGAGGACTCAAAGAACTTACATGTACAACCCATGGACATGAACCCAGTCAGGGGGTGGGGGTGATGCTGGAGGGTTGGACGGGCAGGGTGGAGGGGGAGAAAGGGAGGAAAAATAGGGAAAACTGTAATAGCATAATCAAAGAAAAATACTTTAAAAAACCTTCAGGAGGACACAGCGGTGGGGGCACAGCAGGTGTAGTAGGTGGGTCTTGCCTGCCCCGCATGAGCACGTGCAGGGAAGGACCACCAACCGCACCGGCTGGACGGCTCAGAACAACAGAAAACTGTCAGCTCATGGCTGGGCACGTAACATCGAGGTGCCGGCAAGCCCCTGCCCTGTGAGCCCTGCAGGGGACTCTTGCCTCCCCTCCTCCCAACTTCCGGCAGTTCGCCGGCATTGTTCCCCATTTCTGGCTTCACGGCCACGTGGCTCCAGTCGGCCCCCACCGTCACATTCGGAGTCTCTACGGTCACGTGGCCTCTCCTCATAGTCCACTCACATCGGACTCGCCCTCCCTCCCTCAGCGGGCCCTCATCTTAACTGACTGCATCTTCCATGACCCTTTTTCCAAACAAGGCCACATTCCGAGACCTTGGTGTTAGGACTTAAATGTTCTAGGGTTTTTTGGAGGGGGGGATAGGAAGCACAAGTCAGCCCGTAAGAGTAGTCTCTAGAGCAGGGAAGATGACCAGAGACAAAGAGGAACACACAGGCATGCTTTGGAGGTATTGTGGGTTCATTTCCAGACCTCCGCAATAAAGCAAATATTGCAATAAAGTGAGTCGTACACATTTTTTGGTTTCTAAGTACATATAAATTTTATGTTCACATTGTACTGTAGTCCATTAGCTGTTCAATAGCATTATGTCTAAAAAGCAATGTACATAACTTGGTTCTTAATTAAAAATACTTTATTGCCAAAACATGCTAACCATCATCTGAGCCCAGTGAGTCATAATCTCTTCGCTGGTGGAAAGTCTTTCCTTCAATTTGTTTAAAAAAACAACAACATACCACAGTATCTGTGAAGCTCAGTAAAAATGAGCAGAAGAAAACAAGGTGTGCATGTACATAATGATGAAAGACAAAGCTGCCAGGAACAAATCATCTTAAATGTGTGTGCACCAAGCAACACAGCCTGGAAATGAGTGGGACCGAAACTGACGGAGCAGAGAGGAGAAATAGACAAATCCACCATTACAGTGTGGACTCGAACCTTCCAACCTCAGCAGTGGCTGGGACCACTGGGCAGAAAATCAGCTGTGACACAGAACAACTGAGCAACACACTCAAATGACAGCTTCATTAACCTGCACGGAGCACCGCGCCCCCCAAAACAGAACGAACATCCTTTTTAAGCACACCTGGAACATTCACAAAGATAGACATTATCTGGGTCCTAAAACAAACCTCAACAAATGGAAAGAATTCGATTAATACAGAAATCTTCAACCTTAATGGAATCAAACTAAAAATAAATACCAAAGACCACAGGAGAATCTCCAAACACTTGGAAGTTAAACAACATACTTCTCAATAATCCTTGAATCGAAAAGGAAAACTCAGAGGAATTTTTAATAATGTAGAGAAGTGAATGAAAATATAATGCAGCATATTAAAATTTGAGGGATGCAGCTAAAGCAGGTCTGAGAGGAAAAGTGATAGCATGTAAAATTCTTCACCAGAAAAAAGAGTCTCAATCAGTAAACTAAACTCCCACCTCAAGAAACCACACAAAGAAGAGCAAAATGAATCTAAGGAGAGGAATAATCAGGGCAAGAGCAGAAATCAAGGAAATTGATAATAGAAGAAGGTGAAAAATACTTTTTAAAAACACGGTTCTTTGAAAAGATCAAATTGAAAAGCCTGTGGCAAGACCGACGAGAGGAAAGACACAAATCACGGTGACCGGAAGTGAGAGGGGATGTCATCAGAGATCCTGCCCAAGTCAGAATGACGGGAAAGGGGCCGGGGGAACGGGTCTGTGCAGGAGTTTGATCACTGAAGAAACGAGCCTGTTCGGGGGAAAGGAAAACCCACCAGAACCCAGCCGAGACACACTACATATAAATGACCCGGATGGCCCAATGACCGCTAAAGAAATTGAACTTAAAATGTTTCTGAAAGAAATTTCTGTGCAGTTTCCAATGTCACTGCATTTGAAGTGAGTTTCACTGGGGAATTGAACAAAACTTAAAGGATGAGCACCAATTTTACACAGTCTCCTCCAAAGAAATGAGGATGGTATTATTTTTATATCAAAACCAAATAAAGATGATAACAAAAATAGAGCACTATAGACCAATATCTCCGACACACTTAGTCACAAAAGTCAACAAAGGAATTACGTATCGTGACCAGTAGGATAACTCCAGCTATTAAAGGCTGATTCCGTTCAGCAATCACCCAGAGAGTTCAATTTGATGATCACCCAAAACTGGGGGGAAAAAAACCCAGCCAACCCAAATGGGCCTGGACTGGACGATGAACGCTCAGCCCGTGGTCCTCCGGAGGGCAGGCTCTGAGGAGACAGGGAGCGGCGAGCCGCCGATGCAGCGTCGTCCTGGATGAGTCTTGAAGGAATTCAGGTGAGAAAAGATTCCATCCCCGCAGGTCACGCACTGCCTTATTCCATCTGTCTAACGCAAGGGTGTCAAACTCATTTTCACTGGGGGCGCATCAGCCTCGCGGTTGCCTTCCAAGGGCCGAAATAATTTTAGGACTGTGTAAACGTAACTACTCCTTAACTGTTAAGTTGTTGGAATTACATTCGGCCCTTGGAAGGCGACCCAGAGGCTGATGTGGCCTCCGATGTAAATGGCTTTGACACCCCTGC
>CM052546.1:1414172-1430495 GCA_028533065.1 Trachops cirrhosus
TCTATGGTTGTTCTCCAGCTCTCTGGGCAAAGTTGGGCAGTTGTGATGGAGGCCGAATGGCCTGCAAACCCTGAACCTTTTTCTGTCCAGTTCCTTACAGAAAATGCTTGTTGACCCCTCCTCTAGGGAAGTTATAATGCTCCTGTCCCTGGGTTTCCCAGCTTCCCTTGCAGCTACAGGAAAGGGGATGGGCAGGACTCTTGGCAGATGTCTCGGAGCTGCTGCGTTAGTCCTGGATGCCCCACCTCTAGTTATCTTGTCACGTAATTAAATAAACTCCTATTTTTTGAGGTCTTTTAAAATTATTTGTTGTTGCTGCTTGTGACTCAGTGCAATGCACCTTTTAAAAATCCCTTTACAATTTGTAAAACTTTGGACAGTTGCTTAACTTACCCAGGCCCTAGATTCCTTACCCACTTGTCACATTTAATAGTAATGAGGGTTAAGTGAGATGATAACTACAGAGTTTTTGCTCAGTTCCTCCTATAGAATAAACACATAATTATTTTATTTAAAATTTTTTTCCTGATGAATGTATACATAATTTTAAATTACTTTGATTCTGAGTCTACACAGGCACATATTTGTCAAATTAAATACCTTTTGCAAAAGTCATGTTGCATGTTTTATTTAGAAATGTTTTGACAGCCAGAGCATGTGTTTCTATTGCAAAGAAAAATATTTCCAGTTTAGGAATACTTGTTTTGATCATCTGTGTGGAAATGAATGTTTGCATTTGAGTCATTAAGCTACAAAATATATTTGCTAAATGTTTTTGCAAATAAACTTGTCCATTTCTTAGAATATTGCCTCGGAAAAACACCCAGGGGCAGTTAGGCTCTCGGGCAAGTTTACCCTTTACAACCCAGCGCAGACCGGGCCTTGTGAGAAGACGGGGGTGGCCGCCGGGACGGACAGAGGGCTCCTGCCAGCGCGCTGCTCCCCGCTTCTCCAGACACGGAGTCCTTCCCAGTGCTGCCTGCGGGGCGTCCACACGACCGCTCCCTCAGACCCGGAATTAACTGACAAGTTATGCTTATGTCTCAGGCATTCTACAATATTGATCTTTTACTGTATATTTTTTCTTTGAAGGCCATGAGTAAATAGTATTTTTTTTGCCAAAATCGCAATAATTCACTTGAGGCATATTGTTAATGTTCAGTGACAGTGGCAAGGGTTTATCCTTTTAAATTCTCATGTTGTTTGTCTTTTAAATTTTACATGTAGTAAATCAGAAACTAAGCCCACTGGATAGCCTGTGTCTTTTGCTGGCATTTAGGGTAAAGAGAAAACCGATAAATCATTATCGAGTAGCTCCACCAATATTGAATCATGAGATCATGGTATAGCTTTTACAGATAAGTCACCAAGCAAGTGCCACCGTCAATCTTGTTTAGAAAATAGGAAAGCGGTCCTTCTCCTCCTCCTCCTCCTACTTCGTCATTGTCATCATCGTCTTCTCCTTGTTCTTCTTTAGAGAGAGTCTATTTAGAAAGTCACAGAAGCAGAAGAATGAGCCACAGAGGAAATGGGCTCAGGAGACAAGTCACAGCAGAAGGAGGGCCCTTGGAGCTCAGGAGGGAGAGGGAGGGGGCGAAGGGGCGGGGCCGGGGCCAGGCCGGCAGGGGTGGGGGAGGGGAGGCGAGCCGTGCCCACGGCCCCTGAGATCCCACGCTGGTTTTGACCCCACATAGCATCGCACTCATATTTTTTCAAGTTGATCATCTTTTTCTCTGCAAGGTCATGATACACTTTACATTAACAAAAGCCATATGGCTTATTCTTGAGTTCCAGGAAAATTTAATTTACAAGTAATACTTTGTATTTATAACACGTTTCTTAATGTGAAGCCTCAAAACACGGCGGGAACAAGGCGCACCGGCACGTTAGCCCGCACTGGGGGCAGCTGCCGGGCCGGGGTTTCCTGGCCGCACTCTGGGACCCACCGGCGTGTGTCTGGCCTCAGGCACAGCGTGCCGGGCCCTGCCAGGCGGCTTTTCCCTTCAAGGAACGTGATCTGGAAGGCAATTCCTTCAACCTACGTGGAGAAATACTTGTCTCACATGTTCTTATCCTTTAGCAGAGAGCACGACGGTTTCTTTCACACAATTACACCGGTGTTTCATACCTCCCATTACGTTTCAACATGAAGGAACTCAAACGTAAGTGAAAGCCAACGAGAGACTTCTGAATCTCAGACCTGTGAGGGACAAAAACAGCTCCAATTTTCTTAAGTTGATGATTATCACAAAGCAGAGTGAAATGCCCCTTGACGGGACTGTCTGGTGACGTGGGGAGGTCAGGCTAGTCCTTGAAGCGCAGGATGAATCACAAGGTTCGCGACGGGCCGGAAAGGGCCGCTTCCCGCCCCAGCTGTCACCACGGGCAGCAGCTCCGAGGGACCGCCGGCTGGGAGAGGGCTCGGAGAGCAGGCTGGCCTCGTCGCTTCCCAGGGACCGGCCAAGGCGGCAGTGGTGCGCACGACACACAGTGGCAAGTAAATGTGCTCTGCTGGTGTGACATTTCAAAACGAAGTGGAAGCTTATTATATGACATGACCCCGAACCCCCTTCTCACTCACTGATCTTACTGATTTCCTCGTGTGACCTTGGTCGGAACACCAGCACAAACGCGGGGCCCACCCGCCCCCCGAGGTCTGGCTGCCGTTGTGCTTAGAGCATGTTCAAGTCAGGGAAGGAAAAATAGGGGCTGTGGCATTTGCTCTTGCCCTGAGTGAGAAGTGAATCTTGGCCTGTCTGCTCCTTCACCCCTACAGCATGTGGCAGCATCGATTACAAGCCAAGTACCTTGTTAGCCAGGGGGGGCGCCCTTGAGAAGCCGGTCGTTAGAGGGGCTCTGTGCCTGCCAGGTTCGCCCCCGCCTTGCTTTCCACTGCCCTCTCCTTCCTGCCCCCCGCCAGTTTTCCTCCGTCCCTCCTCCCCCCTCTCTCCCTCCCTCCCTCCTCCTTTGCATATTACTCATTCTTCGGTATTTTGGGGTGCTACAGCGTGCCGGGCACTCAGACTATAGCTGTGAGCACCGTGGATATAGGACCTACTCTAATTTACAATGGAATGGGGAGACAGACATTAAATAAATAACTGGATAAATAATTTTTAGTTGAAATTATAATGATAATTCCTGTTCAGAGACCCCAAATAATTTTTTATTTCCTTTTCTTTAAAAAATTTGATTCTAAAACCTTATAGACAGCTTAGAAAATATAGGAATATATGAAGAAAAAAATAAAATAACCCACCATCCCTAACAAAGTAACTGTTGTTAATGTTTTATGGATTTCTGCCCCTTTATTCCTCCTTGTGCGTGCGCGGGTGCATTTAGGATCATGCGATGTATTCAATTTGCTGTTTCCTTTCCCGTTATTAAATATCCTTAAAAACATATCTTAGGTGTGCTGAATAAGTTTTATTTTAGTTATGCACCATAAGTTATTTACCTGTTTCTCCATTTGGACACGTTCCAGTTGTGTTCTCCAGCGTCGGTGTTATTTTAACCTACATGATGGTTGATGATTAAAGTGTAAATTCTTGTCACGTTTCTGACTATTAGTCTAGAGTGTGATCTAGAATTGAAATTACTGGGTCAAAGGTTATTTTTTATAATACAACACATATCACATATATGAAGCATTATGAAAATACTATGATTTTGACCCATTTTATATAACATATAATATGAAGCATTCTTCTGTGTCCTAGAATTATATCAATTTACATATCCTGGGAATCTCTGAGTATGTTGCAGATTTTAATTACATGTTAGTTTAATGGTCAAATTCTGTATTCTGGTGTTTCAACATTTCATTCAACATTTCATTCGGTATTTCTAGTTGTACGTCATCCAGTGGCACCACGGGTGTTTGTGTGTGATTTGCCAACCCTCTGTCATGACAGCACTTTTAAAAGTTGTCTGAATACATTCTAGATAAACAAGTAAAATTAGATGACATGTATTACATTAATGACACATTTTTACTGCATAATATACCACTATAGGGTTATACTACATTATTTCTTAAGGACTTTAATGGTTTTATTATTTTTACATGTAGCGAAAGACCCCACACTCACTCGACGCTGCTGTTCATGACCGTGCACCTGCGTGTGCCCCGAAGTCTGTGTCTTCACCCGTCTTCCTTCACAGACCTGCTTCTCTCTTACTCACTTGCCCTTTGCAGGGCCTGGCGGTGTACTCTGAAATATATAGCCCAACCTCCTCTTTCTCACAGAGTGTACTTTTCCCTTTTTTTTGCCTCATCATCTATACTTAAGGTGGTTCAAAAAGCAACACCCATTATATTGATATTTAATGTAATGATTATCTAAATTTCTAACCCTTTATGGGTGCAAACTTCTAAAACAACAATAAGAAAGTTAATTAAAGAATGAAAGAAATACTATATGTAATTATTTTCTTTTTCTAATTATCTTAGTACATAGCGTATTGAGTGTGGAGACTAAATGTAATTAGGGGAAAGTGATTCGCTGTGAAGGGAGAGCATCTCATTGTTTCTGATTCCCTGGGGGTCCAGCCCCAGCATCTGGGAGACCTCCTGCACTTGGCATCCCCATTCCTTAAAACTCGAGGGCCCAGGTGTGTGTGGTGCAGCGGCCTGGATCCAGAACAGCGGCGCCGAGTGCAGCGTTGGTTTAGAAGTCCTCCGGGGCCCTTGGCGGGGATGTGCTCTCTCAGGCTCCGGTGTGAGAACTGGAACGTGGAAGAAGTCCTTTATTTTCTGGATTTTCTTTCTCTGTGCACCTTTGATCAATTCCTGTAACAAAACCAGAGGGAGAGAATGAAAGGAATGCCAGCCCTTCTTCGCTGGGTTTTTCCCTATTACCTTTGGAAAATGATGACCATGACTTTGTGCAGGGCTGTGGTTGTTAAATGGCGTGTCTGCTAATTGTGAGAAGAGCCGAGATACTGAAATTCGCGTCTTGCTGATTGCCCCGCCTCCCTGGCACTCTGTGGTCCACTGCCCGTCCTCAGGGTGTCGGGAGCCACCTGGAGCTCCTGCCTCTGCCTTCTCCTGGGCAGCTACGCTTCTTCCTTAGCCGAGGGACGCAGGCGACGTTTGGCCTCTCTGCTGCTCCGCCTCCCCAAAAGTGTGGTGTGAGACCGCAAGAGAGGTTGCTGGGTTTTGTTCCTGAGCCTATAAGATACTCACATTCTCTAGTCCTTCCTTTGTCTCTCATCTGGATCCTCTTCCTGCTCCTGGCCCCGCCCAGTTCTTCTCTCTCTCCACCTCCGTCGTTCATTACCTCCTGCCCCAGCACAGCAGGTGAGGGACATGTTTTCACAGCCTCCCCGCCCTCCAGCCGGGGTGATCGAACACCTGTGCTCAAAAGGCCTCCTGCTGGATGATTCTGTCTGTGTGATGCTCTCGAAATGGCAGATGTATGTGCATGAGGAACCAGTCAGTGCGTGTTAGGGTCAGGGTGGCAAGGGGAGGGGATAAACGGGCCTCTGAAGGGGAGCGTGAGGGGGTGTTGACGGTGATGGCACGTTCTGGGTCGTGGGTGTGGGGTGGCGGAGCAGCTTCTGTGTGGAGAGGGCCCCCTCACGCACCCTGCTGAGTCCTGGCCTCTCCCGCACTGCACTCGCTGAGTCGCTGAGTCACTGAGTCAAGTCCCTCAGGAAATACGGGGGAAGCGCGCCTGGTTCTCCCTCTACCCTCTTTCCAACTTCCTGAGAATCTGTAATCATTTCAAAATGATTTTTTAAGAGTCTTCTCGGATGTCCTTTCTGTAAGAATTGTCCCACTTGAAAACGCTTCTGAAATACTGGCCTTTGGCTTCCCCAGGGGCTTGCTTCTGTCGCTGTTTCGCTGTGTTACAGTTCTGTTGTTTTCTGTTCATTTGCACCAACAAATGCTCTCCCGCTTTTTAAAGTGAAACCGTTGTCTTGAAATTGGGCTTTGAAAGACTTCCCAGCCGCCTTGCAGCATGAACCGCCCCTCTAAGATCAAAGGAGGGCTTGGCTCCCCGGGATTCGCAGAGGTCAGAAACGCCAGGTTCTCCCACTGGCGAGTGTAACCCAGCTTCGTGGGGAACGCGCTCGCAAGCTCCGGGGAGCAAAGCCCGTGCCAGGTGCCCCAAGACTTACGTGTTCTCTTTGTGTTATTTGATAGACTTTCAAAAATTATTTGATATATTATTTGACTACAGAAGAAGAAAGAAATTTTATTAAAACTCTTTAAATATTGCTTATTAAACCTTTTATATTGCTTACGATGCCTTGTACATTTAAATTCCTTCAGGACAGGCAGGGAATTGATATTTCATTTTTCCTTGGCAGGGTCTGCGACACTTGTGGGCAGCGCTGCTGTAATTAGTCGTCCCGTTGTTGCTGGTGTCCGCACGTTGTCACCCCTCCTGGGTTCCTCAGAGGAAACCTCGGAGGTGTGGGCACCTCTGCGTCCTTCAGAGTGGCTGGCCGGACGTGAGCCTGTCACGTTCTGGGCGCACGTAGTGACCTGTCTGTTCTCCGGTTGCTCAATTATTCCCTGCTCTTTTTATGAGGCTGGAAACAATCCATTGCCCAGATCTGACTGGTTTTTCATTAAAATTCACATGTTGACATTACTGAGGATGGAGCTTTGCTTGGAGTTGTTTCTGGTTTGGGTATAAAAACAAGCTGCGCGGGGAAAATCTCTTGTCCCGCGCTCCACTCGGCCAAGCAGTCTGTCTGTACTCCAGTTTCTCTCCCGTGCTGAGCAGGCCGGCGGCAGCCAGGGCGGAACGCGAGTGCCGCGCACCCCACTCAGCCACGGCCCGTCACTGCTCGAGCTGGAGGGGCTCCCGGGGGACGGAGAGCGTGGCGGAGAGCGTGGCGGAGAGGCTCCCGGGGCACCGGGCTCGGCTGCCACCCGCGGTCTGCGTTTGAGGGCGCGTCCCAGGGAGGTCTGCACTGGCGTCTGGTTGTTTCTGTTGTCAAGCTGCCTCGTACTTTGCATGTATATTGAATGCTTCATCATTAATAAATGCCTAGCTGATATCTTCATTACTCTGGCTTCATGCAGTAATGCAGAGGTTTCCTCTAATGTATAAAGTATACGTGAGAGCTATTCTTTTACACTCATATCAATTTCAAACTTTAAAATTAAATTTTATTTCCAGGGAACTCTCAGGTGGTGCTTTTGTGAATTCATCAACTTTAATTTGATAGCAATTTATATTATTGTTCAGCAGGTAAAGTAGCTTTACATTCAAAAATTCAAATTATAGCCCTGGCTAGTGTGGCTCAGTGAATCAAGTGCCATCCTGCAAACCAAAGGGTCACAAGTTCGATCCCCAGTCAGGGCACATGCTTGGGTTGCAGGCCACGTGCCCAGTAGAGGGCGCACAAGAGGCAACCACATATTGATGTTTCTCTGCCTCTCGTTCTCCCTCCCTTCCCCCTCTATAAAAATAAATCAACAAAATCTTTAAAAAGTTCAAATTATGTAATTTTAAAAGGTTGATATACAGCGTCCAGCACAAATAACACCCCTTTTTTATTACAAAATCTTTTATTACAGAATCATGAACATGTAATTCTGTAACATAACAGTATCACACTCAGACTCACCATATGACACTTGAGGTGGAATGTTCGAATTACAGCTACAAATTACTGCACCCGTATTATTACTCTACAAACCACACTCAGGCAGGCGCTACTTCTGCCCCACCCTGTTCTTCCTTTTCTGTCACAGAAAACAGTATGATTTGGCTTTTTATCAACAACATAAAAAACATTTCTAAATACTTTTGCAAATTTCCTTTTTTTCTTTAAAGGGAGAATAATCTCCATTAACTTAGGAGACTGTGCTATCCATCATCTTTGCTATTAAGGACTCATTTATTGTGTCATTAAATATTTATTCAGCACTGGGCTTGTGCTTCAGGGATACAGCAGAGAGTGGAAAAATAAGGTCTCTGACCTCATAAGGTTTACATGGGAGAGGCAGGCGGTTAACACGTAAACAAGACAATTACAGATGGCCACAAGTTGTATGAAGGAAATAGAGTGATTTGGGGATGGGGTGCTGCTTCCGTGGTGTGTGGTTAAGGACGGCTGCTCTAAGAAGGCGTCGTCTGGGCCGACTCAGGAAGTACAGGACGAGCGGCAGATGCCTGGGGTTAGTGCGTCTCAGGCTGCGGAGATGGCGAGCTCAAGGGGCCCAAAGCAGGACGGCTGCGCTTGCTGAAGAAGCCCGAGGCAAAATCGTGCGGTGGGAGAGTGCTGAGCAGGGCAGGGCCCCAGAGACGCACGGGGAGCTGGGAGGGACCAGATCCCCGGGCGCCGGTGGAGCTTCACGCTGAGCGCGGCACGCCGCCTTTGAGCCCCTCTGAGCGGCTGCGCCCTGATCGGAGCAGAGACCAGGGAGGAGCCCTGCCAGCCCGCCCCCCGGACGTTCTCTCGGGGTGTTCTATACAGACACATGACTCAGGCTCACGGAACCTCGGTCCCCTTGTGTGTAAAATGAGATGGATGGCAGTGTCCGCATAACGGCTGTTGTGAGGGCCTTGTGAGAAAGGAGTGGGAGAGGCTTAACCCGGTGTTCCGGACGAAACAAGCGCTCGTCATAGAATGATTGCTGTAACCCACTGGCACACTGCGCGCAGACGCACGTCCCTGCCCGCATGTGCCCGCAGGACCGCGTGCGGCAGGCCTGCAGACCCACGGGCGCAGGAGTCGCCTCGTTTGTTGCGAGTCCATGCAGGGTGACCTGGACACGGAGGAGAGAGGCTGACTCAGGGGAAGAGTCAGCAGAGGCTGCAGGAAGGCGCTGAGCCAAAGGGCTGCTAAATCCGAGCCTGTGGCCTCGCGACTGCCCGGGGCCTCACCGCGCCCCCCCATCCCAGCCCAGACTCCCCCTGGGGCCGCGGCCTGCCTCCCTTCCCATCAGAGCCTCCCTTCCCCAAGCCCTCAAAGGTGCAGGCCTTCCGCACAGGACCCCGGCTACCGACTGGATAGTTAGCCCGAGCCCGTCTTAAGGGGTCAGAAACAGCCAAGGGGGTGCCTGCCTGTGTGGCTGGGGACCAAAGGGTGACAGGAGACAGGGTGCGCCCCTGGATGGAGCAGGAGTCCAAGCCTGCAGGGTCAGAGGGTCACGGACAGCCGGAGGGTGCGGGGAGCCCCTCAAAAGGCTTAGGAAATGGGAGCACCCCAAGGTAAACGCCGCCATCAAGCGGAGCCTGCCGACCAGCACGGGATGGGTGAAGAGGGCACTGCCTTCCTCCGCAGGACTAGACGGGCGGCGTTTTCCTGCGGAGCCTTTGGGCACCGAGCTTCTGTGTAAAGTGCGCTGGGCGTTCGTCTCCCCAGGCCCGGAGAGTTCTAGTTCCTCAAAGAGAGTTTCCCGAGTTCGCATGAGAAAGGGTATCGTGGGCGGGAGGGGAGGTAGGTGATTGTTACGCATTTTCCCTCAGGAACCTCTTCACTCGTTGCTTTCCCGTCTCAGGCATCTCCTGTTTCTTTCTCCCCAGCAGTCTTTCAGCACTGAATGGGGCTTCGTCTGGACCTTGTGTCTGCGACAGAAAATACAGTGAGCAATCTTTTCACACGTGTCAGCTCCATTAGAGCGAGACCCCATCAGTCATCAGATTTCTTGTGACAGCGTTCTGTCACAGTGTTTGATCGTTGGTCATGGAACCTGATCTAGAACTTCCATCTGAGAACAGACCGGCTTTGAGAGCAGAACCTCTCGGCAACGTAATATTTAATTACCGTGTCGTTTGCTCATGCTGAGTTATTGCAGGCAGAGCCTGTTGCTCGCTGGCAGGTTAGATCCTCGTGTCTGTTGCTGTCAGAGCAAGCCTGAGGGCCCGGAGTCAGCAGAGCGGGTTTGCCAGACAAAGGTCACACTCACTCGTGGGCTGATTCAAAGGAGAGGGCTCCTCACACCCTGGTTCAAAAGCCATTCGTCCCTCCCACACACTCATTTGCAATACCAGGCGAGAAGCAGTGAGGGGCAGGTGTGCAGACGGAGGAGCCCAGAGTCACAAAGCACAGCCCCCTGCAGCCCCGCCGGGCGGGTATGAATAACCCAGCCCGCACTCGAAGGGCAGAAAGCGCTGGACGGTAGACCCAGAAGGGCTGTGAGGACCCGCGAACTGCAGACAGCGCGGGGTCTGGAGGTCAGGCGTCTGTAATTCCCTCTGAGACCGACGGTGGCTTCAACTCTCTGAGCTTCAGTTTCCTTGTAATAGGAAGGTAGTCATTCTTGTTATTAGAATTAAATGAACTATTTGCGAAAAGGACCTTGGCACAGTAAAAATACAATGTGAAAGGTAGGTGCTTTCACTTCTTTTTCTGCCTTTTGATTAGCTGTTTAATTATTGACTAGTCATTCACCCTTTCTGAGACTCAGTTTTCTCCTAAGTTGAGAATAATAATTGCATTTTATTTGCTGGTTCCATACCAGAAAAATAATGTCCTTCCTGTACTTTGCAGCCTGCAGCATCTCATGTAAGAGGGGGATGGTATCGTTGCTACAACAGAGAACAAAATACAAATTGTGGAAATGGTTCTGAGCCCTCAAGAAAAGGTTAAATGTCATTCAGTACAGCATCTTTAAGAAGGACAGGAGCTGCTGTACTATCATTGATTTCAGAAAACTTTCTCTGAAAAGCAATTCTGAAACAAGTTTCCGTGCTTGGAACCTTGAGCCTCAAATGTCTGGGAAATTCGCTCTTGAAGGATTTCACTTCCCAGTGGTGCCAGAGTGAGTTGTTTTGTATATTAGTCTCAAACACTGAGGGGTTCTAATTAAGTGCAAATTGCAATGAAATTAATAAGTGACACCAACTTTTATACTTCAGAATGGGAGAGAATGCAGTGTGGGCCTAGATTCATTATAATTGTAATCTTTTAAGTTGTGAATCAATATTATGTAGCACTAAAACTCAATTAAATAAAAAATAAATGAGGACGCAAGCAGAGAGGACATGCATCTCTCGGTTCAGCCTCTCAATGATGACTTAACGTCTGTGAAATGCTAAGGTTGTAATTGTCCTTATTCACTAGATTCCAAATAATTGCACATATAATTAGCATCAGTTAATGAGACACTAAACTACCCTAGCCGCAAATATACTACTGTCATGAACTGTTGGAAGAGAATTGCAAACTTAAGGTTTTATTTCACCTCTGCAGATGAGCTGCAGACTGTAGACGAACTAGTGCGTGCGCTCACCAGAAATGCCGATAAACTGAAAGCCATCTGGCCCGGCGTCTTCTGGCCCACCCCCCGTGGCGGAAGGCGGACCAAGTGGGCACTTCCCTCCTGGATGGCACCAGCCGGCACGCACCGAGCAGGAAGCCCCCCAACACCTGATGGCCCAGAGATACTCTCTCCGTCCGGAGGCCTGGCAGCTGTCACCTTGCAGCTGCGGCACGGGGCAGCCTCTCTCCTCCCAGACAGCAGGAGCGGGGACACGGCAGGAGCCGCGGCAGACCTGTCAGAGTGAGGGGCCAGAATGGCTCTGAAAAATAAGTTGTCATTGGAACCACCGCCCACAAATGTAGGCCAGAGCCTATACAACTGCCCGCTTAAATAAAAGGTTTAAACGGGACCAGGAGTCTCAACATGATTTCCAAAGTGCGCAGAGTGCAGCTGAAAATCGGGCACCGTCCCTACAGCCCGGCAGGTCACAAGTCAAGGCCAACATCGCAGTGAGTCAGACATGAGAGTGAGCCGACAAGGGTTTAAAGCAGCCGTCATAAAAGTGCTTGGCAGCAAATAATTCTTTTTAAACAAATGAAGAAATAAAAAATCTCAGTGAAGACACAATGAAGAAGAATTAAGTAGAACTTAGGGAACTGAAACATAATAATGAAAACCAGGAGCTCGGTGGGTGAGCCCAGTCACAGGATGGAGGTGACCAGGATTGAGTCGGTGACTCTGAGGACAGATTGGTAGAATTTACTCGGTCTGAGCAACACAGGGAAACTAGATTTAAAACAAAAACATCAGGGCCTCAGGGACCTGTGAGGCCATAACTGCAGATCTGACATTTGTTCGTTGGCACGTGTGCCGGGGGAGGGGCGGAGGCTGAAAAGACGTCGGGGTTGCAGTCGCCCCAGACGGGAAACCCGCACAGTCCTGGAGACCCAAGACGCCGAGTGAATCCCAAATAAGACGCAGTCAGGGAAATCTGTTCAAAGACAGGTCGTGATTAAACCTAAGAAATGTAAAGAAAAATTTAAAATCTTCAAACTGAAAAACAGAACCATCAAATTCTAATTCTGAGTTTATATCTGGCAAAAAAATAAAACATTTTATGTAGGAACGAAGGTGAAAACATAGGCCAAGGCAACTCAGAGAACGTGCTGTTCCAATGCCAGTGCTAAAGAAGGACTAACGGATGCCCTCCCAACAAAACGGAAGTGATCGGAGAGGGAGGCTCGGAACTGCGGGGGAAGAAGGCAAAGAACCGTCACACAAAAGGGAATAAAATAGACTCTCCTTCTGCTCGGGAGCTTCTTACGTTATATTTGAAATGTGAACAGTGAGAATACGCCACAGCCCGAAGTGTCACTAGCTGTCCATGGAGGGAGTGCGACGACCCTAGTTAAAAAGTGGGGATGGAATGGTGTCTCAGGGCTGTTCTGAAGCCGTAGAATGTGGCTACGTGTGGGCCGTGGAAAGTTACGTGTTGAAGTTGAAATAATTAGAGCGACCATTAAGAAAACTATATGCAATGAGGTACTAAAAAGCACCATCGAAATCAAGATGGAATCCTAAAAACGCTTCAGCTAACCCACAGGAAGGCAGTGAAAGAGAACAGAAGACTCAATGCTTGACCCCAAAGTCGGGATCGAAGCCAGTGTGCCTGCTCCCCCGTGTTAAACGCGGGAGCCAGCCAGCACAGTAAGGTGCGAAAAAAGGACACGCCGATTGGGAAGGGAGAATAAAACTGTTCCCGTTTTAGATGACATTATTGCCTACATAGAAAATCCAAAGAAATTTACCAAAAAGTCCTAAATTAATTAGTGATTTCAGTTAAATTGCAGCATACAAAATCAACACAAAACATCAATCGCATCTCTGCATAATAACAAGCATGTGGAAACCCGAAGTAAAAACAGGACACTGCTTACAAATGCTCCAAAGAAACCAAAATACTTAAATACCGGTCTAACAGAACAGATACAGGAGCTATATGCTGAGAGTCAGAAAGTGCTGAGAAGTGAAATAAATTTTAAAGGACCTAAATAATTGGAGAGACTTACTTTGTCCTTGGATTGGAAAACTCGGCATAGTAAAGTTGTCAGTTCTCTCTAAATCAAGCTAGTGGGTTAACACAATTCGCATCAAAAACCCAGCCATTTTTTTGTACACATCAACAGTCTCATTCTAAAATTTCTGTGGCGTGGCACAGGACCTGATAACTACACAGTTTTGAAAAAGATTAATAAAACGGACAGAGCCACTCTCTCCAACGTAAGGATCACTGTGTAGCGACAGCGATCATGATGGAGTGGTGTTGGCAGAGAAGCCAGAAATAGACGCACAGAACGTGCTCCCCGCTTGCTGACAGAGGCGCAGGAGGGACTCAGTAAAGGGACGATGGCTTCACAGTCATTGGAGCTGGGACCAGGGAGCATTCGGAGAGCGCGTGCGCGACAGAGCACTTTGACCTAAATCTTCTACTTTATCTTTGAAAATTCATTTGACATATATCACACATAGAGATGTAAAACTTTTAAACTGTTAGAAAAATCAGAGCGTATCTTTGGGATAAAAAAGTAGGAGAGGAGTTCTTAAACTTGACAATACTAAAAGTATGGTTGATGAAACAAAAAGATAAATTAGACCCTTTCACAATTAAAAACTTTTCTAAATGATTGTGAAAAGACAAATTGCAGAAAATATTTGCAAATATTTGAAAACTGGAGAGAATATTTGCAATGCACATATGTGACAAAGGACTAGAATATACTAGGCTATACAGAACATATAAACTATTTTCGGAAATCAACATTAAGAAAACTATTAGAAAACATGCAAGAGACATGCAAAGACATTTCAGCAAAGAAAATATGCAAATGGCAAACAAGCAGGTGTAAAGATGTTCCACATCACTAGCCATTAGGGAAATAGAAATTACAGCCATAACGAGATATCACCACAAACCTATCAGAACGACTGAAATAAAAAGCAGTGGTAACAGCAAACGCTGGTGAGGATGCGGAGAAACTGGACCGTGTGCACACTGCTGGGCGGACCGTGAACTGCTGCAGACACCCTGGGAAGTAGGCCGTGGGTCTCTTCTAAAAGTAAAATGCACCTACTATGCGACCCAGCAGTTGCACTCCTGGGCATATCCCAGAGAAAGGCAAGCTGCGTTCACTTAAAACCTACACATGAGTGTCCATAGCATCTTTGTTTGTAATAGCTCCAAACTGGAAATAACCCTAATGCCCTGTGACGAAAAGTTAAAAAACTGCTACTTGCACACCATGAAGTACTGTTTGGTAATAAAAAGTGGTAAACCATCGATACACACAACTTGGATGGACCTCAAGAGAATTATGCTGAATGAAAAAGGCCAATCTCAAATGGTCACACACTACAGAATTCCATTTATATAACATTCTCAAAATGACAAGATTATGCTTTCCAGGAGGTAGGGACGGGGCGGGGGGCCACAGGACAGGAGTGGCTATAAAATGGTAGCTGGAGGGAGCTCTGTGGTGACGGGCCAGCTCTGTGTCTTGGTTGTGGTGGGAGTTACACAGAGCCACGTGTGGAGTAAAATTGCAAAGGCCTGTACTGACACACATGTGCAAATGGGAAAGTCTGGTTCGCTCCATGGACTGCGCCCGGCTGGCCTCCTGATGCTGACGCTGTCCTGCGGTTATTCTGCTGGACCTCAGCACGGAGGAGGCCAGGCGAAGGGTGCACAGGACTTCCGATACATTGCTCTACAACTTCTTTTGAATCTGTAATTGTTTCAAAATCACAGTTTTTAAAAAAAATGTTAAAAATACAATTTGAATGTGCAAAAATCAAGTAACGATAAGGCTTTAAAGTATAAGCTTCTGAATTTTGGGAAGAGGATCTTAGAGTGATTCAGTGACACTTTGACTGTCATTCCTCTAACGCAAATGACCCTCTGTGGTCCGTTCTCTCTACCCCGCCTCTGCAACAGTGGGCAAGATTGGGGTGCATTGTGTTCTCCCCGAGAAGGGGAAGAAGGCAAAAGAACAACGGGCCACGAGAAGGGAGAGTGCGGAGCTGAGAGTTGGCAGAAACTGCCTAATTGCACTCAGACTGGGCAGATACCTTGGGACGGGGCGCCCTCATGGACCGTGTGCTGTCCTCGTGTGTCAGTTATATGCTGGTTTTCTCATGATTATTAGCCGTAGACGTGGCTAGGAGGATTCACATGAAAAGAAAGCTCTGGCTTGGTAGAGTTCACAGAAGGGGCAATGGGAGACCACACCCATGCCGTGGCCCCCGTTAGAGAGCGAGCGACCCCAGGAACAGAGCGGATGGCGGAGCTGAAGAAACAGTCAAAGCGGGCTCCGTCCCCTGGGAGGCCAGTCCAGGTGGAGAGTGTATGCCAAGCTTGGGTTCCAAAGGCCCCCGGCCTCTGACGCCCTGCAGGGGACACCAGGGGCTGCGCACAGGAGCAGCTCGCCGAGCGGTTTCATCTGTCCCTTATTCTTGTCCGTGTGCTTCTTCAGAACTGGGGATGCCCGTGCATGCCACAGCATGCCCCCCAGGTGTGGGCACGGGGGGAGCTTGGGAGGGGCCGTGGTGTGTTTACCAGCGCCCCACAGCCCACGATGCCCAGGCGCGTGCGCCGGCTCAGGGAACGGGCTGGAGTTCGGAAGTCAGCGCACGCCTGGCCCTGCCGAGCGGCCTGGGCGTCTGGCTCACAGGGCCACGCGCACAGCCCCCTCCTGGCCTTCCGCCCCTGCGCTCGGGCAGCACGTGTCACCCCGCGGGCGGAGAAGACAGCCAGCCCGAGCACCTCATATTTGTGAACTCCCCTCACCTTGAACTTGCTTTACAAATCTGAAGCTTCACAGCGCTCACTGGGAGAAGAAGGAACTAGCGCAGACACTCAGTCGCACCCTGGGGAGGCAGACACGACCCAGTGAGGGAGCCGCGCGAGGCCGGACGCTGGTCTCCGCGGTTCTGCCCCCGCCGTCTCTCAGGTGTGCTCTGCAGTGAAAGGTCCCGATGGAAAACTGAGCCTTGTTCGTGTTCACAGGGCCCAAAGGGAGGGGATAAATAAGGCGGACCAGATAAGCAAGCTGTCCGTGTGTCCCGCGGCGTAGGCACAGATCCACGTGATTGCC
>CM052546.1:1430995-1549076 GCA_028533065.1 Trachops cirrhosus
GGCAGATGAGAAGCAAGCTACTTTTAGTTTAAAAAGCAACCTTGTTGCCATATTGATTTAATCAGAGTTCGGTTTGTTTGTGTCTGCTGATCTAATGTGTAATCAGAATCCCTAAATAGGAAGTGGTTTCATTCCATTGCTCTGTATTCTAGAAAGGAAATATGAGGTTGGACTTGCCATTAGCGTTGCCATCGGCTGCCCCCGCCTGTCACGGAAGCCCTCGGCATCCTCTCTGGGCCCCCTTAAGGCCGGTACGCCCTTCCCGTCCTCCTTTCTTCGCCAGGGACAGCGATTCCACATGAGTCATCAGGAACAAAACATCAAAGCGAGTCCATACTTCATTCCCGTCCCCCTGGTTCTGACTGGGTGTCCCTCCTGTTCAGCAGCTCACCCAGGACGCCACCGAACTCTTCGTCATGTGTCTCCTCTGCTCCCCCACCTGTGACGATGTCTCAGCCTGCCCTTGTCCTTGGCGACCTTGTCGGTTTGGAGGGGTGCGGGTCGGATATGTCGTGGAAGGTCTTCACTGTGGGTCTTTCCGATACTTTCCTCGTGGTTAGAAGGGGATTATGAGTTCGGAGGAGGCAGGGCTCAGAGGGAAAATGCCACTCTCACCACGTCGTATCGCGGACTCACCCCTGTCGGTGCTGACCTGGAGTGCCCGGTTGAGAGGCGTGTTTGTCGTGCTTCTCTGAGAAAAGTTAACCTATTCCCCCTCTCCGTGCTTCTGCCTGTTTTCATTCTGCCTTTTGTACGGGGGTGAAACCCAAGAAATCCTCCGGGAATGCTTTGTGGCCAACAGTGGAGACGGTCTGGTGACGGTGGGGCCAGGGCAGGGACACCATTTAGTCAGGAGCCAGCAGACCCCAACGGCTGGTTCTAAGAGCGCAGATGTACTGGGGGGCGGGGACCAGTGTTTGCAGAGGGACACCCAGATCGGTCTCTCCCCCGGGCCCCAAGCCTGCCTTTGCTCCCTGAAGGGTACAGGACGTGGAGCTCTGCTCCCCGTCAAGGCTGGCCCCCCGGGACCCCGCTCCCTCAAACGCGGAGCCTTCAGTTGTCTTAGCCCATGGTGTCCATTCTTATTTTAAGTGAGAAATTCCCCCTACACAGGCTCTCAGCTTTCACACTGAGCTGAGCCTTCGTGCACGTGTTCCTGACACTGTCCCCTCTGGTCCCACCGTGCTGTCCTGTGTTACGTTGTGTGGGTGTGCACAGGCCTGCCGGTGCCGTGAAGGCGCGGTGCGGAGGGCTCTTCACCGCCAGCAGCAGCCCGTGCCCAGCGCGGGGCAGGCCTGCCTCACGGAAACAAGCACAGAGGTCCTGGCGGCTTCCGCAGGAAGCGCCGAGTCAGACCCCGCAAGTGCCCACTGAAATGGCTGCATTCAGGAATGGGTATCGTTGTCGACAAGATACACTGAAAAACTGGCACTTAAAAATTACGGAGGAAGACAACACAGGGGCGAAGACAGGGTGCCACTGGACCTCGTGACCTTGGCCTTTGAGATCAGCCGCTCACACTGTGGGGTCCCACTCTGTAACTCAGCTGAACCTCCGCCAGCACCCTGTCCTCGCTGGACGGCATCAGTGCTGATTTTAACAGGGCACCGAACTAGATTGGGTATTGATGAAATTGGGATGTACGGTCCAATGAAGTTGTGTCTTTATCTTAGTGAACCATTTACTGTCCTGTCTTCCGTTTATAAGCAAAGTTAACATTTATACATTCAGGTATGGAATTGTGGGACAGTCCAGATGAAAACAGACTTTCGCAAAGGCATGTACCGTTCAAGCCGTGCTTGTTCATTCTAGTGCTATCTTCAGGTACGCACAGTAGCCTAGATGGGTGGTTTGGGGTGGGAGGAATTTGTCCCCCGGGGACACTTGACAACGTAGGGGGACAGTTTTGATCGTCACAGCTGGGCGGAGGGGTGCTCCTGGCACCTTGCAGGTGAGGGCCAGGCGTGCTGCTAAGTGCCCGACACTGCACGAGCAGCCCGCCCGGCAGAGAGCGCCCTGACCCGAACGGCCAGCGGTGCCCCGGCTGGGAACTCGCAGCCCTGACCGCGCCGCCCCCAGTGCTCACTCGGGGCACCTTCCCCCACCCCCGCAGACGTGCCGTTGAATACTGTTTGGGTCTAAAAGACGTGAGACAGCCCCGGACAATTTCTGTGGCCCTAGGTCAACCTAACAATGAGCCTTCTAGACTGTTCTAGAATGCCTTCTAGAGCAGCAGCTTGCATTCCGCCTGTCTGACTCGGCAGACCTTTTGCAATCAACAACACTTTCCAGGGGCACCGCAGAGCTCCAGCCCTCTCGCTGCTCAGGCACCGAGAGCCTGCGCTGCGGTGCTCATGCGTGCACAGACCCGCTTCCTTTCCGTCTGCAGAGAGTGCCTGGGTGCAAGTGGATGTCACAGCCCGGGAAGGGAACCTCTGTCCTCAAGGGCAGAAGGAGCCAGGGCTCACGGGGACCCTTTGAGACAGCGAGGCCCTGAGCGCACGGCCGCCTGGGGCAAAATGAGCAGGCACTCCAGGAGAGCGGAGGGCCGCCTCCACCCCACACAGGGACTGCTGGCTGCTGGCGGCTCTGCCGCCCTCTTCTTGCCTTGTCTCCCGTCATCAAAGGGCTCTGGCAGCTGAGGCCGCAGGCTCCTCTCTTTGGGCCTCGTGAGAGCGGGCGCTCTGGACTGAGCCGTGGGCAGAACCGACTGTCACCAAGACCCTGAATCTTCCGGGAGCGTCTATGTCCACATCTTCCAGGAGCAGATTGCGAAGTGACAGGAGGTAGGACAAGGAGGTAACAGATGTGGAGGGAGGGCTCCAGGTGGCAGAGGGCGAGGGGCCTGGTGCCCATCAGAGGACTGAGTGTCCTGGCAGCAGGTCTGAGAGGGCGAGGTGGCGCCGGCCTTTTCTCTGGGAAGAAAGCTGACAGCACTCGGGAGTCGTGGTGTGGGTGCCAGATCTTAGGGTGTGTTTGCTCACCAAACAAAGGTGCACAGTCTCCCCAGGAAAAGCTAGAGCAAGCAGAGCAAGAGGCAGCCCGTTGGAAGAGCCACAGATGCAGGGAGAAGGTGGAGGGGGCAAGCGAGGGTGTGACCAGCTGTTCCGGCAGCTGTGCCCCACCAAACTCTGGCCGTGGACACTGTGCTCTGGCTCCCAAACGAGACGCCTTTCGTGACACTGCCATTAGTCTGTGAAATCATCATCCGGCTCAAGGTCCCAGATGCATCTCAGAGCAACTCTTACTTGGATAATTTCGGTGCTCGGTTCATATTCTATACTTCTGCATCCACCGTGGTGTAACAAACCACCTCCAAAGTAGTGGCTTCCAAGAATGATGATTTGTTCTTTCTCACGTTCTGTGGGTTGGCAGGTGGGTCCGCTGATGTGGGCTCACGTGAGCCTCTGGGGTCCTGGAGAGCAGCTGATTGGCAGTGGCGGGGCAAGGACAGCCTCAGGCGGGGAGCCCATCTCTCCACCTGGTCCCCCGGGCGCTCTCAGAAGCCTCCTGTGGGTCTGTTCTCACAGCAGTGGGCCCGGGGAGAAAGCGGAAACTCCCAAGTGCTTTTTGAAGCTGCTGCTTGTACGGTGTCTGCTACGGAACCACTGGGAAGCCAGACCGCGGCCACCTGGGGTCAGTGTGGGAGGACTCAGCTCCGGAAAGTGGGTCAGGAGCCACTGCGCGCCATGACGCCACCGGTCTGCCAGAAGTGGGGACGCACCAGAGAGCCGACAGCTGTTAGATCGCCTCTCCTGAACCTCCCTCTATGTCTGTCCGGCTGCGCTGCTGCTTAGGAGCTGAGCCCCATACACTCTTCAATCTGCTTTGCGGTTGCATCCACCTGGAAGGCGCGTTGGCTGGGCAGCGTAAGTAGGCAGTTTTCCTGCCTCGGAGTCGTCCTGCCCCTGCGCAGCGATGATAGCAGCCTCGGGAATGCGCTCTCGCACGGCAGGTCAGAGGCGCTAAATAAAAGAAGCGTATAGATTTAAGAAGAAACGGAATGAATCCCCATGGAGAAAAACCTCCTGGTAATTTTGTTGTTGAGGTGAAATGATGAAGGAACTAGTAGTAGTTAGCAGCGACTACGCTGCGCCCCCATCGGCTGTCCGTTTGGTTTGGTGGGAGTAGGTGGGGCGGAGTGGAGGCTGTCCCTTCGGTGGGAGTAGGTGGGGCGGAGTGGAAGACTCGCGAGGGCCTCGGGTAAACTGCCGATGTTCGGGTTGTGGTGACGCGTGAGCACGGAAGTTCTGTGAACATGTACAAATGGTAAGAATACATTTTTGCACTGTGTTCGGAGAGAGCTGCCATATTATTTGGCGCTTATTTAGGTACAATAAAATGGAACTTTCTAAAATTTCAAGAAAAGATAAGGAAGATTTTACTACAACTTTATACAAGTCTTTACACAGTTCGTGTTTTCGCCCATCCTCTCTCAGTCTTAACCCTCTCTATTCGCATATTTTCGTATTAGCAACTCATCTCTCTGCTTTCCCCCGCGAAGCGTGCAAAGAGCCTGGAGGCGAGCACTCCGTCCTTGCAGCGTGCCCCCCTTCTCTGACGTGGGCGCTGAAGCGGAAGGTCCAGGAGCGCACTCACCGAGGGGGATCCAGCGGCAGAGCGGGTGTGAGCCCTTTACGCAGGATCCTGCGCGAGATTTAAACCGCCTTGGAGTGCAGGCAGCAATGACAGTGCTATTCAGCTTTCCTTAAAGCAGCCATCCTCCCTGGCCGTGGAGAACGAGCTGATCTTGACTGGAAGTCGTCCTGGGGTCTAGGGAGCCAGCCCGGTCTCTAGAAAAGCAATCGTGGGCGCTACGGGCTCGCGTCTCTGTCATTCGTCTGCGCACCGGCAGGCGACTCCATCCCTGGAGCCCAGTGTTTTCCCAGTTAAGCAGGTGGATGTTACACGGTTCAGTGGTGAGCATGAGAGTTAGACAAGTTTCTTGAACAGGTGTCACATGGCTACAAGTCACTACCCATGTAACTCGGTAGGTCTTCAAAGGGTTTTTAATCTGTCACGTTGTGTCTTTCCATAGGCTGCTTGTGTCAGATTCATTTGCCAGGTAGACACTTTGAAGACCATTAGCAAGATGACATGAAAATAGTTGCCACGTTGGGAAGCCTCACAAACACGTGCAGATCGCCACAATAAATCCTTTGCAGCATTTCATGGCGTGGGGAGTGCCTTACGAGCCACTACTCCCGACTGGCATGTGGACCCTGCCAGCAGGAGGAGCACCCTCTTTGCTTCGTGCAGATGCGCTCGGTCTCCCCTGCAGAGCTCCGGGTTTCCCCACCTCGGCGGTGACACCCTGAGCAACGGTGGCCGTGTGGCGGCTGCTCCTGGGTGCCCCTTTAGTCAGCTGGTTACTGTCTGTGTCACCTCCAACCCCTGAGCTCCAGAAGCTGCACCTGTCTGCTTTGACCCTGGCACAGTGGCTCGCAGCGAAGTGATCTGTGCCTGTTTAGGGAAGGAAGGAATGAACGGGAGAGCAGTAGGAGCGGCCGGCCGCTCCTCCGTGTGGGACCGCGAGGGCCTCTTCTCTCACCGGCCTCCAAGCAGGAGGTCCCATCCCAGCTCTCCCCGCCTACCGTGACCGCTCTGGGGCACGCGGCTGGCCAATCGGAATGCCCTTCAGGACACTTGTTCTGGAATCCCACCTCCGGGATGCGACTCAGGATCTCCAGGGAGTGGGCTCCAAAAGTTTAATTTTCAAAGGCTCGGAGATGTTTCAGGAGGAACTGCCCTGGGAATCCACGTGGGGAACTACTGACCCCGCTCCGCCCTGCCCTAGGCCCTGGCCAGATCGTTTCTTCCTCAGGACCCCTGGCTGTAATCAGGAGCCGTAGCTCTGGTCACTGAGCTCGAGCCGGCTGGTTCTGACCTGTGGTCTGTTAACCTCGTCAGTCCTGTCTGCGCCCCCCTGCTCTGGAGCAGCGGCCTCGTGTGGGGTGGGTGGGCTGAACGCGAGGCGGGAGGGATACCCGGATTCTGTGACCTGCTTGGGATAGAATCAACCTTGGCATAACTGGATCAAAGAGATCTTAAGTTTGTCTTTACACAAATTAGCATGAGGAAATTCATCTGTCCAAAGTAATAAAGGGCCATGAAATTTTTATGTGGACTTTGATTCACATATAGATGATGTTAA
The DNA here is from genome assembly GCA_028533065.1 of Trachops cirrhosus. Lineage (NCBI taxonomy): Eukaryota > Metazoa > Chordata > Mammalia > Chiroptera > Phyllostomidae > Trachops > Trachops cirrhosus. The sequence continues at coordinate 1,437,150 of CM052546.1, forward strand.
AAATGATCCTCAAAAAGAGGTAATTTTAGAATTTGTCCGTAATGGAGTTGCTCCTTAAGTCTTAAGTCAGTAATTCAGTAAGAGGCCTGAACATTTCAGTGGAAAATATTATCTGAGATTAGTTACCATTTGCAGTTTAAATAATGCTTCCCTTCCAATACTTGATCCCATGGAATAACCATTAATTAAGCACCCGCTCTTTTCCGATCGGAGGAGCGCGTGTAAATACCCAGGCTGGAGGCCGAAGTACTTCTCAGACGTGCGGCCACTCTTACGAGCGTGGCTGCTGCGTGGCTGAGCCACTGAACCCTCCGCTGCACGGTTTCCAGTGAGCAGCCTCCCCCCTCAGAGCAGATCACACCAGCAGCAGGACCCGCCTTCCTCCCGGGCACTGCTTTCCCCCGCCGGTGCCTGTGCTTCCCAAGTGCAGCCCAGAGCGAGGTCTTGGCCGTGTCCCGGAGGCAGCAGTGTGTCTGTCGTGTGTCCCTCTCGCTCTTTGTCGTGGATGGGGAGGAGGAGACCCGAGTCAGGGGACCTCCTCCCACCTCAGGTCTCGTCTCGCCACAAGAGAATGATTCAAGCGAGAGACCAGCACGTTTGGTGCACGCAAGGTGGCGAGTGTATTTGTGAGGCGCATACAAGCACGGAGCTGCAAGCAGGCCCCCGCCAAGTCTGAACGCCCCACGTGGGGAGTGGAGACAGTTGTTAGGGTGCTACTAAGTTAGTGAGTTTGCTCTGCACATTTGAGCCAAGGCTGCAAGTGGGCACTTAGCTAACTTAAGGGCGCTGACTATTGGGGTTCAGGGCTTGTATACCTCAGCTGGCTTCCAGGGTCCCCTCCTTCTTCCCCTTGGGAATAACGTACAGCTGCAACGGCGTTGTTTCTCAGGAAAGGCTCTTTGTCTTAGTAAACTTGTTAGAGGCCCCTTTCCCAGCACAGGCTCCCCCTTGCAGTTCCCGCTCGAGATGCTCAGACCACCAGAGTCCGGGGCAGGAGTCCAGGTGGGATCAGGAGCCAGAACCCCCCTCGATTTCCTCTTCTCTTGGCACCGCTGCGTAATTTGGCTTCATTCATTTTTCTCATTGCATATCAGCATCCGTCTCTTTTTTATTTATCTTTTATTTTTAGCTGTGGTGGAACACTCATGACATGGAATTGACCACCCTAACCATCTGTGGCTGCCAAGCTCAGCGGTGGTGCGTGCGTTCTCACCGTGTGTGACCAGTCTCCAGACCGTCGTGGTCTGGCAGAACTGAAATCAGTGCCCCTTAGACAAGTTCCCGCTTCCCTCCCCCACCCTGGAAACACCCTGCTTTCTGTTCCTCTCCGCCGGACGCCTCTGGGTGCCGCATAAAAGTGGACCTACGCAGCCTCTGCCCTTTGTGACCCGCGCCTCTCACTGTGGTCTTCTGGAGGCTCATCCCTGCGGTGGCCGGTGGCCGGGTGACCTTCCTTTCCGGGAGCGAGTGACAGCCCACGGAGTGGCGGCGCTGCATTCCGTTCATCCTCAGCCGGCGGACGCGGGCCGCTTCCGCCTCCTGGCTGCCAGGAACACGCTGCCGTGAACACGGGCGTGCGCGTAGCTCTTCGAGACCCTGCTTCCGTCTGTCTGGGTGTGCGCCCAGAGCGGGATTGCTGGGTCACGTGGCAGTTCTGATTCTAGTTTTGAAGAGCCTCCGCACTCTGTCCCACGGTGACCGCGCCGTGTCACATCCCCCTGAGAAGCGCACAAGGCTCCCGACTCCTCCACATCACCGCCTCCGCGCTGGTTGCTCCTTTTCAGGGCAGCCGCTCTGGCGGGCGCCAGGCGAGTCTCCCTGAGGTTTGACCTGCTTCCCCTGAGGACCGGCGACCCCGAGCACCCCCGCGTGTGCTATTGCCCATTCGTGTGTCTTTCTCGGAGAAAGGTCTATTCAGGTCCTTTGCCCATTTTGGAATTGGGTTATTTGATTGTTCTGTTGATTCGTAGGAGTTCTGTATATATTCTCAATATTAACCCCTTACCGGATATCAATTAGAAAACACCTTCTCCCATTCTGTACATTGCCTTTTTTACTCTATTGATTATGACCTTTGGTGCACAAAAGTTTTTAATTTTGATGTATCTACTTTGACTTAATTTTGACTTATCTATTTTTGCTTTTCTTGCCTATGCTTCTGGTGACATATCTAAGAAACCATTAATAAATCCAATTTTATGAGGCTTTTTTCCTATGAGTTCAATAGTTTTTGGTCTTACATTTAGGTCTTTGATCCATTTTGAGTAAATTCTTGCATATGCAATAGTAAAAGGTAAGGGTCCAATATAACTGTTTTGCATGTGGATGTCCAGTTTTCCCGGCACTATTTGCTTAGAAGACTATCGATCCCCCCTCGATTAGTCTTGACATTCTTGTCAAGAATCACTGACCCGCATGTACAAGGATGTATTTCCGGCTCTCTGCTGTGTCGTTGTTCCATGTGTCTGTCTCTGTGCCACCGCCACGCTGTTGTGATGACTATCGTTCCACAATAGGTTTTGAAATCGGGAAGTGTGAGTCCTCCGACTTCGTTTTTCCTTTGCAGGATGGTTTTGCCCATTCTGGGTCCCTTAAGATTCCACATGAAGTTTAGGGTGGATTTTTCTTTCTCTGTGAACAGCACTGGGATTTCGACAGTACATTAAATCTGTAGGTCACTTTGGGTAGAGTGCCAGGCTGTGGACCAGAGTGTCGTCACGTTTCCTTGCGTCACCTTTCACTCCATTCAGCAGTGTTCTGTAGTGTGCAGTGCACACGTCTTTCACCTCCTTGGTTAAGTTTATTCCTAAGTATTTTTTGATGCTTTTTAAAATGGAAAATGGAATTGTTTTCTTAAATTTCTTTTCAGATTGTTCATTGTTAGTGCATAGAAGTACAATTGATTTTCATGTGCTAATTTTATTTCCTGCAATGTTGCTGAATTTATGCTAACAGTTTTCTTTTTTTGTAGTATTTTAGGAGTATTTACATAAAAGATCATGTTTGCATTCATATCGTTTTACATCTTTGCTATTTGGATGCCTTTTCTCTTTTCTTTTCTTTCTCTTTACTTTTCTTTCCTTTTCTTGCCCTTTTCTTTTCTGCCTGATCACTCTGATTAGGAATGCCAACACTGTATTGAACGGAAGTGACCAAAGTGGGCGTCCTTGTCTTGATTCTGATCTTAGAGGAAGATCTTCTAGTAGGTCACCATCATGTTAGCTTTGACCTTTTGATATATGAGGCCTTTATCACGTTGAGATTGTTTCCTAGTTTGTTGAGTGTCTCTACCATGAAAGGTGGTAACTTTTGTTGAATGCTTTTTTCTTTCTTTGGCATCCCTTGAGATGGCCATGTGGCTTTCCACTTCATTACGTCATGTGTTGTATCGATTGATTTTCATACCCTGCAACACTCGAACAGAGGTGTCTTTTCAGGTCTTCCCTGGCTACGTGATGTGTGCAGAGCCCGCACACCTGTGGCCCTCTGAATTTCCTGGCACGTGTTTGAGCTTTAAAAAACTCCCTTCAGACATGTCATTTCCCAGTTTTTCCTTTAAAGTTTTCTGACCAGTCTCCTGATAGACCCAACTAGTATTGAACAATTGTCTCTGGTCATTTTTGACAAGTCCCCAGGGATGGTGCTTCTCACACAGAGTGAGCTCTGAGTCAGAAGAAAGGCAGATGCCGAGAATGGAGCTCTTCAAAGGACCTTCTTGATAGACCAGACAGTGACAGCTGTCGGTTTGATCCTGCTTGGTGGCTTCAAGGGGACTTGGTTTTCATGGACGCTGCAGTTACAAGGCTGTTGTTTTCAAGGGCCCATGGACAGGGGCAGGGATATGAGAGGAGGCTGAGCTAAAACATCCCAAGCTTGCCATCTTAACACGGGCTATCATTTGTCTTTCCTACGCACCCCGTGGACTCTGTCTCGGCCTCTGGTTGAGCCCCCAAGTTCCAGAAAAGCCTTGGCCACCATTCTCATTGCTTTTAGGGAGGAGCCAATTTTCAGAGGCTTCACTTTGCCATCCTGCTTCCTCTTTCAGGTGACTTACAGTGGTTCAGTCAGGTGTGGACACTGTATAGGAGGGTCACCCTGTGTAGAAAAGCTGTCAGGGACCTAACCTTTGGCTGATGTGCCCCCTGCTGCTCTCCGGAACCTCAGGGAATAGAAAGGCATCCTTGGCCTCTTCGCATTGAACACCCCGCCCGACCACCTGAGCCGTACGAGATGGATGTCCTAGGTGCTTTCTGAGGTGTCCAGAAAGACAGGAAGGAGTTGCTGGGATAGTCCCCCCTCCAAACACAGGACGGGCTGCAGGACTCTGGTTTCCCCAGCCAGAGTCTTCGGAGCAGCCGGACTCGGAGAAGACCCTGTCAGCCTGTGCACGTCACCCCGGCTCCATGATGCCCGAGCTCGCTCTCTGCCCTCCGGCTGGGTCTGTGTGGTGGGGGCAGCCCGCTGGCAGTGCCGTGGGCCGGGGGGCTTCGTTTGTCTACCCTCGTCAGGCAATGATGAGGACAGTCGGTTTTTTCAACTGCTCTGTGTTTTATCTGTGTTATTCTTCAATATGGATTTATATTAAATAAGTAGTTTACCCTAATTAACTTTAACATTACAGATTTGTGCCTTTTGAACTCAGCATGCAGATTTATGCAAAATATGTAGAGCTTTTAAACTAGGAGCCCTTACATTTACAATCCCATTTACCCTGTGTCACTGTATCACTGACTCCTTAAAGAAAGACATGAACTACGGACTGTTTTCATGTCACTGCTGTATAAAGCGAAGGGCGCACAGGGAGTGACTCCCCAGGCGTGTGTGTGTGACCAGCCAGCGCCCAGGCTCCCGTCTGGGAACTCGGCGCCCTGTTCGTCTTCCCGCGCTGCACCTGTGTGCGTGGCCCACGGGGCTTGCCCGTGCGCTGTGCTTTACCTCCTGAAATAGGAGGGACAGAACTAACTGGGGGCATTTTTAATCACGTTTTCGTATATCTGATTACATTAAATCTTCTGTCCCTCCTCCCCCTTTCTCGTCTCTTCTCTCTCCCCTTCGCTCCTCAATCTCTTCTGTATCCATCAGAGTTTATGACATAAAAAAATTGATGTCCTTTTGGTCAGAGTTCACAGTGGTCATTTAATGGGAAGAGATCCCTAGAGGAACATTCTAGAAAAAACAGTTATAAACAAACAAAAATGCCAGCAAACTATACGTATTAAGCTGAAATGGCCTATAAGACTACCCACCCTCCTCAACACCACCGGGCGGTACAGTATCAGCGCATGTGTCGTTATTGTATATTGTGTAGCAATGACTGCGTGAGACTGTGTTGCTCATCACTCTATGCAGTGATGTGCAATGACACAATATTTAACGGCATGACAGGAAATGATGAACACAGGACACAAAACAGCATGGGCAGTATAATCTCAATTTTGAAAAATAAAAATTGTGTGAAAAGTAAAATCAAATGTAAAAACTGAGGGAAATTGCAAATTGTTTTCCGCAGTGGTTTTCTGTTTTGTGGAAAGAGCAGTGCTTTCTGTATTTTCTTAGATTTTCCAACTTCTCTAACATGAGCAAGCTTTGCTGTTCACTTAGAAAATATGCATTACTTTGGTGCGGCTCAGCGGATTGAGCGCCCAGCTGTGGGCCAGAAGTTGCAGGTTTGACTCCATGTCAGGGCGCGCGCCTGGGTTGCAGGCCAGGTCCCCAGCTGGGGGCGCACGGGAGGCAAGGGACTGATGATTCTCTCATCACTGTGTCTCTCCCTCTCGTTCTCCCTCCCTTCCCCTCTCTAAAAGTAGATAAAATCTTTTAAAAATGTTTAAAAAGAAAAATACACGTTATTTCAGAAAAATAAGTTCACCTTTGTCTCGGAACATTTAAGTGAACAGTCTGTGTGCGTACCTTTGGGCTTAGGAAGCCGTACTGACAGATGCCCGTCCGGTGACGTGGAGTCCGTCCGGGCTAATGCTGCCCCTGCCCCTTTAAGGTCTCCTTCAGTGTATACTTTCCATTAAGGATCTTTAAGCTTCAACGTTTTTATTGAAATATATTATTCAATCATATGGATCTGGGCGAGGAACTGAAACCACCTAGCCTTGGGCAATTGCTTTAGAAATTCTAATACATAATTCTGTTTTATGTGTCATGTATTGAACTGTAAAAATTCTGGTTTTGTTACCATAGGAAAATCATAGGGTAAATTAAATCTTATCTCTTTTATTTGGGAGCAAAGGCAAATCTGAAAATTCAAAAGTACTTAGTGCAACCATGTAATTACTATACATAAACTCAGAATCTCAGCTTCCATATGCTTTGATATTCAGTATTATTCACAGCAACTATTATTCAGGTATATCTTATTCTTTATATCTAGACTTCTTTCTGTTCTACAGAAACTCACTAATAATAAGGATATTCTGGTCTGGGGTAAGTTTCAGTACAGCGGGGAACAAAAGAAACCAAAGCACACGGGAATGGGAGCGCGGTGGCGACGGGAGCGTCTTGGCAGCCCGCACTCCTCCGATTCCGCGCCTCCGGAATTAGTGAGCAGTCTGACGGGTGGGAGTGCCCTGAAGGTTAGGGAGGACGCCGCCCCTCTGAAGTGAGGAGAGAAAGCGAGGTGTCAACGGGTGGCTCCCCCGGTCCCCACGAGGCCACCCGTGTCGGGGCCGGCGGTGCTGACCTCGGGACGCGCACGCCCTCGCTAACGTGGCACTCGAGGCCCAGCCAGGGCTTGTCCTGCGCACTGCAGTCTTCTCAAGGCCCTAGTTCCCGCGGTGTCGCATACGGGGGCTGTAAAACTGCCGGGACGGTGTCCCTCTTCACTTCTGCGCCGCAGGCCTCGGCACCTCTCTCACAACTTACCGCCATGGCGGTCGCTGTCCCACAGGGGCCCAGAGACGCGGGCCACCGGGAAGGAGGGCTTGGGGTGGGGGGCAGTGAGCAAGGCAGTGACTGCCGGCCTGGTGCTTGTGGTCATCGGTCACTGTCCCGTGTGGCCTGTTCTCTCAGGACTGAATCTCGGCCAGTGGTGATTCTGACAGCCACACAGGCCTCCCTTTGAAAGGTCCTTTTTCTCAGAAGAAATTATTCAACACGCTGTTGACGGCAGCACCGAGCGCTGTGATTGGACACGGCGGACAGGCCCCGGGAAGCAGAAGGTCCACCGACCCTGGGCACTGGGCTTCAGATAACCCTCCTCGAAGCTTCCCCCGGGACCACTCTCTTCGGAAAGCCCTGGGCAAATTGCTTTCTACAGCCACCTCTTTTCCTGCTTCGGTTATGAAAGGTGTGTGGTTACATCTAATGGTGAGGACGCAGGGCTGGTGGGCCAGAGACTGAGGGTGTAGCATTTCGGGGGTGGAGGGGGCATACCTCCAGTGAGCAGAGGATGGGATTTTGCCTCCTTGATTTACATTTCAAAACAGCCTTTTAGGAGGAAGCTGACTAATAAACACTCCCTAAGTCTCTGCCTGTGCGATTAACAGGTATCGCAGGCCCTGTTCTCATCTTCTCCGGCCTGATCGTTGGGCCTGAAATTGACTCTGTCAACTTGTTACACACTGTTATTAAGGTCTGCAATCTATGTAATGAATTTATTAGATCAATTATTTTGTCTCTTAATGCATGTTTAGGACTTCAAAGACCCCTTTCTTTTGATTTCCTTTCATTTACTTAGTTTCCTGAAAATCACAGTTTCGGTGCCTTCACTTTGATACAAAATTACTATTCTGCAAAAACTCCCAACACTTTCAACGTTGTCTGACCTTAGGATTTTAATAGAACTGAACGCAAACTGGACAAGAAAATAAGGTTTGTACTGAGCTTGGGGGAAGTTTTAAACTATTGGTCACAGTATGATTCTGGCCGCTGTGGCTGAGCTGGTTGGAGCGTCGGCCCGTGACCCACGGGTCGCCAGTTCGGTGCTTGGTCAGGGTGCGTGCCTGGGCTGCGGGTTTGGTCCCTGTGGGGGCGTGTGCAACAGGCAGCCGATCGATGACTGATGTTTCTCTCACATCAGTGTTTCTCCCCTCTGCACCCCACCTTTCCCCTCTCTTGAAAGAGAATAAAACAAACCTTTTAAAAAATAAAAAAATTAAAATGTGTCAGACATACCTTCAGAAACATTTATAGAAACAGTTTCTTTTGAGAGTCTGATATTAGAATTCCAGCAGGGATTTACGTCATCTGGGACTATATAGTAGTCTTTTTTCCTTATCCTCTAGCCACCAATTCTTAAAACTCTACGAATCCATTTCTTTCTTTCCACCTTTGTTATTATGAATCATGAGACCCGTCTTCTAAGATAAGAACCTTGTTCTCAGGAAACTGTGTGAAAAATTCTGATTTGTTGCTGTAAATATGTCGTGAGCCAGCTTACGTACCATCCATTACCTTTCCTCCCCCCTGGAACTCCCAACAGCATGTAATAAGTCTATGATAAGTAGATTGGATTTTTAGATCTAGCTTTCCTTATTAGTTCAGACCTCGGTTCCAACTTTCCCTAATTGCTGCCCCCCACCCCCAAAAGGGTGCTCACCGCAGACCCTGCGCGTCCTCTGACCCAGGGACAGGGCAGACCCTGGGCTCCTGGGCAGCCTCTGAACGCGGCAGCCGCCCATCCGTAAGGCGTCTGGGTGGCGAGCCGAACTCGGGAGAGTCTGGGGCGGGGTCCATCTTTCCGGTGATAGTAACTCACAAGCTAGATGTCACAACTTGTTTATAAGTTATCGTATCTGGAAATATAATCATTTCAACATTAATTTCACAGTAATTTCTTTACTATTTTTACAACCCAAAGTTACGAAAATAGAAGTCCAAGCCTTGCCATTTTGTGAACTTGATTTCTGAATTCCCCTGGAAACTTTTGATGTCCATCCACATTTCATCTCATAGTAAAACATCATCGTCCCCCTCAATACGAGAGAAACAATAAATGCGAATTTGCTAAATCAGGGTTGGTGCCACCTAACAGACCTTCATAGCGAGAGAAAAGGGGTGCGAGGCAGCGGCCCTTTGCAAGAGAGAAAAGGGGCGTGAGCCCCAGTACCACCCGCGCCCCAGGCAGGAGAGGCCTGAAAGTGACTGCAGTGGGATCCCACCCTCCCGTCATCGGGACTCTCCAGGACTGTTCTCATCTGCGGGGGGCTGCAAGGACACCCCTGGTCCGAGAGGTGGTTTGGTGGGCTGCATGTGGATGGGATTTGCAAATACCGCATTTTAAACGGCACATTTTGAAGAAGGTGAAACTGGGCCCTTGTGTAGCTACTGTCTTTTTCTTCTTGTCACTAAGTTTAATGAAATACATTGGTGACAATTCAGCATCACGTATAAAATAGCATTTTGAAGGAGAGTAAGATGCTAAATAAATAAATAAATAAGTGATTTGATGAAGAAACTCATTCTAAAAGAAACTTGCTATTCTAGGCATTCCTGCTGGCTTTCCATTCAAGACTTCTGCCCACACTGTGCACCTAAATGACTAGGCCGTATGGAAATTAGCCCTAAAAGGTGCTTTACATCAGCCGGCCGTGCCAAGAGCCTTGATGTTATGCCGGCTAATGAAGCTGGCTCTCGGAGAGGTTTTACTCGACAAACTGAAATACTTTTTCTGAGAAATTCATATCAGTTTTTAATACACTTGTCTTGGTTCATACCCCAGGGATTTATTTAAGTTATAATTGAATATTGCATTTTTAAGAAGGTTTCTTAATTTATGGCTTCCTTCAGCAAATTCTGCTTGCTGTTGTTCTGTCAGAATAATTTAATTTTACATCAGCTAATTTAGCCCATATTAATATTTCCCCCGAAAGTCAGATAGCTTGGCAAGCTGGTGCAGGTGGTGAAAAGAAAACTCTTTTATAGGAAGCACTAAAATGTTAAATTATTGTGAAGTGGAATCAGTTTATCAGTCCTCGGAGGCATTCCATTACGGATTCCTTTGTGTCCTTTCCAGAAAAGCTCACTTTCCGAAAGAGCCAGTCCTCTCCCGAGCTCCTTCTCTCCCTCCGCTTCCCCGTGGCCCTTCCGTCCTTCCTGCCGCCTCCCACCCGGAACCCCCTGCGGCGTCGCTGACTCTGTCCGCGTGGCCTGGTTCCAAGTCGCAGCGGCGGAGCCCCTCATCACTGGGGACAACACGCAGCGAAGAGATCAGACGGGACCGAAGGAGTCTCGTGTGACAAGACGGTGCCTGTCCCCCGGTACCGGCGGGGCGCACGCAGGACGGCCGCAGTCGGGGAGCGCCGGGGCAAGGAGGGCCTGGTGCGCTGGAAGGAAGCTGCCGCACAGGGAGCCCGCTCCGCCTCCTCCCGCCGTCCGCCTGCTGCCCCGCGCTCCTCCCCGTGCTCATCGCCCGGCACCCGGGCGAAGGCCGCCTAATTTCTGAGAGGCTTTGTTTTAGGAAGGGAGTTTGCGTCTGTGGAGGTGAACCACGACCACGGGAGAAGCGGCGGGGCTGTCGATGAGGACTTGCTCGAGCAAGGAGCCCTGTGTTTGTGGGATGATGCCCAACCCACTGGACCACACCAGTCAGGGCAGGAAATTTTAAATTAAGAGGGATATTAGGATATTTTTAAAATTTACTTTTTAATGCATATACAGTAAAATTCACTCTTTTTGAAGGACAGAGTCTGGTAACCACTGTCACAGCCCAGGTGCAGAGCAGCAGCTCCCTTAGCTCCTGGGCGTGTCCCTCTGTGTCAGCCCCCTCACCCCCGGCCCCGTGCGGCCAGCTACGGTTTTCCGACCCTGCGGTTCTGCCTTGTCCTCAATGCCACGTGACGTAGACGCCATGGGGCCTTTCGTATCTGACTGCTTTCACGTAACATAATGCATGTGACACATTCGTATTGTTCTCTGTGTATCAGTAGTTTATCCCCCATTGTCTCAAACTAAAAAGTGGAGGATAAACTTTAGATTTTGTTTGTATTTCACCAGCCTTTCTCTGTCAGAGGCCAGCTGTAAATGGGGGGCCCAGGCCACCCACTTTTCTGCCCAACCTACCATGAATTAGGGGGTTTTCATCTGCCCCCACCACAGGTTGGACAGGATGATTCCCCGAGGTTAGGAAAGCGCTGTGCTTACTGCACTGGTTTTGTATAAAAGATACACGTCAGGAGCAGCCAAATGGAAGGGATGCATTGGGCAGGGTACAGGGCGAGGGGCCCACGCCCCCACCGCTGCAGCGCCGCGCATGTGCACCGGCCTAGGAGCTCTGCAGGCCCCTGTGCGCGGGGTTTAGGGGAGGTTTCATTACACAGGCACGAGTGATTAAGTCTCTGGTGGTTAGCTCTGTCTCCAGTCCCTTCCCCCCCCAGAGTCGGGGTGTGAATCCAGAAGTTCCAAGTTTCAGGTCACGGCTTGGTCTTTTTGGTGAGCAGCCCCCATCTTGAAGCTGCCCAGGAGCCCGCCAGCGGTCGCCTTACCAGTCAGCAAAGTCCCTGGGTTTTAGGAGCTCTGTGCCCAAAGCCAGACAAAGACCAGATGTGTGTTTCCCGCCATACCCCAATTTCTGAGAGGCAAGTCGTAGGGCCAGCCCACACGCTTGGGGAGGGGAAGGGAGCCGTGCTTCTCGGGGTGAGCATTGCATTCTGCGTCGGCCTGTGTTAAACCCACCACAGTCTTCTGGGCATGTCTGGGGAGAGACTCGAGGCCACGCGGAGACCTGCTTCTCCTGAAGCTCTCAGCCACCAGCTGCAGCCCCGTCAGCAGGTCCCGCTCACAGCGGCAAGGATGGCCGAGTCTGTGTCCCTCTGTCCTCCCGCAGTTATTGTTTGGAATTCTTCTGTGATGACGATTTGTCCCTTCTGCCCATTTCTTTATTTATTCATTCATTCATGTTCCCATGCGAATACACAGACACTGATGTTATTCCTAGGGTTGTAAGCCATCTGTGTTTAGTTTGTAGCCCAAACCGTTCCATCTGGGGCCTCTGGAGCACTTTGGAGTTGGCGCTGGTGTCACCTTGGTTTTTTCCTTGCGTGTCCTCGCTCTCCAGCACCGTGATGTGCTCTAGGCTCCTCTGGCAGCTGACCTGCGCCAGCCCCAGAGTCTGCCGCTTCTCTAAGAAGACAGGGTTGGAAGCTGGGACCAGGAGCTGACTGCTGGTTCATTATTATGGGATTGGCATTACCTCCCGGCTTCTCAGTGGACCTGAGATCGGACCCACCTACACATGCGTGTCTGCATTTCTTTCTGTGTCCGTCCACTGTACCTGTTTTAAGACTACCATGAGACCCACAGGCATCTCAGACTCTGAACCAGGACCACGGGGTCACCCCCTTGTCCTTGGCTTCTGGTCGCTGGTTCCTGTCTCTGACAGTGAGAGGCCTGGCGGCCGTTCTCTGCGGTTTACTTGTTTGGCCGAAGCATTCGCGTACCGGGCTTCAGAGCTGCTGACGCACAGCCCTGCGGGAAACAAAGGCGCCAACTAACCGTCCGTGCGCACCCCCTTCCCTGTTCAGCCCCAGGACCAGCAGCCCGAACGCGGTTCCGAGGCCGTTGGGGGCTGCCGCTCTCCCTCCGCTGCACTCGGGGAGCCCCGTCATGCACTCGTGCTCATCCGTCGGTCCTCCACTTTCCGCAGCTGTGCCTCACCCCAGGACCGCCCAGTATCCTGGCGATTTTGTGTGTTTTTCATTTGCAAACGGTGACGTCCCTGCCCTGGGGTACCTCTCTGTGGGGTCACAGAAGCAGAGAGGGTGTCTGCCGAGAGAGCGCTGCGCACAGCGCCCCAGCACCCCGCCCTGTGGGCCCCTGTGGGTTCTTCCCTCCAGCCCTCCCCCTCCCGCCAGCCACTCACTGCTCGTTTCAGACCACACGGTTCTGCCTGTGTCAGTACTTCATATAAACGGGATCTTCGGGTCTCCCATCTGGGAAAACGCATTTAAAATTTATTCATGCCGTTGTGTGAATCAATACCTCATTCCTTTTAATGCTGAGTCATATTCCGTTGTCTGAATGTGTCACAATTTGTTTACCCATGCTTCTGCTGAAGGATGTTTTGGTCATCGGGGCGATTATGAATAAACATTTCCCTACACAATCTTTTGTGAACCTGCCTTTCAATTCTCCTGGTTAGATACCTAGGCGTGTGGGTCAGAAATCTGTGTTTGACTTTTAGGTAAGGCTTCGCAAAGTTCCTGTTTACGGAGACCATAACGTGCACAGCGCCTTTCCTTAGTGAGCGTTTTTATCGCCGACTTACATGTAGCTTTTTAGAGTTGACTGATTTTCCCCCTCAATGTCTTTGAAAAATCCTGTAGTTATTTTTTCAATCAAGCATATTTTTCTTTTAATCCATATTTAGTGATTGATTTAGCTATTTGTTGGCAACTAATTTAAGCAAATGAATTCACGTGCCATTTTGCTCTGTCTTGCCTTACACAAAAACAGCCCTAATCATTGTACATGGAGATGAGAGACACACACAGACACAGGAGGCAAACCCAGAGAACACGCAGGATGTTGGGTGGAGGGGGGTGGGGAACGGGGGTTCTGAGGGCACAGGCTCGGTCAGGGAGAAAACAGGCTGGGGCTGCCGGGGCCAGGTAACGCATGGGGAGAGAGACGTGGAAGTTACGAAGTCACCCAGGGCTGGACACCGGGGTCGGCTCCTCTGCAGCAGGCCACAAAACCCTGAGAACGGCACTGAAGACCAAGTACGAGGTGTTTGCACTTGCCTCGACTTTGGAACAGCACAGTGCAGAGCTTTTCACTGTGGCTCAGTGGTTCAGATCCAGCCAGAGACAGGGGTAGGCAAATACGGTTTCCATGTGATAAGTCTTTAGCCGCTGTTTGAAATGCTTTCTTTATAACGAAATATACTCACAAAACATCAGTAGATTAGTGTTGGTGAGTATGGTGTCCACGTTATTTTAATCACTACTTGGCCACAAATTATGTGAAGAGATTGAAGGTGTTTTTACATTGAATAATTTAGGAATGAACACATGATAGCCTGCTAATGCTATTTTTCAGTTGGCCAAAAAGTTCATTCTTTTTTTCTCTGAGACGGCTCCAGTAGCTCTTCGTTGACTTTCATTTCAATTGAAACAATTCTGTTAGATTGTATTGTGACAGCTGTCATGTCAACGTGCATTTAAAAAACTTATCAAAACTGGTGAATTTTTGTGTAGCCGTTTTAATATTGGAGATAGAAGAAAATATGCACCATTTTTGGTATATTATGCTTTATTATCTCAAGAAAGATAAAAGCGCAACTGAAATGCAAAAAAAGCTTTGTGCAGTGTATGGAGAAGGGGCTGTGACTGACTGAACATGTCTAAGTGGTTTGTGAGGTTTCGTGCTGGAGATCTCTTGCTGGGTGATGCTCCACAGTCAGTTGGACCAGTTAAAGTTGACAGCAATTAAATCGAGACATTAATTGAGAACAATCAGCATTATACCATGCAGGATATAGCTGACATACTCAAAATATCCACGTATCAGTAAAGTTATTGGTGAAAATAAAAAATGTGTCTAGTTTCACAGAATAAACCATGTGGACTTTTTGGCCAATCCAATATTTCTACTACTAAAGCCTAAATGTTCCTAAAACAACCCTTTATTCACCCAAGATCAGTGGGGTTTTTTGTGCAGGTAGCACTGTTCCTGAGGGACATATTGGAATTAGTGGGGGCATTTCTGGCGGTCCCAGCCATGAGGTCCTGGGGAGCACGGGCACCAGGTTCAGCCTCCTGTGGCGATCAGGGCGATGTTGCAGGAGGAGGAGCGGTCCTGAGCCCCCACATGTCCCTGGATGTTTCCACAGGTTTACAAACACAAAAACCAAACAACTGTTCATGACCTGAGGCGAGCATTCCCTCTTTAAATAAACACACAGCATTTTTGCAGTTTCCACATACACTGAAATTTTCCATGAAAGCAATTAGTAAATGGAAAGAAAATTGTACTTCGTTTGGCTGGGAACTGTACCAAGAGCCGCTCACCGTTTCCGCTATGCCCGGGTGGCGGCCGAGCTGCCGGAACAGCACACCTGTGTCCGTCTCCATCCACAGCTGCGGGTGCAGAGGCGCCGTGCAGGGTGCCGGGAGGCGTTGTCGCAGATGCGGGGCGACTGTGTGCAGTTAGCAGAGGAACCCACGGTGTGGAGATATCACACTTCGCAGAATTAAAAAAAAACACAATGGTTAAAAACCCTTTATTAATCATTTTCATGTTATTTACTGTCATTCTCTTATTTATTGTCCTGAATACGTTACATAATTACACGGTATTCGAGTTACTGAGTTGGGGAGTTGCCCGCTGTGCTCCAGCCCTTCTCTGACTCTGTGCCCAGAAGTCTGCACACAATTGCAGTGCAGTCTCTCCGTTCGCTCCGTCTAGAGGGTGAGGGACTGCAGCTGTCGTGTGGCCGGTGATGGGGATCCGAGACATGTGCTGCGTTTCCTGGGGCCTCTGTCAGTACCCTGTCCCATGTCAACGTAGGACAGTATTTTGACACTGCATTTAAAATTAAGCCTCACTATTTCTGAAAATGCCATGTATTTAATTTTTTAACTTTATTAACGTGTAATTTGTCTTGGATTTGGTTTGAGTAAATACTATTTCCTCTTTCTCTTATTCACAAATAAGCCTAATCTGTTATTTGGCCTAGCCTTAATATTTTTAATTGTTTGATAGTTTAACATTTTTTATTGGAGTATAACTTACCTATAGTCAAGGACACAAATCTTAAGTGTACAACGCAGTGAATTTTGTCAGCATTTGATTGTGAACACTTCGGACGCAGAGGGAGTTGCAGAGGGAGCCCGCACACCCCGCCCCTACACGCCACCAGGAACGCTGTGTTTATCTGCTTTGTCCATCTCCCCAGCCCTCTGTTCTTCCGTCTGGCTGCCTCAGTCTCCATTTGCTCCTGAGCTCTTCAACATGCGTGTTATTAACTAGTTTAATACCTGTTCACTCTTTCAGGGTAAAATTTTCACACGATGAAATGCACACGTAGTGAATGTGCCATTTGATTCCTTTTTTACAAAGGACACATCTGTGTGTAGCAGGTCCCATAGCCACGGGCAATCACCATCACCCTGAACAGACCGCTTCCCAGTCGAACCTGACCCTGACCTTGACCCCAGAGGAAACCACTATTCTGGATGTTTCCATCATAGACCAGTGCAGCCCTGGGATCCGTGGGTGCTCCAAAATCCTCAAAGGGGGCCGTGGGGCCCCACCCATCATTATGGTGCTCCTTAGAGGTCTTCGGCCTTTGCCCACGTCTTTCTACTGTACGTGTCCAGTGGGGCTTCAGTTCCATGTAGATTCTTCGCATTGCGGTGTCATTGCTACCAGGTCCCCTGTTTCAGTGAGGACGGTGAGCTAAGAAAAGAAGGAATGCTCTGAAACGTGACTGAAGACAGCCTTCTCAATCCTGCTGGACAAAACCCCCTCTTTTCTGCAACATGGGTTTAATCGTGCCCCCTTTGCCCTCCTGCAGTGAGATTCACGGGTAAAATAACCAGCCTACTCATATAATTTCGAAAAATCAATATAATGCCCTAGCTTTGAAGTAGAAGAGAAATAAAAGAAAGTCATTCATAATAAATATGTATTTTAATATGTAAATTGGACATAGAAGCAGACAGGAGAGCCCAGCTGTCTTCTATTAAGCCAAACATCACAGACACTTTCAAAAATGTGAATCAGTGTCATTCTCTTCACTATTTTTTGTTTTGGAAAATATAGTTATTTTTCTCAAAATATTTTCTGTATGTTAATATTTAAAGTCTATTTCTTTTTAATGAATTAATGAATATTTTAAGCATATCAGTTTAAAATCTAATGTGATAATAGAAAGAGCTATAACCGACATAAATCAAAGCTTCCGGAGGTTCTCAATAATTAACTTTTCAGACTGTGAGTCTGCCGAGACCGAACAATCTGAGAACCACTGCTTCAGCTCCCGGCAGAACTTGGCCCGAGTGGGTCAGTTCTCGTCCAAGGCGTGTTCTCCTCGGGAAGCTGTTTCTCCCTTTCCTCCATGTTGTCTGGTGTGTCCGTAGTTTGTTCGTCGTTGGGGTTTTTTTGATTACTGATATGTCATAGTAGGAATGATCCACAATGAGTTCGTAAGAACATACACACCCATGAAAACGCCACCTAGATCGGGATAGCCAGCATTTCCGTCACCGCCACCCTACAGAGGGGTGACGCCCACGCATGTCAGGGACACAGAACGTGAAGCATGTGCTCTCTGTGGTCTGTCTGCTTGTGCCCGACGTACGCCTGAGAGTCCCCTGCGCTTTGTGCGCGATGGCCGGCGGCTCTGTCCGCGCACAGCGCCGTCCCGTTAGCGTGCCTCCACACACCCCCTCCTCCCTTTTCCGGCACGTTCCTCGGGCAGGGCTTTGCCCGCTCCCCTGCCCACATCCAGACCCGTTCTCTGCGAGCAGCTGCAGCATCTACGACTTCATCCAGCCTCCAGGGTAGCCAGGCTTCAGCATTTATGCCTTGAAATGCAAGGCCCTTATAAACTGTTTTCTTTGACTTCTGCCCGATAGCACTGTTAAGGTATATCGATGTTTTGAGTTTATACATAAAGGCTAGCTATTTTGTCGGTGAAGTTCATTTCAGAAGAACAAGGTCAGCATGACTAAATATTTTTAGTAAACAAAGGGGGGTGGGAACGCGGGCTCATCAGGGTTGAGAGTACTTCCTGGGTCGTGTTCTCAAGTATTTATTCTCCACTTAGCTCGTCGTCCTCGCTGAAATACAAGACCTGGTAGCAATGATGCTACAGTGCAAAGGACTGATCATTTGCTTCAGGGAACATGTTTTTAATAAATGTATCATTTATTTTAAAACAGCTTTTTCCCAAGATACGACATTTCTGTCCAGTTGGCCCAGATTTGCAGCGATGAAAAGAAACGTCATGTTTGAGGACTTGCACCTTGAATTGTGGGCAAAATTCTGAAATCGACGTACAAGGGCATCAGTCCCGCTGTATAGGAGTGTGTTTTCTCCTTGCGTGTGGTTTGCAGTGGTTAATGTAAAATAAGCACACTAGTTATCCAGTTTTTTCTCAGCCTGAACATTGTCTAAATCCATGCCTCAGGAAATTCTTCTATTCCAAGCAAATGATTCAGCCACCGTGGATCACAAAGCGTATTATCCCACTTTCCACCCCGGGGAGTAAGCAGAACGGCGGGAGCCACCAGTGAGTCTGTGAAGCCGGACGGCACTGCACTGATTTTAGTTCCAGCGCCACCAGACAAGTCACTTCTCCGGCCGCCTCGGTTTCCTTATCCGTCCAACGGGGTAATCGCACCCACTTAACCCTAGTAATGGTGCCTGCTGCGTGAGGGAGGCAGCATCACAGTTGGTTAACGGAATAATGTAGCATGGAGCACTTAGAACAACAGTACCCGACTTTCCGTGAGAAATCAGTAAAGGATAGTTTCGGGCCGTTGTTAGTTTTTATTGGAAGTACTAATACATGGTGAGATTAGGAGTTGTGTTCCTCTGATGAATTTTTTTAGATTAGTTTTCTCGGTAGACAACAAATGTATACTGACCCGTTGCCTGCGGACACTTGGGAATTAAAGGCGTGAGTGAGCGCAGTTACTCCCGGAGCGAGCTCACATCATTGCCTCCGTGAAAACACAGGCAAAGCTGGTTGTGTTTGCACAGGCCCACAGGAGACGCAACACCAGGTGGAACACCACCGGGTTCCAGTTGTTGCTACTTGATTTTGGGAATTAGGGGCTTATTGACGACCCTAGTGGGAGACACCTGAGGGTCAAAGGGATGCAGGGGAGTAGAAACTGCGTGTGCCCGTTTGGTGCGTTTGGATAAGAATGACGCAGAACAGGCATCAGAGGTCTTTCCCGAAGGCTGGGTGAGGGCCGGGGTGGACGGCACAGCTGCAGGGGTGCCCAGTGGAGAAGGCTGGGGAGAAGGAGGGGGGCCCAGGCGGAGGCGGGAGTCCAACCAGGCTGCACCTGGACACTGGCGCCGGTCGGGGCTGCCCTGGGGGCCGGGGGCAGAAGGGTGGGAACCACAGCTCAGGACAGCGGGGACAAGAGCAGACAGGCAAACGTAAAGAAGGAGACAGGTGAGGCTGAGAGCCCCGGGGACAGGAGGCCTCCGGGTGCGAGGGTGTGGGAAGGCTTTTCCTCGTGTGTGTGTTTCGTGGTTTGTACTGCAGTTCCTTCGTCTAGCACAGAATGATACTCCTAACAGCTGAGCGGTACGTGGTGCTTCTGTGTGCAGGCTCCAGTTGGGGCCGGGTACGCAGGCCCACTGCCTTCCCCCCACACCGCTCAGAGCAGACGGTGGCTCTTCATCACTTTGCAGACAGAAAGAGCGCCTGAGACGTGAGGTGGCAGGTCCAGGCAGCATGGTGACGAGGAGGAACCAGGACCTGACCCAGCAATCAGAGTCCCCGCTCTGTGTTGCTAGTGATCAGCATGATATGTTGCCTCACAAAACGGAGCAGGAAGACAAACTCGGGAATTGTCTGGAAGGAAGGAAAAGCTATAGCGAGAGAGGGTGACAGTTTTCCTCCTTCCTGGTCATGTTGTCACAGAATGACTTTTTATCAAAGCTCACTTTACTCCAGCCACTGTGTTAGCTTACGTCACTGTCCCCTCTTTAGCCCTCACAGCTCTGAAGGGCAGGGACTGATTGACTGCCCGTGTCACACACTCAGGGACCAGGAGCGCGTTAATTTGCCCAAGGTCACGGAGCAAGTGAGGGGCGAAGCCTGGTGTGGCCCCGGCTCCTGACTGCCATGCTGATGGTCACTGACATCCCGTTTATTCCTCGGGTTGTTAGTTTAGTGACAGCTTTTTAATTGCACCGTTGTCCTTAAAGCAGCTGTGAGCGTAGCGGAGCGCAGCAGTCCCTCCACTCTCCCTCCTGAGTCTCACCGAGAAGCTTGCTCTGAGGCTACGCAGCATCATGGGTTCAGCCTCAGAGGAGCAGAGGGAAGGGCCCAGGAGAGCCTTGTCCTGGGCGGGGACAGCAGGATCCACAGTGCTGAGCTAGTGCATTATCGTCCTAACCTTGCATTTTAAGGAAACCGAGTAAAAACGTGAAGCAGGCGAGTCTCCAGTATCAGGCTCCCAGCCTGCGCCTGGTAACTGGATGGGGCCGTGCCGGCCTCTGCCACGTGCTCCAAGTGTTGGGAGTTGCCTCTGGAACACGCCAGTGCTGCTGGGCTCCCCGGGAGAAGTACACGCATGTTCTCCCGCGCCGACAGTGACAGTCCCACGTGGCGTGGAGCTGAAAGTTCTGGTACACAGCTGGGGGCACGCTGAAAACCGGACCAGAAGTCATCGCCAGCGCTGACGTGCTCCGAGGCCTCCCCACTGTCCCTCTGAAGTCAGTTCTCCTTCGCATCCCACTGGCCCCGTGACCCACAGGTCATTGTCGGCTTTCCCACCCACGCCCCACTCTGACATTGCCCCCACAGACCTGCAGTGGGGACGCAGGGCAGAAGGAGCCCCAAGGGACCCCAAGTCCCTCATGGGGGACCCCAAGTCCCTCATGGGTTTGCTGGGTCACGGCCGGCCCCTGTGCTGAGCAGCATCTTAAAGGGACACTGCTTTCACCTGGAGCCCTGTCTGTGGTCTCGACTGAATTTTGAACAGTAGGGATTTCTAAGTGAACAGTTGTATTTTAAGATACATATTCGCACACACCTGTAAGAAATAGCAGAGATCCCATGCACCTTTACCCAGTTTCTCACAGTGACGGCACCTTGCAGAACTGTCCGGCAATGTCACAGCCGGGACACTGACATTGATAAAAACCCAGTGACCACATTCACATTTCCCCAGTTTCACCTGTGCACGTGTGTGCGGGTTTTGTAATTTTATCACGTGAGGGTTTGCGTACTCCACCCCAGTCAAGACACAGGCTAATTCCACCACCAGGAGGGGCTCCCTGCCGCCCTGGTGTGGCTGCACTCACCCACACTGACCCTGCTCACCCCCCCCCGACTCGCGCCCTGGCCACCACTCGCCTGGCCTCCAGTTCTTACCCATGGATCGCAGTGTGCGGCTTCGACGGTAGACCTCAGTGGAGCCCCCGGAGGTCCCCCCAGGCTGCGTGTGTCGGTGGTTCCCTCCTTGTCATTGGTAGGTGACACCCCGTGGTATGTTCGCTCACTCGTCCACCGAAGGACACCTGGGTCATTTACAGTTTGGGGCTATTAGGAATAAAGCTGCCACGAACATTTACGTACAGGATTGTGTGTGAACCTTAGCTTTCATTCTTCAGTGACAAATATCCAACAGTGTCATTGCTACGTGGTGTGGTGGCTGTATGTTCGGTTTCATAAGAAATTACCAAGCTGCTTTCCTGAGTGTCTGTCCCGTGTCACATCCCCCAGCAGCATCGGAGTGTCCTGGTCGCTGCATCCCCACCGGCACTTGGTTTCGTCTCTCCTTTTTGTTCTGGCCATTCTGATAGGTGCGTGATGCCATCTAACGCGGCTTTAATTTGCATTTCCCCAATGGCTAGTGACTCTGAATATCTGACACCTGCCGATTGCCACCCACACGCTCCTCCCACGTACCTCTCTGTGCCACTCGCTCGATTCCTCATCGATTCCGTGGCGGCTGTGACGGGGAGGTCATCATGCAGCCTGGATGCCAGCTCTCCGCTGGACGTGCGGCTGCGCCGTTCCCTCCCTGCTGCGTCTTCTCGCTTCACCCCGACAGGCTGTCTCGCTGCGGAGGGGAGGCTGTACCTCGGGGCGGGGCCCGCGGGCCGGTGTTCCCACTCATGGCCGGGCTGCTCCAGGCAGGTCCTGGGCTCGTCACCAGGCCCCAGGTCCCAAAGGGCTGTCCCTACTTCTCCCTAAGAAGTTTGTAGTTTGGCATTTTGTATTTCAGTCCCAGGTCCATTTGAATTAATTTTGTATGGATGTGAGGGTTAGATCCTAGTTAATTTTCTTTTTCTCCGTGCATGTCCAATTGTGAAAAACACTATCATCCTTCTGCTCAGTTACTTTTGTGCCTTTGTCAAAGATCCATTGTTCACATCTCTGTATTTCTGGGTCCTTTTCTCTCTCACACTGGTCTTTGTGTTTGTCCCTGTGCCAGTTCCGCCCTGTCTTGTAGCTGCGCAGGAAGTCCCGGTGTCCGGCGAGCTGATCCTCTGTAGTGCTCCTCTTCACAATTGTTTTAGCCGTGCTAAGGCCGCGGCCTCTCCAAACACACTTCAGAGGAGTCTTGTCTGCGTCCCGAAAAGTCCTGCGGGGCTTGGACGGCTGTGCAGACTGAGCCACAGACCGCCGGGGAGAGCTGGCCCCTTGGCTGCGGCGTCTCTCTCCATCTGCGTCGGTCTTTGATTTTCTTCACCAAGGTTTTGTGATTTCCAGCGTGCAGAGTCTACCGGTTAGGTTAGCAGTAAGCGCTCATCCTGCTTGGAGCAGGTGTGAATGGCACCTCTGATCGTCATTCCGTGTGTGTGTTGTTGGTGTGTAGAAATAGAACTGGTTCTTTGGCGTGTGTGTGCACTCATCTCATATTCTGTGACTTTACTCGACTAACTCACTAGTTCCAAAAGGATTTTCTTTGTAGATTCCTTGTGACTTTCTGTGGAGACAAGCATACCATCTACAAATGGGGGCGATTTTACTTCTTCCTTTTATTCCCTATACCTCCCTGGCAGCTAGAACTCCCAGTACTGTACTGAATAGGAGTGGGAAGAGGAGATAGCTCTGCCTTGTTCTCAAGGATAAACCTCAAGGATAAACCGCCGCGCTTCAGCCTCAAGCATGAGGGCCTGGTGGGAAGGAAAGCCCTCCTCCCGGCGGCTGCGTCCTCGCGGAGTCTGGGCTGACGGCCCCACGGCCTGCAGAGCCGCGCTGCTGCCCTGGCCTTCGGTCGTCCACGGGGTCTGGCTCCGTGCCGGGAGGTGTGAGGCTGTCTCCACTGCCTTGTGTGGCTACGTTAGGGACTGGGAATCACCAAGCCTGGGCCACCTTCTTCCGTTGATCACGGGTGGTCTCACGTGCCCCATGCTATCTTCCTCCAGCCCCGGGGTCCTAGCCAGTGGGCCTTTCCATCACACGAGGCAGTGGTTATTGCTCGGGAGCCTCCGGGGCAGCGGGGCCCTCGCTGGGTCTCGGGCGGGCGCACCCACGTGTTTGCGGCCAGCTGCCGGGCAGGCCGGGGCTCTGCCGATCCAGGCTGCGCTCTCTCCCCTTTGGGAATCGGCTGGCTATGGCGGATCAGGTGGCTCAGCTGGGACAGCTGTGCTCTTCTCCGGGCGGTCCCTGGCCCCTCCGCAGGCCAGCCGCTGCTTGTCCCTGTGGCAGTTTCCGTGTTCCAGGAGAGCCGAAGCTCACCAGCTGCGTGGGCCTTGGCTTGGAACTGGTGCCCGTCCCTTCCACCGAAGCAAGTCATAGGGCCAGCCTGGATGCAGGGGAGGGAGGGCGAGAGTCCCCTCTCCTATCAGGAGGCACTTCTCAGTCCTTGCAAAGGGCATGCGTGCAGGGACGGTGACGCACTGAGGCCGTTCTCGTAATCGGTTTGCCTCACCCTTCTTGTCACCACGCGTATGATCCGGTTGGTCTCTCAGGTCCCAAATCCCTCCAGCCTGCCTAGGGGTTGGCTTCAGAGACAGCTGCCTGGGGTGCGTCTGTGCGCTGCATAGGATGGACTCGGTTTTTTAACAAATCCAGGTGAGCCGTCCACCATGGAAAGCAATTTGTATCTTTGCCGGAATATTTCTTGACATTTTTTTCTGCACTTTACAAGTTTTCTAAGGAAAGTGAGTATTGTTTTTACAATCTAAAAAAATAGTTATAAAGTTTGGAGGTACTTTTCCAGGATTTATGGCATGCTTCTGGATTCTACTGTTTGTCTAGCCTTTTAAAATTGCTCTGTGGCATTCGTGTTTGAGCAGCTCTGATCCCCAGGGTCTGACAAACCACCGTGGGACGAGCTCTGACGGTCCGGCTGCCCAGCCCCTGCTCTCTGCTCTGAGGGAAGTGCTGTGCCTCTGTGCGCATCCTTTCTGCAGGGTCCGTGCTCAAGGACCACGCAGGCCGGACCATGCCAGGCGCTGGCGGCCGTGGGCTCCGCCTGTTGGGAGCCGTCCCTGCTCCTCCAGTCCTGTCCCCGGAGGAAGCCGCCTGCATGAATGTGGGCCCCTCGCTGTTTTGGAACTACCTGGGTCATTGCTCCACTGAATTCTAGTAAGTACAGGACAAATTAGAGGTTTAGAAATGGCTGGAGGCATTTGTCTTTATGAGCTTCTGATAGTCTCTCTTCACTCTGTCTGCCTTCCGAGTGTTTTCGTTCCTGTTCAGTTGAATCGTGTGCAGTTGCCACGTGGCGGGTCAGAAGCAGTGGAAGGTTGGCAGTCACACGTGGTACAGCCTAGGGCCCCGCATCTCCCCACAGCAGCCTGTGGCTCTGCTCCGTCCCTCCCAGCTCGCCCGGGAAGGAGCCCGTGAAGGAGACGAGTGATCCGCACTCGTCTGCGCATCAGCCTTTTCCACGCTTGACGCAGACCCAGCTCCCCTGGTCCTTCCAGCTGGCCTTTCCAAGTCCTTTTCAGCCTTCTATATAACGTTTTAATGTTTTCATATTTTCCTACTGAATTCTAAGCTCAATCATTATTGCCTCTTTAAATGAAATAATTATTAAGTGAGTGTCTTTGCCTCTCTCCCTCTCCCAAAATCGTGACCATATTCGCACTGATTTGCTGGGCAAGTTCCCGTTTGTTCCTGTCCAAGCGGAACCTGTTTCCCACCCGGTGTCACCCACAGGCCCCTTCACTCCGCAGCCACAGCGCACCGGGCTCAGCGCCAGGCCCCGGGCATGCGAGTCAGTCACGGGCAGTGTGTTCTCAGTGAATGTTTGTTGGATGAGTCCACGGAAGAGAGAGTGAGTGACTGGTGTGTGCTTCAGAGGCGCTTCCTGCCCCCGGAGAGATGGCCGACAGGTCTGATCCCGTGCCCGCAGCTCGGCGGTAGGTGTGTGTGAGGTGCCTGGGGAGCCCGGGCAGATCCTTGTTCATGCGCCCTGCTCCCCCATTCTGCCTCCCAGTTACATCCTGGAAGGACGCTCTGTCAGATTTATGATGGGACCGTTGAAGGCCTCTGTTGCTGTCACCTGGACAAATCGTGCCGGCCTCTCCATCTCGTTTGACATTTCCAGCTCCGCATAATGAGCCGGGTCAGCTCCATTGTTGTCGCATCTCTCAGCTGTGGCTCCTCTCCCGTCTCCCAGAGTCGTTATGAGGCTTCTCGGGAGATGGTATGTGACTGCGTACAAACCACTCTGCCGATGGCGTGGGTTTTAAGCACGCAGGCTCTGTGTGTTAGTTATCAAACATTGCAAAACATATCGACAGCCCACGGTAAATGACCTGAGAAACGACACAGAAAGGACGAAGAGGAGATACTTTGCTAATATTTATTTTTCTGGAAGAATTAAAGCAGAGTACTAAATCATGTGCCAGTAAGCTGGCTTTGTGGGCAAGAATGAATCTGGAAAGAATATGTAACGGAAATTGACCTTTGTTTTGTTGCGGAGACCTGAGCCTGTCATGCAGTATAGTCGTGCCTAACCCACCCTACAGTGGGGCTGCTCGGCATCTCCATGGTAACACGCAGAGAACGGTACCGCACGGAGCCAGCGTGTGCTGGCCTGATCCAGCAGGAGCCCGTGACTGTCCCCACACGCCTGCCCCAGGTGCCCGCAAGAGCCTGACCCCCAGGGGGTCAGGTCCCTCCCCAGGAGCCTTCTCCTCTGTCTCTGCACTTTCCCGCCAGGCACCTGCTTCCTCGTCGTTGATCACCAAGGTGTTTTTCTCTAAATCTGCTCCATCGCTCGCCCTCCCTGGGTCTACTCTCTGCCCCTCGGCACTTACACAAGATGAGGTGAAGGGGGCGCTATAGGGCTGCACGCTTTGTGTGATGCTAAAGGCACTTGAGAGATAAAATGATGTTTTAACTGCAGACCCGCATGAAACACATGTTTGATCTTCAGGTGACTTCTGTCCCACCCTTTATATTCAGGTGGCAGCGCACTAATTTGCCTTGATTAGCATGCTGCTTAATGGATACTCCTAAGTCTCTTCACAAATAGTCTATTGTTTGAATATGACTTTATGGCTGTCAAAGTGTTTGCTCATACAATCCAACTGGATCCTCACCTTGTGAGGTAATCAGGGCAGGTAGCGTGGTTGTCATTTCACAGGTGAGGGGGCAGCCTCTGATGGGAATTAGCAAACCCGAGGGGCAGCGGGACCCAGCATGAGGCTCGGTCCCTGCACTCACGTGGCCACAGCAGTCCTGTGAGGAGCCCGAGGCACCTCTGCCACCTGGGTCGCCCACCGGATCGCCCACGGCTACTGGTGGGACGGTTGGCCTCAGGCCGAGCGGGCACTCTGAGAGTTTGGACGGACCGCCGGCTCTCAGCTTTTCATGCCGTGTTACAAGGTGCCTCTATCTGTTACTTTGCAGTAAGCATCTTAAGCTTAGAGCCTTTCAGAGAGTTGTTCCCAAGCACGGCCAGCAGAGCAGGGCAATTTTGAGAGGAGATGCGGTCTCCCCGGCCCCGACTCTGGGCAGTCCCAGCCCCACTTCCTGCCCAGGAAGGACCACCGGGGACAGGGGACATTGTTTTTGGGGAGCTGGCCTCTCCTGGCAAGATTTTAGTTTACACAAGTAGCTGGCACTCTTTCCCGATTACGCTCTCGTCTCCCTTTCAGGAAAAGGCCGTGCCTTTGAACCCGTGCTCAGAGACATCGAGCAGCGCCCGGCACGTGCCATGCCGTCGGGACTGCCCCTGGTGCCCCACCCCGCGGTGGGCACGGTGGAACCCTTCCTAGCCGAGAGCACATGGTGTTTCCCCACAAAGAGAGAAGGGGGCCTGGGGCCAGTTTTCTCTCCTGACATCGGTCCATATTTTAACAGCATTCTCCTCAAGACAGGATGTCGGCGTGAGAAAGCAAGGTACCGTTATATTGTAGAACAAGCCCTCACGGCACAGACCTTAAAAACACCACTTCGTCCAGTGTTTTGGACTTCAAACAAAAAGCCTACTCGAGAGACTGCGTTTCCCACTGCACGGTCTCTGACTGGCCGGGTCAGAGTTCATGGTCTTCACCCCTGTGTATCTGACAGATGCTGTCAGAATGTGTTTCATCTGACAGCTGCGTCCGCACGTCGGAGCAGATGGCACGCCCGCGTCTACGCCGATGCTCGGGCAGCTGCACACAGATTTCCATTTCATTACAGTCAAGGGCATCACATATGTTTCTAGTGGGTTGAAGTCTGTTTAGATCAAACACACATCTAGCATGATCCGCAAATATCCAAACATAGCGTCTTAACAGAGCAGACTTGGCGGGTGGCGGACGGTAAACGTAGCCCTAACCAGGAGGAGGGGTCTGTGATCACTTAGTGTAAACTGAGTAAGGCCAGAGGGCCCTGCGGGGCTGACGACTGAAGGGCTTCGACGATGACACTCGGAGACCGCCCTCCCGGGACCACGCTTCTCGGGTGGGAGGCTCGCCGGCAGCACCACAAAGGACTGGCGTGGTTTCGGGCCGGAGAGTCGGTTAGTTCCGCAGGCTTGACGTCCTTGACACCCAACGGGACTGGGATGCCATTTTGGCAGCAGCTTTGACTGGATGACACTTGCGTTCGATGCCTTAGAGGAAAAAGAAATTAACAAAGACAGTATTAAATTATGGGTCCTCCTTTCTTCTTTTTATCATTTGGCTAAGAATTCTGCAGTTTCTTTCCTAATTCTGTTGTTTTTAAATTGGTTGATATAGCTAATAAACGTACTCTCTGTAAGACTAGAAATGCCATCGGGTCCCGGACATTCGGAGGGGGCGAGCACAGAGTTGACGTTGGCCAGGTGTCTCTCCTGAGCCTCAGGGGGCCGTTCCACCGGGGCTGGCACCGTTTCGGAGTGGGCCGCAGCCCCGGCCCAGGGGCTCAGTCGGTTGGAGCACCGTCCTACGTACCGAAAGGCTGCAGGTTCGATCTCCGGTCAGGGTGCACGTAGGAGGCAACCAACTGATGTCCCCCTCTCTCTCCCCCTCCCCCCCTCTCCCCCTCCCCCCTCTCTCTCTCCCCTCCCTCCCTCTCTCTCTCCCCCTCCCTCCCCCTCTCTCTCCCCTCCCTCCCTCTCTCTCTCCCCCTCCCCCCCTCCCTATAATCATCAGACATACCCTCGGGTGAGGGCTAAAAAGATGGGCTGCAGTCAGTCCACCCCGGGTGGCTCAGCCCAGGAGGGTCTGTCTTCTGCGTCACAGCTCCCAGAATTACAAATGACCCTGAAGACCGGCGGGAGGTGCTGGACAGGGCCTCGTTTGGGGCCTCGAACTCGTGTTCTTTCCGGTGTGGCAAAAACAAGTGTCCCAGACGCTTGTCTGCAGCGAAGGCCGCATCCAGCCTGGCTGTGCAAACGTCCGTGAATGCAAACCAGTTCTCGTGGTCTTCATACCACGTCTCTTTAATGCCACTTAGAATAAAAAAGATCTCCTTGCTGAGCGAAAACCTGGGTGGGGGTGAATTATAGAATTAAGAAGCGGAGGCCAGTCTGCTTAGAAAATGTGAAAACGGAAAATGTAGAACAATATTACAAATTAAGTAATTATCCTATTAACAGGCCCTTGGTGTCAGTGGGAAAGAACAGCACATCTGGGAAATCACGCAGTAACTGCAGACATTTAGCTTGAAGAGTGCAGTCTGCCACGATGTCCCCACCCTTCCGAGCTCCAGTCTGAGGGCTGTACAGAGGGACGAGACTGCCTCTTTAAAATCTCCCACAGCCTCACGGACGCAGATGTCGCTGTACAGTGGGTGCGTCTTCTGTCACTCATGTCTCTGTGTGCCCACCTCGCTGCCCGCGCAGAACCGCGAGGTGAGCATCGCTTGAGGAGGCGTGGCATTCGTCTTCGATAAACACACTTTCAGTGACTTGCTCACTTTTCCTGGGTCATGGACCTTGTCATCCTGCTTCGTCAGATGATTGGGTCGTGGTCATGAGTGTGACACACAAATGTCACCGCTTTCGAGATGGGGCGAGCCGGTGTTGCTGCGGTGCAGGGCGGGCACGTCGTGCTCACCGCGGGCTCCTGGTTTTGCTGGTTTCTTTCTGTCGGGCCCCGTCTCTCCCTCCTTCCTGGCCACCCCCGGTGGGCAGGCAGCAGGGATGCACTAGATGGAAGCGTGCCCCAGCTGCCTTGGGTGCGGTCCCCTTCCGTCACCGCCGCCTCCGTGTGCCCTCCGTGACGGCCGTTGTCCAGGCGCCACAGGCTGAAGCGGAGCTCCCCAGCGGGCGCCGACCCCAGCGGCAGAGCAGCCGCGGCTCTGGTGGAGAGAGACCGCCTCCTGCCAGCCTTTCTGTCCTTCCCACGGGAAAACACACCCGACTGTTTTGGGTTCGGGATGTCAAATTCTGGCTTAGTGACAGCCGCGCACGTGAAACACAGAAGGAGAGGGTCTAGTTGGTGCTCTTAGAACCCTCTCCACAGACAGAATGCACAGAAGCACAGAGGGGCCCGTCGCCACGGCGCCCGTGTCCCGGCGCTGCCCTCCAGTTCCTTCTAGCGCCCTCCGTCTGACGACAACGGCCTTCATTCCCCCAGTCGGTTCCTTCTCTGGCCTTCCTCTCTGATGCTCCAGAATGTGCGCGCCGGGCCCAGAGGGGGGATGAGTCACCTTGGTGGCCCCGCAGCACTCGCTGGGGCCGTCCTCTGAACACGCACCTCTCCAAACGCAGCGCTCTAGCCGGCGGCCGGCGCCCCCACGGCCCTTCTGCTCCCCCGCCCTCCGCCTGCAGACACGGCGGGCAGCTCGTGGGAAAGCAGTGCCATGGAGTGCCAGCCACGTGGTCTCATCTCCAACATCGCAGGGCCGATGGCAGGGACGGGTAGGAACGTGGCAGTCTCCCTTTGCTCAAACCGCATTGGTCGCAGCAGTTGACAGGAGCGTTTCCTTGTGTTTCCAGGTTGTGAATAAGAAATGCGACTTCTCCTGACAGTATATTTGTTATCGTTAAAGCTGTTTCATCCCAGAAAAGACTTTCATTGAAACCTTTTTTAAAAATCCCATGAGGAAAACTTTCTGCCACAGATTGTAGTCTTAATCCTCTTCCTTCTTCGCCCAGTTAATTTTAATTTTCTGGCTTTGTTTGAATGCTAATTATAATTGACAAAACTCCTTTTTTCTAACTGTATGCATCTAAGTTCTGATTAACTCAGGAAAGTTCAAAGAAATTAGTTTATTTTCATAGAGAGGAAGGTGACAAAGCATTGCCCGAAGAAGGACCCCATGTCCTCCCCGACCTTTCACTGGTTCGGAGAGCACCTTCTCACCCTGGGGAGGGTCCTGTGCGAAAAGGAATAGGGGTGTGTAGAAACCAATGCCTCGTTTTTTAAGGCGTTGGTGTGAAATCTCTTCAAGTTCTCTCAGTTTCTACCCCCCAGGGATTCGCAAAGTGCCTTTTTCTACATAGGAAGGGTCCTTCCTCCAGGGGATGACGTATTCTGTTTAAGCTGGCCTGAGCCGCAGCCTCCTCTGTGTATCGGTGCCGGCCTGTTCGCCAAGTGCGGCTGACCTTGAGACGCACCCCCACGGCCCCTCCGAAGGCGGCCCAGTTAGCGGAAACGTGACATACCTGCTCTCCCTCAGCCGGAGGGCAGCTTTGAGAAATGCGAGTAAAAGCGTTTCTAACCCTACGAGGCCACTGCGCCGGGCCCTACCTCGGGACCAGTGCAGCTTTGCCACTGTCCGTGTCAGGGGCAGACAGCTCAGGGACCGCTCTCCATCGTCTGCAGAGACAGGGGCAGGACGGAGCCCCCAGGAGTCACAGGCCAACTCAGGACCGAGCTCGGAGACCCTCTCAGTGAGGCCTGGGAATCTGCCCACGCTGGGCAGAGAGTCCCTGGGACAGGCCGGAGGCAGGCCGTCCCCCAGCTGACCGCCAGCGCTAGCCAGGGCCACACTCGCTCTGCCGGGAGGGCAGCAGAAAGCACAGGGGTCTTCTAGTGCCACCGCATGCAGCGACACAGGGAAACAAAGGACTGGGCCCCAGGACTCCTGTGATTGCTGACCTCACACCGTCACCCCCGTGTCTGTGTTGTGGGGAGAAACAGCAGCCGCACGGCCCCTGCCTCCCCTTCCACCACCCGCGCAGTGCACTTGTCTGCCGCGAAACCCGAAAGGGGTCTGCAGAGAGCCTTCAGCTCTCCAGCTCCCGCCGCCGGGCAGAATGGCCTGCCACAGGGGAGTGGGGGATGAGCGAGCCGCTCACCGGTGTCCGCCACTCCGCCTGCATTTGAATGAGCTCCTGTAGGCAAGCAGGTCACACTGGGTCATGTTTTTCATCAGGATGCTGCTGCTGGGTCTGCGTGTGGTGTATCAGAGGGCACTCCCACAGGCCCCTCCGAAAGCAGGCTTCCTGAGGACACGGCGCCTCCCCGGGGAGGTGAGCAGGTGGAGCTCACACCTGATCTGTAGGCTGCTGGCTCTCCTGGTCTAGTCGGTCCTGGGAGCAGGAAGTGGAAGGAACGGTGAGGACCACCCCCGGCCCTCTGCAGTTGCTCACGCCCACGAGCCCTTTCCCGAGAAAGCAGAGGCTGGCCGCATGCTAGACGCGACCACGCTGGCTTTCAGGGGCACACCCCAAAAGGTGGGCGTGCACTGGCCCCAGGAAAGCCCAGTGACCGGGGAAGCTAATTCTGCTTCTGGCTGCTTTCCCTACGACACATACGTGTGCATAGATGTTGCTAGGCAATCTGTGGGATGGTCACAACCTCACGACCGAAGGGCCTGCAGGTCTGCCTGCCGCACCCCTGGACAGGCCCTAGGACAGCTGCCAGGAGGGCGGGTGAGGCGCAGGGCGGAAGTGGCAGGGTCAGTGAGGAGTGTGTGTGTCGCGTGGTCGCTGGCCAGCTCTGACTTGTTTCCCAGCCCACCCAGCCCTGCTCCCTGGGACCAGTCCCCACCTGGGTGAGGCTGATGGGAGGGTGGGGCGAGACCAGGGTACGGGGACAGTCTGCTCCCTGAGAGTGGAGCCACCAGCTCATGTCTGCCAGCGATCGACGTACACCATAATCCAGAAGGCGTGGTGTCATCCATGAAGAAGCCGAGTGGTCTCAGAGAAGAGACCCCCAGTCGTTTATATTGCCAGTCAGGAAAACAGGAATCTTACTCAGTATTTCAACAGAGGGTGTGCAACATAACATGGGGTTTGGTTTCACAGGTGTCGGGGGGCTGAAAGAGCTGCTGCCAGGGTCGGGGGACCCCACGGGAGAGGCTGGCAGGGGCTCCACGGTTGGGGGAGAAGTCCGAGTGCGGGGAAACGAGCCGGGCTCTCCGTGCTCAGGGAGCTCAGGCTCCCGAGCGCCTCTGCGGGGCTTCGAACCGCCGCTCCCCACTCACGGGCAAGTCACGGACCCTCTCAGTGCCTCCGCTGCTAACAATGGTGCCTCCCTTCTAGGCGTTATGGGGGCCACTGAGCCGTTACCAGGCTGAGCAGTGTCTGACCAGAGCGCACGTCACGTCAGTGCCCAGCAGACACACACCGTGAGCGGCCACGCTGGCGGCGGACCCAGACTGGGGGGGGCAGGAGCGCCGTGCTGCCAGACCCACACCCAGGAGACGCGGCCGGTGAAGGGCGGGTCTGGGAGCAGGTCCACCCCTGTGCGCCTGCCCGAATGAGTCAGGTGCCAGGGCTCCAGGTGGGCTAGGGGCTGCAGCGGAAAGCACGTGCCACGCGCCTGGTCTTGGTCCAGGCAAGAGGAGACACTTAGCGCAGCTGCTCGTTCTGAGGCCCCTCCCGGCCTCCGGTCGTGAGCTCAAGCAGCACAGTGGTCCAGACCCTGCTGGCCGGTGGGACCAGGCTGCCAACGGGAGTCCAGTGGTCGGCCTTCCTTCAAGGCCCAGCCTGAGGCCGAGCAGGAGGGTGCCGGCAGCTCTTCAGGCGGGGAGGGAGATTGCGGAATGAGGGGCTCCCGCCAGGTGCCCTCTCAGCTGCAGGAAGCCTCCCATTCCCTGTCGGTAGAAGAAGAACCAACTTGGAAATTACCTTAATTAAGGATGATGAGCTCAGGGTGCGCCCTAGGGACTTAAGTGAGTTACTGGTCCTTTGACCAGATACGGGGCAGACACCTGGCCTTCCTCTGGAACTTGCGTGGGCCCTCAACGAAGCCTCTTGGACTGCTGGGCTCCAGACCTCCCTGCACTCCCACTTCCATGGCCCTCTGGCCAGTCGCTGACCGGCAGCTCCCGGTGAGAGGGCCGAGGGGGCCCTGTGCCTCCTCCCGGGCCCCCCAGTGCTTGCCCGTGTGTGCCATCCCTCCCTCCCCGTCTCTCGCTCCTCTTCCCTCCCTGTCCAGTCGCCCCTGGTGAACGTGGGCCAACTGAGTCCCAGTGCTCCTTACGAGGACAGCGTTCCCGAAGGTGTGTCCTGTGTCTTACGTAGCTCTGACTCGCTGTGCCCCCGCCAGCAGGCTCAGCACAGAGCGGACCCCTTCACTGAAGAAACAATGAACTTATACAAACATAAAACAGGAGTTTTATGCTCTCACTTCCTTTCCCACTGCCTGGGTGCTGTCCCTCATCAGGGACTCGAATGTCCCTTTCTTCTGTCTCTTTCGTCCATCTATCCATCCATCCGTCCGCCCACTCATCTACCCACTCATCCATTCCCTCATCCATCCGTCCGTCCGTCCACCCGTGTCTCCGTATCCATTCTCTCACCTCTGCACCCACTGACCATCAGCCCATCTACCCATCCACGCATCCTGTTTGGTTCTCCATGCATTTCAATCTGAGCTGCGAGCTGAACACCCAGGCCTCTGCTGGCTCCTGCTTTGGTTCGGGTTCACTGCAGCCTCTTAACAGAGAAAGCTTAATGGGTGCGATTAGCAGTTGTAGCTTTGAAACAATGAAATGTTAACATTGTAATAACTCAAGCCTTTCATACAGGGGAAGGGAAAAGATTCATTTCACAATAACAGAATTGTGTGGGAAGCAATGGAAAAACTTCAAAGGATTCCAGATTCGACAAATGGGATGGTGGTAGAATTAGGGCCATTAAGCCGAGAGTGTACTGTTATGAAAAATGTCTGCCCAAATGTCCCTTAAAAATTGTGGAAACTTGAAAAGGTTATAGGTTCGATATTTTGGTCTGTTTCTATAAAAGACAAATAACAGATTTCTAAATTTGAAGGCAACCTTCCGCTATTTAAGATCCTATAAATGATTCATTTTCTTAGCTTTAAATCAGGGATGCCCAACCCGTGGCCCACGGACCGCATGCAGCCCAGGATGGCTATGACTGCAGGCCAACACAAAATCGTAAATTTACTTAAAACGTTATGAGCTTTTTTTTGTGATTAAGTGTCACAATGTATTTAATGCATGGCCCAAGACAACTCTTCTTCCAGTGTGGTGCAGAGACGCCAAGTTTGGACACCCCTGCTTTAAATCTTGTCTCCTCACAGCCCTCTGAAAAGAGGGGACCGTTATTAATCATCAGCTACACATCAGATGCATTTTCTAATGGCTGGAAAAGCTGTGCGTCTGAGGGCTTTCATGCTCTGCACAGAAAAGCCTGCCCAGCGATGGACGTGACTGACGCTGAGTATTGCTGCACACAAAGGTGGTCGCTCTCAGCTCATGAAAGGCTCATTGTGCCTCAGACAGTCCCGGGCTTCTTCCTTCCCGCACACGGTTGAGTAGGCCCTTGAGCCTCTGCCTTTTACAGCTTTTGCATCCTTGTCCTCTGTTGATTCTATAACTGTTGTCAGCAACTAAGCAATCTTGCTCTTTCTTAAGGCTGGGGAAGCTATAAACTGCATCTTTCTCAGCCCTCCACTCCTCTGCCACTTGCTAAGCTGCTGGAAGTGAGCTCTCAGGCCCACACGCTGACTCTTCGGTGGCTGCTGCTCAGGGCGGTGATCCCAGGGCCACAGAGGGCGTGGCGCAGCCCGGGAGCAGGGCGCGGCGGGGCAGCACTTCTGCGTGGGAAAACATGGCTTCCCCTGCCTGGGCCCAGGCCAGGCCCCTCCCCGATGGGTCGCAAAAGGCATGGCTAGAACGGGGCCCTCTTTGCCCTGCTCCCTTGAGGGGGCCCCCAAGCCCTAGACGTAGCACTCTAATATTTGCTGAGTTCATTTTATATTTTTCAGTTTTACCTCCTTTAACAATCATAAATTATTTCAGATGTGTACAAAGTTTAAAACAGAAGGTTGGCCTGCAGCTGAAGGCGTAAGACATGGCCCGTGGGGCAGAGGTCCCTCTGCCTCTCCCATCCCTGAAGTGGGACACCATCCTGAATTTCATAGTTGACCTTCCCGTTTTAGCTCCTTTGTAATTTTAAGATGATTTTTAATGAAAAGGAAGATTTTAATATACCAATTATACCTCAATAAAGCTATGAATTGTTTTAAAATAAAAAGAAAGAAAACAGCAAAGGCAAGGTGGTGGACACACGCAGCCTGGACTGGTGCTGGGGTGCCCACCACGCGCTGCTCCCGGGACTGGACGTCCACCTGCTGCTCCGTGCAGTGGCCCCAGCAGGCAGCTGCTTAGGTCCTCTGTCGGTGGCCCTGCGTGAATTCTTGGGCACTCAGCCGGTCCTCGAAGTAAAGACTAATGGGCTCCTGATGCACGCAGTGATGGCTGTCGGTGCTGCCGTTGCCATTAAGTGTAGCCCCGTGCCCAGCCCTCCGCGGGAAGCTTCCCGTGTGTCGGCTCACGTGTGTCCTGTGGCGGTCCCGTGAGGCGTCGGCACTGCCTTGCTCGGACGGGCGATGGAGCCGTAGTGAGCTCAGGTGCTCGTCCAAGGGCAGTCGCACAGCTGACCAGTGTCTGACTCTGTCCCCAACACCGAGCCGTCCTCAGCACCCGGTGGAACTTATTCGTGGCCCTCGGACCCCTCACTCCTGCAGCGCACTTCAACCGGGCGGCGCGCGGTGGCTGTGACTCCTGTGTCGTGTGCAGCACTGCTGGGTGTGGTGTCTTGGAAGCTGATGCCGCCGGCCTGGCAGGCCAACGAGACTTGGCTGTCAGTGTCCCCCGGCACCCGCCGGAGCGCTGCTGGAAGGGCCGACACAAGGCGTGTGGATCATTTTGCGAGTTTGTGACGGAGGGGGGAATTGGAGGCCCAGACGCAAATACAAAGCGCACAGAAGTCCTTTAGTGGTGGGGCCGGGAGGAGCGGGGGTGTCCGCACAGAGCAGAAGGGGGGCCGGCTGCGCGGGGCCGTGTTCCTTCCGCCCCTCGGTGGGCCTGCACGCAGCTGCCCGTCTGCGCCATTCCCTCCCTGCCCTGGTTCATCACTGACTGACAGGCCATTGAAAAGCACCACCGCTGAGCCGCGGCCCAGAGCGTGGCTGGAGAGCTGGGAGCTCACTCAAAGCGTGCCCTTTGTGAAGCGTGGCTGCAGACAGGAGGCGGCGTGTGCCCCCCACCCCACCGTGTTGTGCCGGCGTGACGATGGGCCCATTTGTATTCTTCCTCGAGTCCGGTAGTAAAGAATCTGTGAATACTATCGGAGAGGACAGTAAATCTCACTTGAGCTCGTAAAACGTGTTTCTGGGAAGGCGATGATTCACGATCCGCTGCCCGCGCAGACATCACGAGAGCGCTAAGACATAGAATTCACAACTTCTGCCTTTAAAAACCGTGGGCTGCCTGGAAACCAGGGCAATGGGGTCTGCATTTCTGTGCCGGCTTCTCTTTCTCTGCCTCCCGACGCTTCGAGGCAGAGGTTCGGCATCTTGCAATATGTTGGAGAGGGGGAGAGAGAGGTTAAAGAGATAGAAAAGAGCTCTGTGAAATGAAAGCGGGAATGGAGCTTGGTTAGGCGGGGGGAGGGAGGACCACAGAGGACTTTCAGTGGGTGGAGGGGACGCGTGGGGCCTTTCCGCCCAGGCCCTCCGAGGAGCAGGGGACGGAGAGGCTTCGGGGGACGGAGAGGTGTCTTTGGCTGTGAAAAAGAATTCCTCCATCCAGAAGGTCACAGAGCAGAGAAGTGGGTCTCCGAGCTTGCATGCTGGCACCCGTCGTGGGAAGCGGCGCCCCTGAAAGACCGAGGCTGCTGCTGTTCACCCCCAATTTTTAACGCATTTTGTGTTTGTTTTACACACGTTGGCCAGTTTGCCCTGCAGCTGTCCGACGTTTTACATTACACTTTACGTTATAAATGTACGCCGTCAAGGTTGTTCATCCTTCCCTTTGTTATTTGTTGCCTAGTGTTTATACTCAGAAAAGTGTGTTCGCATTTAGCAGTTACACACGTGCTTACCTAACTTTTGTTTTATAACGTTTAATTCTTACAACTGGATTTCTTTAAGCATGTAATCACACGTTATAATGTTAAGTATGCATAAGCGTGATCAGACACGTCTTTGTTCAGAAGCCGTCTTTCCCCCTCTCCTCTCCGCCGCTCCTCCTCTCCATCTGCTGGGCTCTGTCCACCCAGCCCGGGCCAGGAGCCCGGCGTGCCTCTTTCTCACGTGTTTGCGAAGCCCGACGTGTGCACGCAGACACGCAGACACACACGGGTGATTTCTGTGCCACAGTTTTTTAAAAATTGGATCCTGTTTTACATGGTTTTCTAAATCTTGCTTTTTCATACTCAGCAATACCTACAAAAAATCACTGAACTCAGCTCGTGTAGCTCTAATCCATTTTCTCACACGGTTGTGTTACACCCCATGGTGTGAGCGCCATGGTTTAGAAAGCCTTTCCATGTAGTTACCTGTCCACTGGAAGGCTTACTGGGATTTTACGTGGCTGTGCAGCATGAGGGAAGGATCTAAATTTTGTTTTTCTGAGTGGTAGACCAAGGGTGTCTGTTGCATTATCCATTCCCATCTATCAGCTCATAGCTCTTCCTTTATTCCATGTTAACTACACACACACACACACACACACACACACACACAGGATGGTCCGCCTCGAGGCTCTGTTCTGTACAGATGTCAGTGTTTCCTTGTTTTTGCTCAGTGTTATTTTAAAACACTTTACTCTGGAATAATTTTACAGGGATAAAAGAGTTGTGAGAGAGCGCTGGGCTTCTGTTCCCCCAGCATCGCTAATGTTAGCACCTTACGTGACTAGCGCATCTGTCAGAACTAAGAAATTAGCACTGCTACGGGCTGTTAACCAAACCAGGACTTCCGTTTCTCCCACTTTCTGGCTCTGATGCCTTTTTCTCTCCCAGGATCCAGTCTGAGACACCGCACTGCGTTTCGTTGTCAGGTCTGCTTAGTCTCCTGCCGCCAGTGACGGTGTCTGTGTCTTGTCTTTCGAAACCTTGTGCTCCCGAAGAGCACGGGGAAGTCATTTCGTAACGTGTCCACGGCTTAGGCTCGCCCGAGGTTTTCTCGTGACCAGGCTGAGGTTATAGATCTGGCGGGGCGGGGGTGATCCCCAGAGAGGTGAATTTCTCATCACATCCCGTCACAGGCCCATGACATCAGCATCACTGATGACCAGCGACGTCAGCCTTGCTCCCGCGGTCAAGGTGGTGTCGGCCAGGTTCGTCACTGTGAAGCCACTGCTTTTCCTCTTCCATGTCACATTACTAGAAGCCAGTCACTGAGACCAGCCCACGCTCGAGGGCAGGGCCAGTGAGCCCCACCTGCTCGGGAGAAGGGATCCCGGAGCCTGTGGACCGGAGTTAACACTGCCACACGCAACCGACACACGTGGCGAGCCGGTGCACGAGGGCACACCGTTGTGCTGCCTTCCCGAGCCCTGCTCCCTGCTGCAGCCGCCGTCAGTGGGCCTGGCCTGCGGCCGGGAGGTCTGTGGGTTCTAGTGGCGATTCTTTTTCTTTCCCTCATTACTTCTACATTTATTAATTTGAATTCTCCTGTAAGGAAAATTCATCTTTTCTCCCTCAGTTATCTATTATTCAATAATTATTTATAATAGTATGGATTTAATGTCGTTTGCTAACTACTAGGATATGTCCCTCATCTGTATTCTCCTTTTTAAAACAATTTTGGGTTTTTTATTACCTTTTAATTCTTTCTACAAACTTGAAAAAGATTTATTTTCCATTTTTAAAAACTTCAATTGGCATGTTCTTTAGAATTTTGTTAAACTTTGCAACTAGATCTGGAAAGAAACCCCGTCTCCGCGATGCAATAGCTCTCTCATGCAGAAGGGCAGCGCGCCCCTTCGCCTCCCCTCAGCCCTGTGAGGCCTCCCCCGGCTCTCCGACCGGTTTCCGCCGACCCTGGCCGAGGGGCCCGCGCCCCTCCGCGCCCCTGCCAGAGTACGTGGTGTTCGGGAGGGCTGAGCGGGAACCCTCCGCTTTCCTGTCTGTTTTCAAATGCGCCGAGTTACTGGGACGCGGATGCTAGGCTCGCGTGTTTGCCAGCTCATTCTACACTTTTCGTCCTTTCCTTTCTAGGTGAGGTTTGGGTTTCTTGTCTCTGTGACATGGACCAAAATGTCTTTCCCAAACTGTCTGACCGTTCAGGTTCCTTCACGTGCGCAAGAAAAACCTGGCGTTTGCGGGTCAGGGCGCGGCACTGGCGGGCAGGGCCGGCTTCGGGAGGTCGGCTCCCGGCTCCTGTTCCAGCCGGCGGCGCCGCCCCGCTTCCCACCTGTGCATCTGGTCTTACAGGGGAACCTGGGATGCTATTTGCTTATTTTGTTTAACTCTCTCCTTCTATTGACTCTCAGCCAACCTGGCATCCGAATGATGACATATCCGTACCTTTATTCCTGTTTTTCGGGGATGGAAGTTTCTAGCTGTATTGATAGGCCCTTCGCTCTACAAGTAGTTCCGTTCTCTTTCTCTGAAGTCCTTGCTGCTGACTCCAAGACCACATACCGAACGTCCAGTTTTTCTGCACCACGCTGCTCACACACGCCTCATCCCTGCATCAGACTGTCCCTTGTCCCCCCTGAGATGCTCTATCGACCGAGAGGCGCACAGGAAGCCCAGGTGGGAAGCGGGCGGCAGAGCGGGCTCCGGCCGGCAGCCTCGTCCCTGCCACAGCTCCTGGCCCTGGGGGAGCTGACTCCCTGTGACTTCCTTTCTTATCGCCCCTTTGCTGCTCCTCCCCTAAGTGAACCACTCCAAGCTCAGATATTTGCACAACCAAATGTAGTTTTTAGCATTTTTTTTTTATTTTACTACAGACAGTCCTTGACTTATGATGGTTTGACTTACGACTTTTTGACTTTATGATGGTGTGAAACTGATTCATGTTCGGGAAAATCTGTACTCAGATTTTGAATTTTGATCTTTTCCTGGGCTGTTGAAGTTGATATGTGATGCCGGACAGTGTGGGCGACCCGCGGCTCCCAGGCGGCCCCGCCCCCATGCGCGTCGGCGCCCGCCCTCTGCAGCATAGCGTTACCTGCATTTTCAGCTTGCGGTGGGTTTGTCGGGACATAACCCCACTGTAAGTCGAGGAGCATGCGTAAGACACCCCAAAGCACGGTCGGCTGAACCTGCCCTCGCAGGCTGGCGGCTTTTCACAAAGGGAGACACAGATGTGGATGATAAAGTTGGACACACTACTATTTCAGTTATTAGGCATTATTGTATAATTAGCTATTTCATATTGCAGGCTTTTTTCTTTTAATAGCTGAAAGTAATCTTTTATCACCATAACCTTTTTTCCCTTTGTGGTGGCTTTAATGAAAACTTTTCTAATATATCTCCACTTTTCTTTAGAGCATAGTGCACATAATTTATTCTTTTTTCAATATCACTCCAAGGTTATAATTAAAAGCATAAATTTCTATTCCATGACCCTTAGAGTCCACTGTATTGCCTAACCCTTTTTTCATTTCAAATGCACTAACTGACCTCAGCTATGCCTTCTGAGTCCTTACAGCTACATCCGCATAATTTCTTATTTCCACGGCAGATTGTCAATGTGCTGTCAATCCCCTGTCTCTTTTATCCCCCTCCTCAGCCCCAGGGGTCTGATCGTCAAGCTTGACTGAAGCAGGAAAGGGGCCCCGGAAGCTATAACTGCAGGGCTTCTACTGGCTACGGGCCTCTGAGCAAGCTGTGGAAGGTTCCAGAAGACGTGGCTGCTCCCAGCTCGACCCGCCCGTCCTCCCCGGCTGAGCCAGCTCTCGCCTCCTTGGCTCCCTTGGACACCGGTGCCCACCCTGCCCATCCGGTCTCAGGGCCACTTGGTGCTCCCTGCCTGGGTCCTCCAACCCCAGCCTCCTGGTGCTCGCCCAGTTTTTATTACTCAGTTCTCA
The DNA here is from genome assembly GCA_028533065.1 of Trachops cirrhosus. Taxonomy (NCBI): domain Eukaryota; kingdom Metazoa; phylum Chordata; class Mammalia; order Chiroptera; family Phyllostomidae; genus Trachops; species Trachops cirrhosus. The sequence continues at coordinate 1,478,362 of CM052546.1, forward strand.
ACTCCCACACTCGTGTCTCCCAGAAGCTGCAGCCAGAGCTCCCCACTACCCACTGGTGTGCTCGGGAGGCTAAGACAGCTTGCTGGTGTGAGTTTCCAGGCTGCTCTGTCCCCATAGAATGAGCTGGGAGTGTTCCTTCTTTTTCTTTTTTCTGGCCTGAGTCTTTTTTCCCCTCTTTTTTCTAAAATGTTTTGTTTTTAAATAATTACACATTCACAGAAATCTGTAAAAATCGTTCAGAGAGGCCCTGCGTACCGCTCACCCCGTGGTTACGTTTTACGTGCCTCCAGCACGATACCAAGACCAGGAGACCGGCCTCAGCACCGTGGGCGTGGCCCTGCCGTGTCAGCAGGTGCAGACCCCGCCTCCTGCCGCCTCTGTACTCACACCCAGCTTCCCCCCTACAGCACCGGACCCGCATGCAGCCCTCCGTGATTCTGTCGTCTCAACAACAGTGCGATGTCCACGGAATCATACAGCACATGACCTTTGAGACTGGCTTCTCTGCCTCAGCCTAATGCCCTCGAGATGCACCCAGTCGCACATGTCAGCTGGCCCTTCCCCTCTGTCACTTACGTGGTACTCTGCCGTGTAGCCATAATGAAGTTTGTCTAACTCTTGCCCCGTGGAGGCTAGTGACCTTCTTCCTGTCAGTGCCACATGCCCTGGATAGGCCCCCATCTTGCCTAAGAGCTGGGCTGCAGAGACCCAGGATGCTCACCCTGTACCTTCCCTCCCTCCCACCCCCCGTGGAGTGGTGTCTCCTGCAGGGTGTCCCAAAGTCTTGACCTTCGGGTGACTCTGGTGGATGGTTGGCTGTGGTTTTTCATTCTGTCCAACCCTGACTGCCCAGTTCCTTGCCATCATGTTGGGCCCAGGTGCCATTAAACGCTGCCTGTGGCAAACCTCAGAGGCCTGGGGAGAAGCGCGGCCCAGGACCAAGAGCAAACGGAGCCCAGGACGCAGCTCCCTCGGAAGACGGATGGGCAATTAGTGGTGTGTGGCTGCGCTGTTTGTCACGGAGACCAATAGCAGGGTCACCACCATGGTGGGAAGGGGGACGGTTGGGGAAGGCGGCTCCTAGCCTTTTTTTCTGTGTTTATACATGTTTCCCCTTCTATTCTCAGGTGGGGTGTCTGGGAGCAGGACGCTATTTCCTAAACACACACACTGCCCGGGTCTCACAGGTCCATCACCATGGTTAATAATGTTTGCAATATCCTCAGACTTCCCCCAAATGGTCCTCTTTAAATTATTTATGGCTCCATTCGGGGCAGGTCACCATTCACCCAGGCGAATCTGAAGCTGCCTATGTATTTTCTCATTTTAGACACATCCTAATGTTTCAAACAAAGGGTATTATAAGAATTTTTCCCAGGAAAGTCCAAACTTCATAATTCTTGAGAAAAAAAAATATCCCCTATCTGCAAAGGAAAAACTGTTTTGCTAATCCTCACGGCCAGCACCAAGCCTCCTATTTCTGCCTCTCCCGCCCAGGCACGAAGGCTCTGACCTGTGGGGAAGGTGACTTGTCCCGCAGGAGCCAAGAAGGCCTGTTTTCGGGGTCCTGGAAGAGGGTAGGGAACCCCTGACCGCCGATGTATGAACCTGGGGGGGCACAGGGTGCCCGATCCGGACCTGCCGTGTTGCGGGGCCTGTGTCCTGCAGACGACGTCACACGCAGGAGTTCCTCAGACCCACAGGCCACAGCACCGCCCCACCGTGCCACCAGTGCTGCTGTCACTGCCGTCAGCCCGGCACTGTCCTGTCCACTGAGGAACCAGACAAGGGTCCCAGAAAGATGGGGGAGGGGGGAAGAGAGTGACAGAGAGAGATGGAGAGACCGAGAGAGGCATGGAGACAGACAGAGAGAGAGGGCGTGGACACCACACTGCCGGACCCAGGACCCTGGTTGGCCTCGCGTGCTGTGCCGGCACGCTGCCTGGCGGGGCCTGGGGGGAGGGGCCCGGAGGGCAGGACTGCCTCTAGGGCGGGCAGGGTGTGGAGGGGACTGAATCAGACTCTTGATTCTTCCACTTTCTTTGGGAAAGTTACTTTGCCTCTAATAGGCGCAGTGTCCCGTCTGTGAAATGGGCACAAACACAGTAGCCAACCATTCCTGAGACCTTGGCGCATGCCGGGTGACCTGCTAACCAGTTCCCATGCGTCGTCTGGTTAGTTTCTCACACCTGCACTGAGACACAGGGGCCCTCACCATCCCACCGACAGCGAGGGCCGGGCAGCTTGTGGGTGCACACAGCAGGGGGCATCAGGGGAGGGGCCCTCACAGGCATCCCCTTCCTGTCCTCGGCCCTCACCACGGCTCCTTATGAGGGTCTGAGGCAGCAATGCCTGCGGAACTCCAGCACCATGCCAGCCCACAGACAGTGCTAGAAAAGTGAGCTCTGCCATCGCTGCGAGGCGGCAGAGCAGAAGCCTTGCAGGGGAGAACAGTGGAGACGGGCGCCCGGCTGCTCACACGGGCCACACACGGCCCAGGGAGCGGGCGGAAGGGGGGGTCGGAGGGCGCGTCCTCGCGGAGGCAGGTGCAGAACAAACAGGCTCGCGCCTGCTGACGTGGGACGAGGAGAACCTGCCGGAACTCTGAAAATCATTCCGGTGGCGGCCGCCCAACCGCGGCGCGCGGTGCAGCTGGCCGCGCTGGTCAGCACCTTTGGAACGGCTCCGAGCACAGGTGTCAGCGGTGTCTGGCCTCCTGGGCCCCAGCCCAGCTGGGCACGGCCGGGGTGCTCCTCTTCCTGGAACACCCATTCATTCCACAGCTAACGAGTGTGCTAACCCTCCCTGTGGGCCCGGATTTTAAAGGACTTGCAGCCTGTTTATGAACTCGGTTCTCTGTGCTGAGCCTTCCCCCTTTCCCTGCATTTGTCTGCCGGAGCCGTGCACGGCCGTGGCCGGACCGGGGGCGTCTGGCACAGCAGAGCCACACAGGCGCCCTGCCGGGCGTCGTTGTTCCAGAAGGAAGGGTCGTGCAGACGGAGTTGAGCTTTCTTCTGGCTTTACTCTCATCCTCATTGTGGACGGAGTCTGCTCTCGGCCAGGGAGCTCTCTGCTGCACTGTGGGGAGCGTGCGTGCTGCAGGCCCGCTGGGAAGGCCCAGCATCTCTGCAGATCAGCTGTAGCACCGGAGCCAGGGCTGGCCGTGGCTAGACAGGCGCTCCTGGCTCTGTGGGCACAGCTGCGTCCCTCGGTGATCAAAGAGCGGAACAGAGAGCAGACCCTTTTCTAACGATCACATTCCTTTGAAGAGGAACTGACACTGCCTGCCACTGTCTGCTGTCAGAGAGCAGCTCTCTCCCGGCACCACCTCCTGCTCCTGACGCTGCGGGAGGCCTGGCCCTGCAGACGGCGCGGTCAGCTGCAGGGCTGCTCGGCCGGCGCCCGCCCGTCCTCAGCGTTGGTGCACCACACTCAGGAAGGAGCAGGACACGGAGGGGCGGGCTGGTCTGGAAGCCCGGCTCGCCCGCTGCTGAGGGATGGCGTACCCAGCCACCTGCCGCCCTGCCTTGGGAACGACGGAGCGGTCCCAGGGGCCGGCCCCCAGCGCTCCGTGTCCGGCAGAGGGTCAGCTGCCCTGCTCCCGTTCTTCCTTCCATCTGGGGGACTCTACGACACTCACTCAATGTTTGGCTGGATCGTGTGTCATTTTTACTGTATTATATGCAAATGAACTTACTTCCGACTCGTCCACCCTTTCAGAGGGCCTCAGGGACGGGACTCCCACAGCCCCCACCCCTGGCCCACGGAGCGGCTCTCACGGTGCCCATCTGTCCCGTCATCTTTTTACTGGTTTCTACGTCGAGTGGGTTTCACGCTCTGGGGACGCTCCACTACTCAAGGGCGTGAACACCTAAACACCTGTGTTCTACACATTTTTATAAAGTCTTGTTTCCTTTTCCTTAAATGTCTTTTAGCAGAAAGAAAGCGTGGCTCACCATTCCCACGCCCAAGCCTGAGCTCAGCTCCCACCCCCTCACTGGTTCCGTTGCCTCGGGCCGCAGCACGGGCTGGCTCATTCCCACCCTGCTCCGGAGCGGTCTTTGGGTGTAACCAAAGGCCCCTGGAAGAGTACGAGTTCACTAAATGCTTTTTCAAACTTTAAAACCCATGGACATGAACAAAGGTGGGGGATTACTGGTGGGAGGGGGTACAGGGTGGAGGGAAATAAAGGGGGGGACTGTAAAAGGATAACTGTAATAGCAGGATCAATAAAAATATTTTAAAATTTGCAAATTTTACAAAAGTTTAAAAAGAAAATAAATATCAATCTCATCTGAGGGAAAAAAAGAGCAAACAATAACAAAAAAACACCCCAGCGCCATCTTACAGAAAACACATAACACACTTTCCAGCCAAGCCAGTAGTTGCAAGGTCACAAAGGAATTGTCGGAGCAAGTCCGTGAGTGTGAACACCTGCATGTTCTCCTCCTCCATTCACCCAACACGTATTAGTGACCACACGCTGCTGTCAGGCCCTGTGCGTGACCCTGGGGTACAGGTACGTATAAAGCAGATCATGTGTGCCTCTGAATATAGTTCACATCCAAACAACTTTAAGCGAGTTATCATTTTAGAAAACCCACCCTAAACTTAATCCCATTTTATTTGTTACTAAGAGTTGATAGTTAAGTTCAAATAGAAGAATTAAAGTTGAAGGAGAATTTACACATACATGTAATTCTGCTTTTCTGCATACTTGCCGTTATGGAGTCAACTACATGTGCCCTAGCGAAAGTCCCTGCATTGGACTCCGTGGAAATGTCACACAGGCCTGGACTGCAAGGGCTGAGCGGCCCCCTCCTGTCTCCTGTCTCCTGTCTCCTGTCTCCTGTCTCTAGTAGTGTCTTCCCTGTCTGGTCGCCTTCGGTCTGCCTCCCGCCACAGGGCAGTACGCCTCTCCCGGGACACCCACAGCTCTCGAATCGACCCCTGGCTTTGTCCCGGGGGCCCGCCGCTCTGTGTCCGTGGTGCTGAGCTGCAGCCCCGCTCAGCCCACTGTCTGCCATCCGTGCTGAGCACGCCTGGACTCCCTTCTTGAACTCAACCCGACTCACCATTTCTGGTGGTGGGAAGTTCTGAGAAACAGGTTTCCCAGGATCCTCTTCACTTGCTCGCCAGCCGTTCTCTGGAGTCAGAGCCCACAGTCAGCGCGAGCGTCTCCTTCATGACGGAGGCAAGGGGTCCCTCTGGTGCCTCCCCCGCACTGAGCCCCCGCAGACTCACTCCTGCCCAAACTCCTGGGAAGCAGAGTTCGTTCTCATTGTTACACAAGGAAGGGGAGTTTGTCCATTTTGAGGTTGTCTGCCGAGAACTTGCTGTTAAACTGTGAGGGTTGAGATCCAGATTATACGCAAAACACTAACCCTTATAACCACACATTAAAAAGTTGTTTAATCAAAATGGAGCATGCTTTAAATAGTTTTTATTTTGTAAGGGCTTAAAAACGGATGTTCTGCATTTTTCTGCACTGATTTCTTTTTTAATGTACTTGAACGCCCATTGAAACTAATCAAGTGCTGCTTTAATATTTGTGGTAGTAAAACCACAGACCCAAATTACACTCTCATATTTTATGGGCAAAGTCCTTATTTTACTGAACCTTTTGCTGAATTTTCATCATAATATATAAATTAATGTGCATGTTGCCGTCCTGGTCTGAGTTATAAGTGTCGAAGACCAAAATCCTTAGTGATGACCCAAGCAGCGTGTCTCTTCCGGAAAGTCGAGCAGGGCCGCGCTGCGGGTTCCGGGGCTCAGCCGGAAGGCTGTGGGCCCGCAGCCGCTCTTAGGGAAAGCCCCTCAAGTGTTTCCTGTTACTCCTGGTTTTCAAACCCGCCAAACGCAAGCCGCACGGGACGTGGGCAGATGCCCCTGGGCCAGGTGTGTGCCCCTCCAGGCTGAGTCAGGGCTGCGGACTCACACGGTTGACGACGAAGCAGTGAGCGCACTTACTTGGTTCTGTTTCCATGGTGATCGGCCGAACCCGTGTTCACACTCTTCCTTCCTGGTCTTGAGCTGTTATCACCCATCGTAAGTCCAGTGCTTCTAGAATCGTTGCCGGCGTCCTGTCTCTGACTGCAGATGTTCTGTGTGGCGTGGGGAGCACATGGGCCCCTCAGGCGCGGCGGGAAGCTCACCGTGGGTCTCCCAGCTGGTCTCCCCCACCCCAGCCCCACACCTCACATGCATGCACCACCTTCCACGGGGCCTTTGATCAGTGCCGACGGCCCGAGACCCCAGGTAGCTCCTTCGAGCTCTCATCTTTTCTGAAGTAGAGAGTTCTTATTTTGCTCGCTGCCTCAAGAAAGCGCTGGGAGAATCAGGTGCAAAACCCAGGGCACCTGGAGAGTGCCCTGTGGAATTCGTCCTCGCTCACTGAAGTAGCAGCGGCTCCCTCGCTGCTGGGACAGCTGGTCACCGTCCCCTCGTGGAGCCCTCCCCGCTGTCACTCTCTACAGGCGGGTCCCCAGGAACCCGGCGTCAGCATTCCTGAGCTCGGTGCCTTTTACCTGCATTGGACCGCGTTCTTCTGTCTATTGTTTTCTTCTTTAGTACCATCCCATGGAATTGGAAGTTAGCGGTGTAAGATTTCATTTGGAAAATTAGAATGAAGATGGGGAAGACTAAGAAAATAGTTCTACATAAAACCATGCACTTATTTTGATAAAGTTAAAATACGGGAAATTCTCTCTGGCTTTAATTGTTATTTTTCTGTAAAGTCAATGTGAGTTTTAAATCAGTACTTTGGAATTATGTTATAATAAAGCCATGGAGTTCATATTATGGGCAAAATATTAAACTTTGCTACCATAATTACTTAGCATGCCCTTGCGTTCATTTTGAAAATTGTTATTCTGCTAATAAAAGTGATACTTATTTATTGTGGAAAAATTGGAAAAATACTCCACAGTATAGAAATCAAAAGCAAAAACTTAGAATTTTTCCACTCAGAGCTAACCACTGTTAACGTTTTATGTGTATACATGTATTAAAACACACGTATAACACTATTTTTCTATGCACAAGGGACACATACTTTTTAATCATTTTCAGCCCAAAGGGATGGCATCGCATATGCTCTTTTGAATGTGTATCAGGATGCATTTCACCCCTAGTAACAGAAACCCTAACTTTAGCAAGTGCAACCCCGAATGAAGAACGTTAGCTCATGAAATAGGAAGCCCGGAGGCAGGAAGTGTGCGGGAAGCCCTCACTGACTCAGGTTGTCAAGATCGAGCGCCCAGGCAATTCCCACGCTGTCTGTCCTGCCACTGACACCATCGCTCCGTGCTGAGGCCACAGCATGGCCACGAGCATCGGGGACGCCATGCATCCTTGTCTAGTCGGGGGTACGAAGCCTGATCCCAACCGTGGAGTGAAAGACCTGCCCATTGTTCTGATAAAACCGACAAGGTCTGGCCACCCCAGACCGAGGGCAGTCGCCAGGTCCTTCCCATAGGCCAGCAGGCTTCCACTGGGTTTCTTCTCTTACTCACTGGCAAGAGGGATTGGATTACCACGACGGGCTCAAACTACTGGGCAGGTCCCCCAAACCACCTTGCTGCTCTGCGCGGTGGAGATCTGGAAAAGACGCCGGAAGTCAGCTCCAACCTCAGCAGCCTCCCTCCTTCCTGACCAGTTATGAATGTGCATCAGGGTTGCATGAAAGGACCGTTCAGCTTCCTTCCCCATCACTGCTTCTGGTTCTGCTCTCCTTGGGCCCGACCCTCGAAATTCTGTCCTTTCTGCCTTAGTTTGCACACTGCCTTCACGCAGGATCCTCAGGGTTCCCACAGAGCTGGGCCCCTGGCAGCCAGCACGTTTCCCGGCTGGCCTCCAGCAGACGTGAGAAGCCTAGTCCTTCCCGTGGGTCCGGCTGGGCCAACGTGGGTCCCGTGCTGACTCCCTGCTGTCCTCACTGTGACCGGACCGCCTTTACTGTCCTCTGAGGATCGAGGTCCAAACCCAGTGCTGGCCATGGGCTGACTTGCTCGCATCCACGGCTGCCCGGGAGGGTCCGGGCCCCACAGCAAAGGCAGGTGTGATGGGAAGGAGGACTCGGCAGGGACTCCTGGCCCTCGCCAGGCCGCCTTCAAAGACTGCTCTCCGCTTACGCATCACAGAAGCCATCAGGGTTTGAAACTAAGGTGAATGTGGTTAGGTATTTTAATTTTCATTTTAAAACCCGTTTTCTTAAGAGAAATATTGTGTTCAGAAAGAGATGGGTAGAAAAACACGTATGTTTTCTGGGGAATTGACCCTTATTAATCTAATGTTCTCCAAAGTTTGGGAATTTTTTTGGTGCATTTTTGGCAGTAGATAAGTTTTCTTCATGAGTGTTGATGTGAACTGGTCCAGAAATTAAAAACTAAGAGAAAACATCAGCTTAAAGATATAAATGATAGCAAATGTAAATTTTAATATTTAATATCTGTGTTCCTTATGTACTGTTAAATTTTCAGTACCCTTAAAACAATGCCACATAACAGAGAATTATGGGTATTTTTGGAGAACAGTTCTGAGAAATAATAGGCATATTTGAAATCACTAAGGCAAAAATCAGATGTTAAAGAAAATAAGTTATTTTTTTTAAATTGTATTAAATGTGTAACTTTATGTGTAATAAATATTCATATTTAATTTTAGGTGCCAGTATAACAAGTACTAAAGTAAAATGGAGTAATTTCTATGGTTCTCTAAAGGAATCTATAAAGGAGTCATAAATATTATAGTAAAACTTTAAAAAATATATTTTTATGGGACTAAAAATTGAAAACTTCGTAAGAGACATTTTCTTAAGTGAGAGATGAGCTAAGTGAGTACAGACCTGAAACTGTGGTCGGTCCTATGAAAACCCTGAATGAGCAGTAGCTTCTTAAGATAAGTTTATGTAACTTGTCTTTCGTGTACAAAAATCGAGGGTTTTTGAAGAGGCTTTCCAAAAGGTAGCAGGAAGAAAGATTATTATACTGAAATTACTCGTGGGAAGTCTTTGTGCTTTGCGTGACTAGAACAGAGTCCTGTTTATCTGGATGCGGAAGGGCTGTGGATCTGCGGGATTTAAAGGCAGACCAGCAGAACACTTCTCTGCGGAGGAACACGGTTGTGGGAGGGACCGTGCGGCCCGGGGCAGGCGGTCTCGGCGGTCCCGCATTGTGGGAATGAGAGCCCAGACTGAATGACACGCGGCGCTTGGAATGCGTCTCAGTCTCAGCGCCCGTTCACCAGCCAAAGAGAGCTCGCTCACCCTGGTGTTTTTGTCTCCATCGAACTCTGCTTCCCCACCGCCTTCGCTGGGGACCAGAACACAGAGCCGCAGCCTGCGCACGGGTCTAGGACGCGCATTTGAACCAAAAGCTGCTTGGGTTTATGGAAGTTGTGTCTTTATCGTTTTCCTGTCCCTCTAAGTAAGTCGCCGGTGAGAGTCTGTGTGGCAGACACAGTCGGGAGGGCACCGGCGTCCGTGTGAGCGGGTCTACTCCTCCCTCCCTGGCCGCTGCCTCGCCGTGTTACCTCGGCAAACACCCTAACCCCTCCGGTCCTCAGTCTCCCCATTTCTGAAGAGAGGGCAGGCAGACGGCTCAAAGGTGTCCCGGAGGTTCCTCTCCACAGTGGAGTTGGGATATATGGGAGGGGCTCGGGGTGACCGACAGGCTGCTTGCCCTTCTGGGACGGGGCTGGTGCAGGCGGGGAGCGTGGGCCCTGGACCGGCGCAGTGGTTTGGGGGAAGCGCGCCCACTGTGGCGCCCCTGCTGCCTGCAGTCTGGGACAGACGCGCAGGGGCTCCAGTGAGGCTGCCCGCGGGGAGCGTCCCCACCCCCCGTTTGCCCCCGTCCGGGTGCAGCCCTCCATTGCAGCGTTTGGTCCAACAGCCCCTGGGGACCTCCCTTCGCTGTTGGCCTAGTAAGTTAATGCGTCTTACACACAAGAGGTTCCTCAGAGTGGCTCTGACGCTGTCCCTTCTCTGACACAGAGCCATCACCCTGGAGAGTCAGCTGGTGATCCTCGCGGCGGCGGCAGGCGACGCGGGGGCCTACTACGCGCAGGCCGTCAACGAGAGGAACGGAGAGAACAAGACCAGCCCGCCCGTCCACCTGAGCGTGGCCAGTGAGTTCCGAAACCCTCCCGACCGCCCTCAGAGCAGGGAAGTCGGACTTTACGCGCAACCGCGGCCTCGTGGGGGCCTTGTGCACCCGGTCTTAGCTCCCTGGTGCCGGCGTTGGGGCTCAATGCTGCCCAAAGGTCAGCGGTTGCTTCCTGCGAAACGACAGGCAGAAAACGTGAATATTACTCATAGTTCTGCATGCAAAGTCTTGTTTGTTTGGAGGATTAAAATACGTTTTTTGCTTCCATGCACTTTCAATGTGTACTATTTCCAACAACAAAACATCTTTTGACTTATGGGGACTGTATCTGTGGGTCTTATTTGAGATGAGGTTAAGGACAGGGCATGTTCTTTTAATTTAATAACAAAATCCTTGAGAAAATATATACACTAATATAATTGTGTTCAAATTAGCAGTATTCTTAAGCACAATCAGCTGGTCATTTTTTTACCTGATTTAACTGAATCAGGTCGAGAATGCACACAAATCACAGTTACGTGTCCTGTTTATTTAAGGATGTTTTAGTTTGAGGAGACAGTTCTAATGTTTGGCCTTTAAAAGAAGGCTCCAGAAATTCTGCTAGCAAGAGGTAATTGCTGGAGATGGGGAATGACCAGAAGCAAGAACTCTGAACAAAGGGAGACCAAAGCGTGCGGACCGGACCGCGTGCGGCTGGACGCTGGACGCGCGCAGCTCCGTGGTGGGAAGTTCAGAGCCCGAGCTGCCGGGGAAATGCAGCCCGGAGAGGCCGGACAAACTTCAGAGCATTGCGACCACGTCTCACCAGAGTAAATTCAGGGGTTTGTCTGGACGTGCGTAGATTCCATCCTTTTAAAGAACACCTTGAAGGAATGGCTCCCCCTTCAGGTGGTTTGAGAAGTTTTGTTTCGTACGGGGGCAGGATCCTGGTGTTCGCTTGTGGTCCTTGGGGGTCCTGTGGCTTCTAGTAGGATTTTCTGAGTGAATGTTTGTAGCGAACCCAGGGGCGGGAGACCGGGAGTTGCCTCTGCGCTGTCACGTGCCCCGCACCTTCCTGGCAGGGCCCTGTCCTGCTGGCAGCCCCCGAGTCCTTGGAGGGAGCTGAACACTGGTCTCCGACGACCGTGGAGTGCGCAGTCGGCCGCGGGCGCGGCCCCGGCGGTGCCGTGGGGAGTCGCGTCCCTGGACCGGGGGTGGTGGGCAGGCGGCGGCCGGCTCGGCCTCGGCGGTGCCGTGGAGAGTCGCGTCCCTGGACCGGGGGTGGTGGGCAGGCGGCGGCCGGCGCTGCCTCGGCGGTGCCATGGAGAGTCGCGTCCCTGGACCGGGGGTGGTGAGCAGGCGGCGGCCGGCGCGGCCTCTGCGGTGCCGTGGGGAGTCGCGTCCCTGGACCGGGGTGGTGGGCAGGCGGCGGCCGGCGCGGCCTCTGCGGTGCCGTGGGGAGTCGCGTCCCTGGACCGGAGGTGGGCGCACAAAGCCCGGCAGCACGTGATGTGCTACAATTGAAAGGACCCTGCGTCAAGAATCGTAACAAAAATGAACATAAATTATCAAGGTTTTTTCAATATTGACAAGAAAGGATGGAAATTGTATCATCAAATAGATTGTGATCACTCTAAAGATGTCCCAGTATCACAGTTAGAGCCATTCATTCTGTGTAGCGACTCTGATTCAGCACTGAACTGCAATGCACACACCAGGGTAATAAGAGGTCAGATTGGTGGAAGTTTGAGTCGGAAACAAGGAAATCTGTCCCAGTCGGTTAGAACGCACAGACACTGGTTAGCGCGATGCTAGCCTCCCGAAGGGAGGAAGGGCTGCGTGCTGGCATTTCCTCCGCGCGCGGAAAACGCAGCTCGTGCTGGGACCGTGCACGTCGCGATGCGCATGCGACGCCGCGGCAGCAGATAATTGGAATATGCAAATTTAAAAAATAATTTCAGTTTCTACTCCATCCGAGAAGTACATTGTTGGAAGCAGCTCATGAATATTATGATTAGCTCCTTGCACTTCATTCCCGTGCATATTTTTATCTTCTTGTTGGCACCAGGTAAAATGTATAGAAAGAGAAGTAAGTACAAGGAGGCTGACATAAGGATGTCTTTCACAGCTTAAGAGAAAACCTGCATTTTGTTCCCTTGTGTATTCTTCGCTTCTTGTCAGGACAGGTGAGAAGTGAAAACCCCAGAACTGTACGTGTGAGTCTCGCTCCCTTCCGGCCTCCAGAGGAAGCCCCCCCGGCACACCTCAGGCCAGCCCTGAGACTCGGAGGCCCGCCCCCCCAGCCGTGCCTGGGCGTCAGACGCTCCCCAGACCAGTTCACGCTGGTGGTGAGGTTCAGTGGGTCCCTCACACTTAAAAGTCTTTTTTTTCCGATGTAGGCATTGACAAAACAAAACACCGAACAATATTGATAAGTATTTTTAAAAACTTGCCAGCCAGCATTTCTGAAGAATCAAAAGATATTACAGCCAATTATCATTTAACAAAAATAAATTTGTCCTTGGCATCAGGAGACTCAAGTAAGGAACTTTTATGTAGTGAATACAATTGGACTGTAAGGTACTGGAAATTAAACTCCTGGCGGATTGCTAGAACTAATTTAAAACTGGAGTGCCGTGCATCCCCTCCTTGTTTCCCATCGCAGTAACACACACTCCCCTGCCGGGAGCGGCACCCGGGGGCCAGCCTCGTCCCAGAGCAGCTCAGCGCGTGACGGGCCATCCCCCTGACAGGAGGGGACCACGTGTTTTCCCAAACAGCCGTGTACCGGAGAGGTCAGCGCCTCACCACCTTTTCATTTGCTGAATATTTTGGCTGGACCTGAAGCTGATAGGACGCAAAAGATACAGAGGGTTTAGGTAAAAATAAATGATTTTTTTAAACACACGAGTTAGAAGTGAAACGCTCTCTCCTAACGGGAGCGCCTGGTGCTCCGTGCCTGTGCAGTGAGTAGACAGTGTTTGGGTCCCGGAACGTCCCCCCTTCTGTGTGGCTGAGAAGGGGAACGACAGCGTGCCCGGCACAGGCCGTCGCCGCCAGGACGCAGGGCACGTTCCCAGCGCCCTTTCTCCCGCTCCCAGGAAAGCTTGCTGCCACCTCGGGGTGGGGGGGATTCACTTTTGAAGTTTTCGGGTGATGCGAGGCCAGCAGATGTCAAGGACATAGGTGGAACGGCCGGAGCGCCCTGCATGAATTTTTCATGGCTGGCTCCCGCAGCTCAGAAGCACAGCAGAGAAGAAAAACGGGCCCCACTCATCTGAGGGCAGACGTTTCCATCCTGAGTCCCGGCCAGGCGAGCTTCATAGACCTGTCACCCTGTGTCTGGGCTCCGCTCTGAAGGTTTTGCATTGCGTTAACTTCGGTGGGTCAGATCTGCTGAACTGAATTCAGATGTGAACGAGAGTTTCTTCTTCAGAGAAGAAAAAGGGCGGAGTTAGGAGATGAGGGCTCTGCACGGGCGTCAGCCGGTCACTGTTTGAAGGCCGCTGCGCATGCCTGCGGCACTCACCGGCTCCGGCCCGGCATCCACCACGCCCGGCGCGCTGAGCTCGTCCCCTGCGGACGAAGTGCAGGTTAACAAAGAGACGACCTCCTCTCCCTCGCCTGTTGTTTTCACCTCCCTCGTTTAGTGTCTCCTCTTCACACAACAGTCACAGACAGAATAGCATTCCAAATGGTCCTCCTTCAGGCTGACAAGCCCTTGCTTTTAATTCTGAAGGCACTTAACATTCTTTTGTCCTCTCTGATGCTAATCTCACCGCAGACCTCACACTTGTGCCCCGGTTGAGAGTGCGTTCCCGAGAGCGATGTCTGTGAAACGTGCTCGTGCGCCCGGACGCGGTCCCAGCTTACTGCCTTTGTGCCGTCAACTTTAAAGGGAGAGGGGGCTGGCATCCGCCTCTCAGCTGTCCCCTGACGTGAGCTGGATCCCCAGAGCAACCGAACGGCTGGAAATCTTACTACAAACCGGTCTGGAGACACTGTCCATGTCATAAACGACCAGCTGAGAATCCAGCTGTGGCTCCGCCGGCCGTAGGGGACCCGACCACCAGGGCTGTCGCGCACACGACAGGAAGCGCCCTCCACAGCCCAGGAGTGAGTTCCGCCACTCGGCTGGCGAAGCTGCTGGTGGGTCATGGCGGGCGCACGGGCCCTGCGGCCGGGCCTCCCAGAGGGCGACCGACGGAGCTGAGCATGGGCTGCGGTATCGTCAGTACGTGCGCCTCGCGCAGGCAGCCCCGACACAGGCAGCCTTAGTCGTGTGTCAGTTACAAGCACATAGCTGTCACGCACAAGAGATAGACGTGAGATAAACAGTGGCTTTTGTATCTCGCCAGTCATGACTGTGCATTCCATCTGTAGTTCGTGTCTCACGACACAGCATACATTTCATGAATGGAAATCCATATTTTACTTGGACTTCCCAATAATGTTCAGTTTGGGGCAAATTTTTACGGCGCTGCTTACAGAGAATCGTTTGTGCCGCTCACGCGGCGGAGATGGGCACGTGGTGACAGCCGTGTCCGCCGCCGGGAGTCCTGCCTCTGTGCTTGCCTTCCGAGCCACTCAGGTCCGTGGCTCCTCCCTCGAATGCTTTCCAGCCCAGCCATCTGCGCCGTGGGGTTCACTGGGGCAGCTGGCGCAGGTGGAGGCACGCCCGTGGGCGCGTCGGAGAGCATCTGCCCGCCTCTTTGGGAGGGAAGCAGGCACCTCCCCTGCGGGCTGTCTGCACGCGGGGCCTGACTTGCCCCCTCACTGACGGGCGGATCTGTGTGCTGGTGGTGGAGGCTCGTTTTCTCCCTGTGGTTTCAGTTTCAAAGCATCAACAAAAACACCACTGCTCCCGTTTTGTTCCTGAACCCCAAGTGTGAGGATGTACGGGCTGGCGAATGAGATTTAGGAGCTTCTCAAGCAGACTTCAGTTAAAAAAAAAAGAGACCGAGGCAATTACAGATAAATGTGGCCATAACTCTCTCCCACCCCACAGGACAAAACTGGGTTGTTCTGTTGCCCGCTCATGTTCTTAGCACCGTAGTCCCAGCTCTTCTCATCCCAGGCTTGCTCTTCCCCCTCGCGACTCGTTCAGCCCAATTTCACCCTTGGTAAGTCTTAGGAAATTGGGTTAATCCCTGAATTGTAATTGCTCTCAACGTTTGAACAAATTTGGGCTAGCCTGATATCCCCAGTCTCCCAAAGCAGCGATCACCAAATTGGGCTGCGTAACTCTCAGGGTGCACACAGGTTTCCCGGGGCAAGCCGGGCGTGTGCGATTCCCAAGGCTCCGCCTCCAGGCGTGTGCCTGTGCTCTTTCTAAAACCAGGGCTGCGGGTGCCCGAGTTTCCGAGGGCTCTTCTCACCACTGCCCCCTCACTGCGCCCCTGTCCCTCTCACCCCAAATCCTCGGTACAGACATCACCTGAGGGTGTAAACATCCGGGTGCCGAACAAAGGGACAATTCTCAACATCCGTGCCAGAAGCGAGAAAGTGAGGCACTCGGATAACTGGGAAATAAGTCATTTCACAAACTAGGTGTTTCCAATTCCTCGCAGTCTGCAGAACAAGGCAGGAACCGAACGCAGCGTCGGCCGACAGTTAATCACAAATAACGTTTGTTGATCGGTAACTACGATAGACAGGCCCCTTGCTCATGGCCTTCCAGCCGCTTTACAGTTCAGGGCCAAGGGGCCGATTCTAGTCAACGAAATGTGAGCACAGTGAAGTGTGTCGCTTCCAGCCTGGACGTTTAGCAGCCAGTTCGTCACGCTTTCCCTCCCCTGTAGGGACAGCCGAGGCCAGGCCACAGGTGGGGACGACAGAGCCCAGCGGGGAGCTGCCCGAGCCCTGGGCGAGTGGAGAGGGCAGCCCAGCGGACAGGGCTCCCTGCGAGCCGCAAACGCACCTCTGTGCGCCCAGCGCCACGCCCTCGGGGTCTGCCTGTCACTGGAGCAGACAGTCTGCTGTGACCAGTAAATGGCTGTGCGACTTCGGGGTACTCGGGAGTTCAAGGAACGGGGAGCGATTTCTGTAACAGAATTCCTTCCATTCTCGTCTGCTTTCTTCATGTGAATGAGACTTCACAGCAGTTATATCTATAAAAAGAAAACTAGTATTGGAATTACAGTGAACCTCACGGTCTAGCCGGCAGAGCGATACATTTCCAGTGGCTTTAAAATCGTATATATAATATTCATCAAAATTTTATACATTTGCTCTGATTGAGTGTGAATAATAATTGTAATAATAACTCAGTCCAAGAGAAAAAAAATTGTGTACCCCAGAGGCATACATTTGCTGGAAAAATTTCAATTTATATTTATATTTTTTCAGAGACGATAGCAGGGTGGCCAATAAAATGCTTTGAATCATTAAATAGAATAAAGGGACAGTTCTGTGGTAGGGGTGGAATGAAAATACAAGTTCAGGAGGAAAATAAAGGAATGATGTCAACTTTCTGACTTAAAAATTAGAGCTCGTCCCTGTGTTTTTTTAAATGGGCGATGATGTGTATCAAATCCTCAGACCTGCTGTATCAAATATCTAGCTTCCTCTGGATACACATGAAAGAGTATATTTCATTTTATTAAAATGTACTAGAATATTAAAGTAGTAAAATAGGCTAGAAATTATATTTTTTGCAGTCCTTCAAATCTGCGCTGGAAAAGTTTAGATATCAACTTCAGCTGCGGAAGACACGTAGTTTTACAGACTTCATTTAGGGGATGTAGAAGCAAAAACTGCCCCAAGCGTGGTCACACTGGGTGACAATCTTTAACTCAGTGCACCGTTCAGGGATTCTCCAAGGGCTCCGAGAGCAGGACGCTGGCCGGGCGCCACACCAGTATTTCCCTCCTTCATTCCCGTGGGAGCCCTTAGTGAGTGATCAACCCCATCGCAAAGTGGAGGGCACAAGGACCTAGGAAGTTAACGTGTTGACCGAAACCACAGGAATTGTAGGCGGGACCTGGGGCTCTGAGCCAAGGCTGGTTTGACCCCCAGACCCCTGGTTTCTCCTGTAGAAAGAAAACAGTGTCCCAGTGAGGGGAGCCCGAGGAGAAGCCAACCTCGGGGGAAGGGGCCGCCCACAGAGCCCGCCCGCCCGCCCTTGGGGCAGCAGAGTCTCCGAGAGCTCCCCCACACTCAGCCTCCGAGCGCAGATGCATTTGAGAAGGGGAGAGCTTCTGTCTGATGTCAGAACCGCTCCCAAGAAACGTCCACCCTGGGTAGAATCAGCGTGCTGTGCGAGCAAAGGCAGTGTGGGGGCCGGCGCCCTTTGGCGACCAGCTGAGGGGTGGGGACTGCGAGGGAGCCCCTGCTCACCGGCACACAGGTTTGCGTGCGGGCGTCGCGGCCAGGAGCCTGGAGCCAGAGCTTACTAACGGAGCACCTCCGGCTGAAGCTCAGCGTGTGACACTGGTGATGCCGGCACCGTGGGCCACGCCCCAGACACCACGGAGGCTGCTCAGCAGGACGCGCTGTCCCAGTGGGCCCCTGCCTTCCCAGTGCTTCTGTCGACCTCTCGTGGCAGGTTTTGAGCAGCGAGTAGGCCGCACCTGGGGGCAAGGGGCGTGCATTCTCCTAGCACAACTGACCGCTTGGATTCCGTAAATGAACCAGGTGTTCATTCACTTCTCTCAATTATGTCTGATCACTGAAGGGCACACACCTGCATTTGGTAGTGACTCGCCGAGTCGGCTTTACTACCAACACCTCCACAAAGCTTAACGTTGATGTTCTCCCAACCACCTCTCCTCCCGCCCCCTTGTTAACCGCGCCGATCTACATGGATATCCGGATGCGCAGACACTCGAGTCTTTTAGTGGTGGCGGTTCTAGGGCTGTAACCAGAAGTGGCCTCAGGGACTCTTACCTTCACCTGTGAGGTCGAGTTGCCTCACCTTAGCCAACAGCCACATCCTGAATTCCACCGACCAGAATTTAAGGTCACATTGTTGTAGGCTCATCACCTGTAAACATAACGTTTCAAAGTTTCCGTGGAGAGTGGCTCCACGTTACAACTTGCTCACGCAGCATCTGCCCCGCTCTGAGCACTCGGACTGCGTCCCCGTCTCCACAGGTGGCGGGCACAGATGGGAAGTTTGAGAGGGCACGGGGCGTGGAAAACCGGGTTTTCCTGCACTCGCTGTGGAACTCAACGTCCATCCGTGACACATCTTGTCTGGCTGAGGGCTGAGGTGCGGCCACGGGACCAGTTACTAGTTATAAATACGGTTTTCTTAGAAAAACCGTATTTACTCAAGAGTCAAATGCAAATGACAGTTGCGGTCACTTCTCTGGTGCTCAGCCTCTGCTTCCTTTCACGGCATCCCCCGCCACCTCCTGCCAGGTCTCTCCATCCTTGTGCGGATGGCTCCCGTGAGCCGAAGCTGCTGAGGACCACCTGTTTCCCTCCTCGGCCTGCAGAATTTGTGAGGTCCTCAAGCTCCAGATTGTAGATTATGTATACCCAATCTTGTTTTTGCTCTTTAAAACCACACTGAACACTCTTCACCTGGTTTCTGCTTGCGTGCGGGCAGCCTGACCCGGGGCCACCTTTCAATAACAGTTCGGTCTGCCTTTCCCACTTCGCCGTAACATTTTACAGCTGATCAGTAAAAATGATGTTCTCCTGGCTCTTACAGGAGGCAATTACAGCAGGTAATTAAAGCCGCAGACCTTTACGGTGTGGCTGAGAATATTAAATCAAGCCTAAAGAAAATGAGGTCAAGTGTCCGTTAACGTGAAAGGTCACAGAGCTCCTCTGAAGGCCACGACCACCTCCAGAGCCAGGGACTCCGCGCTCTGTGAAGAGCACTTTGCAGCTGAGATGGGGAAAAATGGGATTGATACCAGAAATAACAGGAGCCCAGAATGTATCAAGATGTACTCTTTCCGCATGTCCTAATTAGCGAGTTCTTAGCGATGGTCCCTGCCTGTGATTCTTAGTCATTCCAGGCAACAATTTTGCCTGGACCCTCTCACCTCTTAGGGTCTTCGGGAATGTCCTCCTGGGCACAGAGGCAGCCTCTGCCTCAGAACCTCGTGTAGCTCCGTGTTGGGCCAAGCAGGCCACTGCAGGGCACGAGAAACACGACTGCCGACCGTCACGGTGCCTTGCTGTTTGCCCAGGTACACCTGGCAAGTGTGGCATTTTAAGGCGGGTTCCGAAGATCATGATTTTGCATGGTTCTGTAGAGCCGTAACAACATGAGTGGGGATCTGCTGGTCCACCCCGACCGTGGGCCTGAAGTGTCCATCACACGGGGTCTGAGGCTGCAGTGTGTGATTTCCCTCACTGCGGGGCGTGGATGCAAATGAAAACCCAAGTGCAAAAACTCGAGTGAAACTCGTAGAAGAGCGACTGCTTTTCCACGTTAGTCCCCGATCTGGACCTGGGAGTAGGAGCTGGAACTAGGGAAGAAATTGGTCACAGGTGGCGCCCCACTGGGCCGGCCGCTGGGGCGTTAGTGCGCATGTTGGCGCGTGTGCTGGTACTGGACCTGGCCGAGCCGCATCCCACCCGGGATTAAGTGCCCCGCCCGGCGCTCCCTTCGCTTTCCTGGAAAGACTGTCGCGCACTCCACTGTGTGTCCCCGTCAGGAAGTCACTCTGTGGCCCTGTTCGTTCGGACGGGGGACCGCACAAAGGTTTGCTCCCACTGGGGAGAATTTGGACTTTCCGTCCCTCAGACCCGGGCAGCCCTGACGCGTCGGAGCGACGTACACGGGAAACGAGCGGTCTGGGCCGGAGCTGGCCTCTGGCCGGGAGTTCTTCTCCGAAACTTAAGTGGTTTCACGTCTCCTGAGCATACGTGGGAAAATTCCCGAGTGGAGAAATGGTCTCACGAAATATGCAGTGTCACTGTCATAAAGACATACAATGAGCAGGCAGTATGTGAGCCTTTCACGTCTGTTCATTGTAGCTGTAACATTAAAAACGGCAGAAAGCGTGTTCCTGATAAAAACCCAGGCTGCACTTGTACTCACTTGACCCGGGTGCTGGCAGGAAGGCTAGCTGGGTGAGGTCCACCCTCAGTTTGTCCCCGGAGGACGGATAGGAAGCCATTGTCCCTGCTGGCCTCTGCTCCAGTCGGTCGGTCAGGAAACATTCTGACTGTCACTCGGCCCGGAAGGACACCGAGTAGGCTCACTGTCGCCGCTGCCTGGGTCACCCGCCGCTACCTGGGTCACCCGCCTCTGCAAGTCCCGCGGGTCGGTCTGTCCGGAGACGTGGTCCGAGTGCAGCAGGGCGGTGCCCTGGCTCCAGAGGCCACCCGTCTCACTCTGTCCCTAGGTGTGTGACCCCCCTTTCCGGCATTCCAAATCCAGCCCTGGCATTTCATCTAGAAAACAGAACCCCTGATGTTCCCCAGACGCGGTGCTCGACGCTGAGGAACTGACGAAGGGGACACGTGGTGTTGCCTTTTCTGCACTCGCCTCTGCTCAGGTGACGAGCACAGGGGGCGTGGCTTCCAGGCGGGTGGAGTCGGGGCCGGTGTGGAAGCGCAGGCCAGCGCGCGGTCAGCTCCGCCTCCGAGGTGGGCCGGGCCTTGTGGGCGGGGCCCTTCCATCCCTCCTTTCACTGGGGAGAGGCGCGCCCCCGGAGAAGATGGAGAGGCTGGGCGTGGTGGAGCAGTATTCTGTAGACACAGGACGGCTGCGGTGCCGTCCTGCTGTCGTCTGCTCGCGCCGTTCCCAACACCAGAGTCCCCGGCAAGTGCCTTTCCTGCCGCATCCTCCCCAGTGTGTCCCTTCCCTCCCACCGCAGCGAGTGCCAGGAGGGCAGGGGGTCCCGCCCGTTCCCCTGGCAGCCAGCAGAGCACCTGGAAAGTAGGAGGGACTCTAACTGCTTGCTCAGCGAGCGGACGAAGTCACTCGGAACCGGTGCCTGCTTGTCCTTCCACCTCCACTCTCACGGCTGCGCGGCGGGAGCGACGCTTCCCGCGCCTCTCCCCGGCGCCCTCCGTCTCCGCCGCTCCGCTACTGCCTCAATGCCCCGTCTAGTTCCGCCTCTTGCCCCATTCCCCCGGTGCCTGCAGCTCCTGTTAATTCTCCCCACCCCAAAGTGGGAGGAGTCTACGCTGTTTAGCCGTCGTATACTGGGCTTTGCTCTTCTCTGCCGCTTTTTTCCTCCCTGGACACCTCGTTCAATCTCGTGACTTCTCGTGTGGCCTTCGATCAAACGCCGTCTCAGACGGGAGCGGCGGCCTGAGCGCTGGGTGTGTCTGCTGGGCGGGGAGTTGGGTGAGAGGGCCTTACGCCGGCCCTGGCTCTAAAATTCTGCTGACGGCCCGACCTTCGGGCTGCGCGGCCTGACTTCACGAGGTGCTCCGGCACCGGAGGCTTGTCCCCACGCACCTTCTCAGGCCTGGGCGAGACTTTCCTTCCCTTGGCCCCTGGGTCTCCGGCTTCCCCGTCTCCGCCCCCCTCGCCCAGCTGACTGCGCTGCTCCTGGTCACGCGGGAATTAAGTGAGCCGTCTCCTCTATCTCCCCCCTCCACGCAGGTGCTCTTCCCAGATTCCCTGGAAAGGTGCTTCACCCCCTTCTGTGTCTCTGGCTCTCACCTGCTCCCGAACGTTTAGCCGAAATCCCTGGTTCTCCCAGAGCGCTTATCCTGCATTCACTCATCTGTGCGTCATCCGTCCGTCCACCCAGCCGTTCACTCTGCCCTCACCCGTAGTTACCGAGGGGTTACTCGGCGGGGCCGGCACCGCGCCGGGCATCAGAGTGCAGTGACAATCGAGGCGGACCGGTTCTGCCGCCCGAGCTTCCGTCCGGGGGAGGAAAGACAAAGCACTTTTAATACAGGATGGGGTGTCCTGCTCAGCCGAAGTCTAGCCCTCGGGCCCCGGGCCCCAGCAGTCTCATGAGGGGGCCCCTCTGCAGGCAGAGCAGACTGGGCCCCAGGACGTGACCCAAGCCCGAGGCCGAAGGTCGTTAACAAACAGGCGCTGTACAGGCAGGCCACTGATGTGAGCTCTTCGTCTCTCAGCCATCAGATGTGACTTGTAAAACTGGACTCCCTTATAACTTATGTGTAAGTTCTGTGTGTAGCTCGGACACATAAAGTAACCCGGACGTGGAAGCTAAGGCCACTGTGTTCAGCTCAGGCTGCCCTAACAAGATACCACGGGCTGGGCCACAGGCGTCTGTTTGCTCGCCCTTCTGGAGACTGCCGTCCAAGGTCAAGGTGCCAGCAGGTTGCTCTCTTGTGAGAGCCCTCTTCTTGGCTTGCAGGCGGCTGTCTTCTCCCCGTGCCCTCACCTGGTCTTCCCAGGGCACCTCTCCCCATCCCGCAGCCTCCCAGCTCCCAGCCCGGGACCCTAGCAGGGAGACCAAGTGGGGCTCTTAATTACCTTTGCCATAGTGTTTTCCTTGGGGTTGAGAAGCCGTTTGCTGTGCCCAGTCTCTGTCAGAAAGAGGGGAATGAAAGCTAGGTGTGCAGGTGGACAGGACCCACACTGGCCAGCGCAGTCCCCTGTGCCGCAGTCTGCTGGGTCCCTGGGGGCAGGTTTGGGCAAAGGCGTGTCCGAAGGTATTTTAAACGCGTGACCCTGTTTCTTTACCCCGGGTGCCCGTGAACGTCACCTGGGCCGCGGCAGGCCCCGGAAGCCCCCAGGCGGCTCTAACACACAGACGGGGCCGCGGGTCGTGGGGCTCAGCTGAGAGCACGGCCCTGGACTGGCAGGACGGCCTCGCCGTGGGGCTCGTTAGAAGCGCGGAATCTGGGGCTCTCTGTCCCACTGCGTCTGAGTCGGCGTCTCAGCGAGATGCGCAGGTGATTCGCATGCCCGGTCAAGTCTGAGGACACTGAGACCGCTCCCGGCTCCCGGGTGGCACCGACACGGCTGCACGGAAAGCGAAGCTGCAGGGCGGAGCTGCTCAGAGTGGGGTCGGGGACCACAGCGCCAGCACCACCGGGACACTTGCTGGACACGCAGGCTCTCAGGGCCCCACCCCAGACCCACCCACCGGACTCTCCGGGGGCGGGGCCCACGTATCTGTTTTAACGGGCTCTCTGGTGACTCCGGCACTCATTTAAACTCAAGAAGGACTGCTCTAGAGAGAACCCTGGGGACCCCAGGCAGCTCCGAGCATCCAGGGAATCCAGGGAGACGGCTCGGGGTTTGCTCCCTGAGGCCCAGGTGAACGAGGAGCTGCTGCTGAGTCTTCCACCACCAGCTCAGCTGCAGGCCCCGGACGCCCTTGCTCCGTGGGCCCTGAACGCACGGCGGCCAGTGTCCCGCAGGCCGGGCAGACCGTGGCTCCCTCCCCGCCTCGCGCCGCAGCCCTGTGCCCCTCGGGAACACTGCCTGCGGTGGTGCCTGGGTGCTCAGGCTGCCGGCGTGTGGGCGCTGGGCTGTCTGCTAGATCCAGGAGCTCACGTCTTCAGACCCCGCAGCTCGGGTGGTGCCGGAGGCCTCCCTGGAGAAGGGACGCTGTGCATCTGCGGCAGGCCCCGGGGCACAGGTGCAGGCCGTTCCCTCCGCAGCAGAGAATGGCTCATGACTTGGGAAGGACAGACACGGTGCTCTCATGAGTCTCTGGGTCCACGCAGCAGTGAGGGCGCAGGCCCCAGGACCGCCCAGCGCGAGCCAGGTGTTGTCACCTTCTCCCGGTCTTGAGGCTAGGCGGGTGGAAATCGTGCGTGGAGGCCACACCCAGACAGATGAAGGTGGCAGGGGAAAGTTACATGAAAGGTGACCCTGGACTCCCATGTCACCTACCCCTTCCGCTGCGACACCTCTCCTCCCTCTCATGACCTGAGCCCCAGAGGGAAGGGCTGGCACAATCGACTGACAGGCGAGGGAAGCACTTGGGGCTGACACGCAGGCGGGTGGCACCGTCCGTTGGCTGGTGCTGAGATGGTGGCTGCCCACTACGGCCCCTTGGGCAGTCCCTGAAGACAGTGGTGAAGGGGGAGCAGAGCTGCAGGCCCTCCCACCGCACTGCACCCGCTGATCCAATGTGGGCACTGCCTCCACCCGACCCCCAGGCTCTGCCTCTCGGAGCGCCTGCTGCTGGGAGATGGTGCCCCCGCCCAGTGCACGGGGGCCCGGGGCCAGCACAGAGGGGACGAGAGCCCTGTGCTGGTGTGGGCCCTGATGCTGACGGCCACCAGGGGCCCGGCCACCACTGCGCAAGGGGACGCTGAGGACTATGTGGACCCAAGTGACTCACGGGCAGGCTCCCTGTCTTCCCCACCCATGATCACAGACAGTGGGCAGTTCTAACAGCCGAGACAAGGGACAAGTGCACTGAACGCATTGGAGAAGGTCTGGGTCAACCAGCAGAGGCCACCCGGGCCAGTGGTGCTGGCCGAGGGGGAGGGACCCACCTCCTTCCCCCTCATCCTGCCTCAGTGGAATTGCACCCGGATGCCCTCAACCCGGGCACAGACGGGACTGAGTCTTACAGCAGAGAGAACGCGTTGTCACCACAGGCACAGCCCAGAGCTCCCTGCGTCCTTGGGAAGGAGTCTCAGGTGAACACACGTCCTTCAGAGACAGCAGGGCGGGCTCACCCCACCTCTGGTTAGTGAGGGCGCATCAGCACCTGCTTCAAGCCCCCAGTCAGCTTGGACTTGGGACAAAAGGGCCTAAGGAGCAAGCCTCCGGGTCCGTAATGACAGAGCTGCCGGCGGAGCTCGGGGCAGCCCGGGCCTCCCTGCCAGACTCGCACTTGACCGCCAGTCTGAGCACAGAGCCCGGTGCCAACCCAACAGGGAAAACCAGGACTCTCCCGTCCGCTTTTGTCAACTCGCCCCTCAGAGCTGTGCGCGACGTAGCCCCCACCCTTTGCGCTCTGGCCAAGCTGGACATTGTGGCTGCGCACTGTCTGCTCTATGGCCCCAGGCAGGGTGTGATTTATCAACTTGGTAGCTGTGTTTTTAAAGAGCTTTTCTCGTGGAGAAGAAATTGTTAAACTCCTTTCACCTGCAAAACAGACCTTGGCTCTTTCTTCTCCAAATTAACTAAAATCAACCTGTTTTCAGCTGGTGATATTCCTTCATTAGTTTTCATTCATTTTTCTGCACATCTGATTTTTTTATTCATAATGCCTTTGATGGAAATTAATTAGTTTCTGTTAGAACGGAGACAATATTATCGCGGCCACTCAGGCGTTGCTGCGCAAAGGGCCTTGCTGCAGAGGGTCCCGAGCCTCAGTCTGTGTCGCAGAGAACTCCCCTCCCCGGCCGCCCGCGGGCTCTCGGCTCCGAGCCTCAGTTTCCTCCTCTGTAGAGTGAGGCCTTCAGCCGGGTTTTGTGAGCCCAACAAAACGAAATAAACCTATGTGGGATAGATGCGAAGAATATATAAATGTTGTACTGATCAAACATGTTCTTATAGCCCAGTGTAGAATGCCAATAAAAATTCTAACTGGTGAGGCGGAGGGAAAGGGGGTCGTTCGGGCGGATGGCATGAGACGGAAGGGGAAGAGTGGGCTCCGTGAGGCCCCAGGGCCCCCCCCCAGACGTGCAGCGGAGACCCAGGGGCCCGGGGTCTACTACTGGCCGGGGCTCAGGTGCGAACCTGGCTCACAGGGCCGTCGGCTGGGAGCCCACACCTCCGCTGATCTTTCCCCCGGATTTTCAGCTTCCTGCAACTTAATCTCCTTTGCAACAGAGAATTTTACTAACCGAAGAAAAACCCACTTCCTTAGGTTGTAATTTCAACACTGGAGAATCTAGGGAGGGAGGGAAGAAGTCACTTCCGACTTCGAGGACCAGTTGAGTCGATGCAGCTGCCCAGCCCGAGTGCCACGCGGCGAGTCCCACGCGGCGGCAGCGCTGTTTGCCCGAGGCCTCGGAGGCAGAAGTCAGACCTGTTTACCTACCACGTCTCCGATTTGCTCTGATTAAACAAGAGGCTTAACTCTTATAAAATGTATGATCCTCTATTCAAAATCCACCCTAAGTAGAACCTCCTGAATTAATCCAATTATCACTTAGCAAATAAGTGTTTGCTGTTTGTTTTTCAAGAAAAGGGCTCTTAACATAACGCGCTGCTGGCCAGCCTGTGTGTTTCAGCCAAGCGCTGCGACCCACAAGGTGCAGGGAAGGCGCTGTCTGGGCTCGCCCGCCGGGCCGCAGGGGCGAGGCGGCGCCGCTTCGCAGGAGGGCGGCCGAGCCAGGGCGGGCCAAGAGCGGAGACCCGGGAAGTTCTCGGGACATGCACACCTGAAGACAGTAGGGGGAGGTGGCAGGAGGGGAGACGCTCCTGTGACTGGAGTTGTCAGCCAGGCCCAGGGGAACAGGGGAGGGAGAGCGCGCTGCGGGGCTGGCCCCACGGCCCGACCCAGGCAAGTGCTGGGCGTGCGGACGGGACCGGGAAACGCCACAGAGCTGCCTGCGTGAAGCCAGCTCCAGCCCACAGAGGCCGAGGGCCCGCCTGCGGCATTGCAGACGGGAGCGGGGCTTCCCTCTGCGCCAGGCAGCCGTGCACACACACTCTCTCTCTCATACACACACACACACACACACACACACACACACACGGACACACACACGCCAACCATAGAGGAGGCGGTGCTGGAGCGTTACTGAATCATTGAATTCCTCCCCAAAACACACATACAATTTTATCCTAACAGGGTTTTTTCCTTCCACATGCTCATCACTCACCCTGCCGTACTTCCCTGCAGCACACATACAGGTAGCCACCCACGTGCACGCGCGTGTGTGCTCACACGCGCACACACACTTTTGTACGCCGCATTTGAAATTTGTTACTTATTTCCAGTGATCATAAAATCTGTTAACAAATTAATTCTGTGTTGTTAGTACGATACTTTTTAGGACACAGTCAATCCACACACCACAGTATTTACACAGTTCAAAAATAATCGTTCAACTTACACAAGTTCAATGGGAGACACACCCCTTGATGAGATGGATTCGGGGCCAGTTATGTCTGGGCGCCCTGCTGAGAGGAGCTCGGACGGTTTCCTCGCTTAGTACCTGAAGGGTTCTGTTCACCGTGGGCCGTCCTTAGGGTCCCGCACGGCGAGAGGCCTGCCTCTCGTTTCTGAAGTAGGAGAGGCCAGCAGGAAAGGCACCCGGGAGGGAAGCCGGAGGCCAAGCGATGTCGTGGGCCGACCCTTTCGGGAAGGAGTACGCAAGGCTTAGAGCGTCACTGGGGCACGCCTTCCGCGGTGGCCCGGGTGTGGAGACCACGTGGCTCCCCGGCACGGCCTCCCCTGGTCCGTCTCGGATCCCCCCAAACCACCACCCCCAGCCCCTGCGACCCTCAGCTGTGAGCGTGGAACTCTCTTCCAACCCATGGCCCTTCCTGCTCCAGAACTTGGCATGTGCCTCTGTGGCCCGGAGCTTGCGCCTTCTCACACCCGTCCCGGGCTGTGCCACTCCCCCGCTCCATCCAGCTTCCCCGTCACGTGTTCCCCCGCCCAGACCAGCGCACAGCGCACCCTGCCCGGGCACGGTCTGAACAAACCCTCTGGCCTGCAACACCTTCGCTGCCCCGATTCCTGCCTGCACGCCCTCCCGGTGGCCCACGGGCCCCTTTCCGGAAGCCCTGTCCCCAGCTCCTCCCCGCCCTCACCACGTGCTCTCCCCACGGAGCGCAGGGCACCCGCCCACCCAGGTCTGAGCTGCTTTCCAGGCCGCACGACCTTGACCTTGACTCCTCGGGTCAAGCACAGGGCCCAGCACAGGGCCCAGCACAGGGCCCAGCACAGAGCCGGGAGTGAAACTGATGGTTCCAGCTGCCAAGAAATCAAACTTCTTGGGCACTTGCAGGAAAATGGGCTCATGAGCCCATGAAGACCACCCTGAGGAAGATTCGGTTAAGCAGTGTTGTGCAGCATTCATTGACTGAAAGGGTAGCTTTAACTTCAGAGAAGATCTCGAGAGGACGTTATGAATTTGGAAGATCTTCTGAACCTTACACTGACTGGTGAGTTTCAGCTGGAAGCAGGACGCAGAGCTCGCTCTGATGGCCGGTGCTGACGGGGGCACGTTCTGATGAGAGAAATGACTGCTGTGGGCCACAGCCATTTGCTAAATGACAACACCCTCCCTTGGGCGGGGGATCCTTCGCTTCTTTTCTTGTTATTGTGTCTATTATCTGTGCAGCTTCCAGAAAGCATGACTGTATCCTTTTTAGAAAGCCGTTTCGGAGCCGATGTAGGGGGCGCCCCGTAGAAAAGCGGAGGGACCTTTAGTGACGACAGAGGCAGTGCTTGGCACCGCGAGGACGTGTCCGCTCCAGGAGAAAGAGAGCTCGGACTCTCGGATAATGGCGCGTGCTTTCCCTCGTGGAGATGACCACTGACTCGCACGCTGAGAAGGGGCCGAAGGCGGAGTAGGGATTCCTGGGCGTTGTCTAGCAAGTGAAAATGTGGCAGGCGTAGCCCACACTGCTGTTTCCTAATGACAAAAGCCATTTAGGAGAGGGGGCCCGGTGTCCAGTGAGGAGCTCCAGCCCTGGGGACGGGCCACCTGCCTTTGCGTCAGGCTGCATCACTGGCGAAGTGTGGGGCCGCGTGGGGCCGCGGGAGCCGCCGAGCCTTCCCCCGGGCCCCCGAGTCCTCGCCCGTGTGATGGGGCAGCGCTCACGCTGCCTCCCAGGAGCGAGTCCACTGTCGGATAAGCACGGGAGAGCGGGCCTAACAGGGCCTGGCGTGCAGAGAGTGAAGTCCGCGTGTCAATTATTCAGTAAAATGTACCTTTTTTATTATTATTGTCTTAATCAGCTATTGCTTTCTTAACAGTAAAATTAAGATACTTTTTATAAGATTTCTAAAAATTGAGTTCTTGACCAAACCTGATGAACCAGCTGAAAAAACCCCAAGCGTGCATTATTAATAATTCAAAATCCTACAATATATGTTGGAAATTTCACTTGTTCAAGTGAAAGTTATCATTTTATTAAAATGCATTTAAAGCTTGTTAAAGGCAGGCAAAGATGCTATCTACGACAAGTAATGAGCTTCTGGGAGATAAAGTCTGTCTTGAAGACGTGAGACAGTCTTTTTTATTAATTGAATAATTTAGTGATATTACCATTTCAATGAAGGAATTACTGTATTTTCATATTTATTAAGAAACCGATATTTAATTTCTGCTTCATGTTCATAACGTTATAAGTGTTTAACATCTTAAATCTCAGTTAGAACTAATTTACACTCACATCTCCATGAAGATAGCAACACAACGGGCCTCTCTGTGTTGCTTATCCTCTCGCATTGTCACCAGTGTCCCTTGGAAGGAGCTACGTTTTGAAAACACAAACCCCACGGGACTCGCCGTGGAGATACGTACTGTCTTCGAAGTGAAACTTGCCAGTCATACAGGTGTGCGAGGACGCGCACTTTGAAAACGACCCTCACTGTCGCTGGTCGGCAGCCTGTGCGGGGGGGGGGATGTGCACCGGGGGGACGCCGAGTCCCACGCCCCCGGCAGGGCTCCCCCAGAGCGGCCGCCGTGAGCGGGAGAAACGGCCTTTGGAGAAGGGCCGGGCACGGAAGCAAAGAGGCTAAATAGCTGCGACACGCCTGGAGGAAGAAACTAAGGCCTGAAGTGCTGTAATTAAAGAGCAAGACCTACAAATAAAGCAGAGCCGGCGCACTTTGACAAACAGGAGAAAACGCGCTCCTAACAGGACCCCGTGTCTGAAGTGGGCGTGGAAGTGCGCACTGCTGCTGGTGTGCGGAGGGGCGGCTCGTGGAGCTGCTGTCGAGTTAATCCGGTGCACGGGAGGGAGGGGCCGCCGCGGTCGCGGGCCTGCATTCTGCTGAGCAAGTCCAGGACAGTCCCCAAGGCGAGGGCCGGCCCCCACCCACTGAGAGCTGCCAGCGGGGGGCGGGGCTCAGTCTTGCCTTTTCTCGGGAGCGTGCACGTCTCGGGAGCGTGCACGTCTCGGGAGCGTGCACGTTCTGTCGAAGTCTCGACCCCACCAAGGTCTGGCGATGTCCTGGGGCAGCCTGGGGGGCGGCCACCCCGAGGGCCGGGATGTGAGGTCCGTGGGGGATGACGGGTCACTGGTGGGAAGCTGTGGTGGGTCACAGTGCGGCGGGTCACCCTCCCCAGCAGCTGGAGATGCATCAGGGTCACGAATCCTGAGAGAGGCGAGAGCAGAAGCGCTTGTCTAACAAATTTCTTCCGTGACACTTACTTTCAAAATATGCTGTTTAAGGAAAGAGAAGCTAAGTTTCTCTAGTCTTCAAATGCCGTGGTCCTTCGTCACAGCGTCGCCGCCCCCAGAGTCCGTGTGGGAGAATCGGCGCACACAAAGGCACACCGTCAGCCTGAGGTCCCACTACTTAGTCCCATCTCGCTGCCCAGCAGTGTGGGTAACGGGTGGCCGTCACCAGATAGGGCCCGGGGTGTGTGTTGACTTTGCTGGTCGCGGTGACGGAATGCGGTCGACGATGCAAACCGGTCCAGAGACGAGGTCCTGAGTGTGGGTCCCGGAGCCCGGCTTTGAGGGGTGTTTACCAAGTGCCCGTGTTGGGGGAACCGCAGTCAGCACGGCCGTCCTCGGGACCCACGGTCTGGTGTGTCTTATGTTTTACAGTCACCGTGTGTTTTCTCACTAGCAGAATTTAAGATTGGAAGCTCTGCTAGAAAATTTGTGTAGGTAGGCATTGTGTATGTGAGCGGATGTACATGGCAGTGTGATATCATCTCATTAAAACCACAGAACGGCACCTTAGACATCTGGTCAGTGCCCGGTGCATCACTACCAGACCGGAAATGGTGCGGAAGGAAAGCTCATGGAGCTGCCAGCCGTGGCCGTCCCGGAGAGAGTGGGTCCGGGTGGACGTGGAAACTGCTCCGCGGGGCGGCCGCCCGCCGTCCAAGGCCCCCGTACGTGGGCTTTGCTCCTGAAGCCCAGGGCGTCCACTGGGCTTCGCCGGAGAAACGGGACCTCACGTCTCCCCTGTCTTCCTGGAAGCCCGGTCCTCAACGCAAGTCTTACCAGGAAGGGCTGGAAGACGGGGGAAGGATCTCCCTGTGGGGTCTCCAAGCAGATCACAGAGACAGAGCAGTAAACCTGTGCCATCGAAGCAGGAGTGAGCGAGTGTCCTCGTGTGGGTCACCAGTGGGACGACTGGCTCCCAGACGTGGTCCGCCTGTGGTCACGGGGGCTGGGCTAGAGGTCCCCTTCCAAGTGGCTTTCCCTCGCAGTGTCTCATCCTTGAGGGCCTCTGCCTCCTGTGGCTGCAGGGTGGTGGCACTCTCCTGTGGGCTGAGGTGACAGAGAATCTCGACTCAGCCTGGTTCTTAAAGGCGAGGCAGTTTATTTTCAGGGGTTGGTCCCCAGGAAGAGCTGCGGGGCTCATGGGGTCACCAGGGCCCCAGATGCCCCCCGGCTTTCTGCTCTCCTCCCCGCAGCATCCCCACCACCAGCTTCACCCCAAATCCGGCTTCTTTTAAAATTAGGTGACAGGCAGCTGATGGCGTTTTGGTCTTCCCCCTAATTCCCTGTTACACCGTCAGCAGGGTAAAAAAGGGACACCATGAAAACGCCTTCCCGTTTGGCTTGTTAGTCCCCTGCAGTGACAGCCGCCGGGTAACGTGCTCAGCACTCAGACCCACGCTCAGGGCGTGGGGCGCTACTGAGAAGCCAGCCCCAGCGTCCGCGCGGCTCTCGCTCACACCGCCCTTCCCAAGCAGACCCCACGCCGCTCAGACGCACGAATGTAGACCGCCAGACTCCCCCTCAGAAAATAACTGTGGGACGACCTTTTTAGGAAACAAACATTTACAGCAGTAAGAGAACCAATAAAACATTTTATTGCATCAAAATTGAAAACCTCAAAAAAAATCGAAAACCTGTGTGCAGCGGAGGGCCCCACAAACCAGGCTGAGGGACAGCCTGGAAGGAGGTAACGCCGGCACAGTCCATCTGCAAGGCCGGCTGCTCGGGGGTGGGGGGGCTCCGAGACAAGGACGGCGCCGGGGAGGCCGTGGCCCGGCCCGTGTCGGCAGTCGGCTCTGCGTGGGCACGCGTGAGAAGTCGGACAGGCTCAGTGTTTCCCTAGGAAACCCGAATTAAAACGAGATGGGAACGGCCGCTCTCCGAGGTGCCACACGTTTGGAAAGGTTGGCGATGTCCGGTGTTGGCAGGGTACGTAGAGGATAATGGAATTGATTGAAGCATAAATCAGTGCAGCCATTGTGGAGAGCAACTGGGTGACGTCTGTGATGACGATGACCCCCAGGCCCTCCAGCCCCACGGTTCACGGCTCTGCGAAGCGGTCGCCCACGAGCGGGGCAGCCGAGACGAGGCTGTCTGTCCCGGCGTCAGCCGGAAGTGGGGGCGGCTAGGCACGCCCCCACCGCGTTCGGCGGGGGGCACGGCCAGCTGGCCGCGCCCCCTGCCCACCAGTTCGTCGTCTGTGCTGGTGTCTGGACAGCGCCCACTCTTCGCCTCGCTGGCCGCCTTTGCGGCGTCACAGCTTCTCCCGCCCGGGCCCGCAGGGAGGGAGCGCGCACCGCGCAGGCACTTCTGGGTCCGGGTGCTTGTGTGCTTCAGACGGAAGAGTTTTAGTGGGCCCCCTGCTGCTTGGGGGCCACCAGCAAGAAATGAAATCCGAATCTGAGCAAGTGGGAGAGAGCGGGGCTCATTTCCGCCCCACGGAGACGCGAGTGCCGCCGCAGAGGGGCCGCCTGCTAGCTCGGCGCTCACTCAGAGCCTCCTCTGGGGGCTGGGGGCTGACGCTTCTCTGTAGGGTGCCTTCCTGCGCCCGAAGGAACGCACAGAGATTGATTTGTAAAACATCCGGAATCAATTAAGGCTTTCATCAGCAAAGTAGTGAACTTCTCAGGGCCCGTGGACTAATTTTACCAGCTCCCACCCAGGCGAGCCCAAGCTGAGAAGAGGAAACTATTACGGGATGTCATGACCCGCCCTGGTCGCTGAGTTAGCAGAGACTGTGTTTCTCTGTCCCACTGTCAGGGGCTGTTCCGGGGGCACAGTCCGAGCGGCCCTGGGGCGCGGGGCCTCGCTGTGCCGCAGGGCCCCCTTCCCCGGCCTCTCGGCAGCCAGGGGACTGGCTCTCAGCCTGAAGGGACCCGGCTGAAGCCGGTTTCCAGAACCGGCTCCTTGCCAGCGGCTGGGGGGGTTCCGGCACAGACATCTCATAAGAACCACTCGGCTGCAGGTCCTTCCAGTTCTGCCAGGACTGAGGACCAGGTGCCCTCCGTGTGTGCCAGCTCTCCCAAGGCCGCAGGTGAGGAGCACCTGTCAGAGGAGCCGGGACCCCGCCCGGAGGTGCTTCCCGGTGGGGTGGCCTCCGTCTGCGTTGTTGTGACAGGGTGACCGTGTCTGCATGCAATACAGTGATTTTTGGCGATTTACTTTTTTTCAGTGAAGGCTATGTGCTGAATGTGTAAGTAAAGGTAACTTTTATAATCTTGTCAGATTCTTTTTTCATGTTTACAAATGAGAAAAATCCGTATCTGAGCCGCCGTGCAATGGGCAGCAGAGGGGGGCGTGACAGGCGGAGGACGTGGTTTGGTGGCCAAAGTGGGGGCGCCTTACCCCCTTTGGAGGGACGTGGAGGGTAGTGGAGACAAGACCACACACTCAGGGTGTTGCTTGGTGTGTGGCGTGGCCACTCACCAAAAAATTCTGTCTCAGGGAAGAAATGATAGAATAACCGCCAGCTGGAAGCCAGGCACCGACTGTTCACCTCAATTCCTAACCCGTCGGTTTCATGGGTTTTCTTCTACGAAACCCTCCTACAACCCCGATCCCTGCCACTAGCTTCTTTCCAGAAATTACTTTTGGATTCACAGGGACAGGAAGCCCTGTTGTCATAAATGAGCAAACAAACTTTGAAGATACATTTGAAAAACAAAGACGGCGACAGCAAACCAGCTCAGACACCTGTCTGGAAGGGGAGGGAGCCACGGCGACGGGGCAGAAGACGGGGCCGAGCACCGTGGCGGTGCTGTGTCGGTTGGCTTGTTAGGTGTTGGGGGGTAAACAGCGCCGAGTCCTTCTGATGGTCGGGAAGCCGATTCCCCTCCCTGAGCAAACCAACCAGAGCCTCCCTCAGGCCTCAACCACTTCCAGAGGCCGGCTCCTCCCCACAGTCATCCGTTCAGCAGGTCGGGGCTGAGCGGCCAGCCCGCCCAGACCCGGTCCAGCCCTGGGGACTCCAGGGCGACCCTGCGCTGGGAGCTGTCCTTCCCAGGCAGGGCGGATGCGTGGCCCGGCAACAGCCCCCAGCTGCGGTCACTCAGGAGACCGAGGTGTGCTTTGAATGAGGAAGTGGGGCGGAGGGAACCCACACAAAGGCCTCGGGGCGGAAGGCAGGCGACGTGTGAAGGGTTTAGAGCCGGGGTGTCACACTCATTGTCACCGGGGGCCACATCAGCCTCGCAGTTGCCTTCAAAGGGCCGAATGTAACTTTAGGACTGTATAAATGTGACTGCTCCCTAACTGGGGGCAAGGAGCTCGGCGCTGCTGGCGGATAAGACAAGGCGGAGGTCGGGATTGGGGCCCCGGGCCCTGTGTTTGCCCCCTGTGGTTTAGGGAGAGAAGGCCGGCAGAGCTGCTACGTGGCTGCCACGGGGCGGGGGGTCGTGTGAGGCGGCAAGGGCCGTGGGCCCCTCGCTCGCACGACGCTGCAGACTATTCCAGGGTTGCAGATGCCCCCCGACCCCACCAGAATCCATGGGCCACAGATGGATCCAGGAGAGAGGCCGAGCCTCGGGCGGGCGCTCAGAGGAGACAGTGGGTGGGAGAACGGGAAGGCCCTGCCGAAGGGCTTTGACTGCCAAGCCGAAGAGTTTGAGTCTGGCCCCGTTGGTCACAGGAGCGAGGAGAGCCAGCGGCCTCAGGCCCGCAGCTCTCGGCGAGCGCACTGGCCCGCCGTGTGCAGAGGTGGCCTCGGGCTCCCTGCAGGGATGCGGGGAGAGGAGCAGCCCTGGTCTTCTTCCTGCCCCGCCGGCAGGTGGCAGTGGGCAGGTAGACCCTGGGGCAGTGTGCACGTGGCGGGGGTGTGCCGGCGGGGCCTCGTTGCCAGGGCTGATGGGAAACATAGGCTTGCTAAGTAATGACAGGAGAACCGAGGGAAATTCAGGTTCAGCCGACACAGAGCAGGCATTTTTGGTGAGTTCTATCGAGTTGGATTCCAGCGACACAGTCGACCTTGGCCGCTCGGTTCAGACTGACGAAGCTCCTGCCACACAGGACGGAAGAGGGCGGACTCCTAAACGTGTTCCTCAGCACGTTAGGAAATTAGAGTTCGATTGTTTTGATGTGGAGGTGTATAAAAATGCAGCTCCTTTTGATTAAAACAGTTTTAAAAACTTAAAATATGCCTTGTAATCTCTAGATGATTTTCCAGCTTTGAGATAGTGTTTTTTTAAATCAGAATTTTTTTAGACATAATAGTGTTTTATTTCTTAGCCATTATCCATTCGCTATGCATGGTTTTCCACTGTGCTAGCTTATTCTTTTTCTTTCTTTCATGCAAGAGATGAATATTTTCTGGCAGACCATTACTTATCCTTTATATCTTTCCAGAGATGATCAGAGTTCACAGATCACATAAAACCTCTCATAAAAAGCCTGTTTCATAACTGGAGAGTAATTTCGGTTTGAATGTTAAGCAGAATGTTAATCCTGGCGCATTTAGTTGCCATGATGAAGAATTGCCCAAAATTGATGAGTCCGCCTTATAAATTGGAAGGAAATATAATCAAGTAACCTGACATTACCCACCAGGCACGGTATCATTTATTGTTTATTAATGAACAATAAACAAACCTGTCACCAATCATTGATTCTGAAAAATGTGCTGCTGAGGTTCTCCCGGCGACTGGAGTGATCTGAGTGGGGGGGGTGGTCTCAGGGAAGCGCCGTGGTTATTAACTGTGGTCACGCAGACTCTCGATGTAATGAGATTAAAACTGTGCAGAGGAACGAGACTTTATTAAAAGGAAACAGGAAAAGAAAGCCACCTTACACGAGTTGGCTTTACGGGCTGGGACACGTCTGGTTAATCAATGTGCTGTTTTTGCTGACAGCTCGATCTGCATTATATCAGATGAAGCAAAGGGGGAGGCCCGCAGCCCGGCGCCGCCGTCTCGCCCGGGCGTTTCAGCCGCGGGATGGCCGCCGTGTCCGCGCTGCGCTCCGTGCGGGCGGGCCCGCGAGACCTGCGTCCTCACTTCAGGCCCGAGCGTGAGCGTGAGCCCGCACGCCTCGCACTGCCCTTCTTCAGAGCGAGGGGCACAGGAGCCACACGTGCCCCAGCGCGTGGCTTCTCCTCCAGGATGACGTGAGCCCGCAGGTGCTCTGCTGGCCTGCGCGCGCGGAATGGGTCCGAGCGGCTGCTTGTGAAGGGGTTGCCTTTTGGCCTCGGCGTTAGAAGGACCAGGACTCTGGGTCTTTGACCCAGTACTCTGACAGGGGTGTGACGTACACGAGGGAGGACCCCTCGAAAATCCCGGAATTTATCTATAAAAAATCCTGTATTTATTCTTACGTGTGCAAACTTCAGTCACCTCCGAAGTACTCTCCACTTGATGCAGTACACCTATCGACACGTCTTTCCCACTGCTCGAAACAGTTGTTGAACTCACTGATTTTGATGCCTCTTAGTGCTTCTGCCATTTTTTCTTTCACCGCTTCCACATGGGCAAAACATTTCCCTTTGAGGACTTTTTTCATCCAGGGAAACAAAAAAAAGTCGCATGGGGCAAGATCAGATGAATAGGGAGGATGGGGCACAGGGGTCATGCCATTTTTGGTCAAAAACTGCTGAACATTCAACACAGTGTGGGCAGGTGCACTCATAAATCACCCATCACGAAATGCTAATGTGCAAACATGTTGAAAATGTCTTCAAAAAAATTTACTGAAGCCGAACGCAGCCTCTCACAACATCGCCAGCTGGTCCGCGATACAGATGGGTTCCTGGCATGCTCACCTGCTCACCTGGCGGGAAAGCCTGTGCTACAAGTGCCCCACCCTCCAGAAGATAGTTCCAGTTGGGGGCCCCTCACACAGCGTCATTGCCGTGTGTGAGAACATGGGTGTTATGGGCACACGGTGTCGGGAGGCAGTGACGCAGGAGGGAGACACGACGCTGACTGACGGTCCTCGCCAGGGAGAGCAAAGCTAACTGTTGTGACCCCGAGGGGGACCCACTCCACCACGCACGGAGTGCTGCGAATCGAAGGGATCTCTCGGAAAGAATGGAGACTGATGCAGCGCGAATTTTGGCTTCACCGTGACTCCCGTTTCTCTGCGGCTTCCTCCAGGAGAGCGAAGCCCAGCGTGAAGCGGGGCGGCTGGGAGTCGGGCGGCCCGGCTCCGCGAGGTCCCGGCCTGCGCCCCCGACACCCTGCGCCCTCCCCTCCACAACCCCTGACTGCACTCAGCGCTCCGCTCCCACCGGGCAGCGCTCTTTCCTTGCAAATGAGAGAATGTAGGCCCCGCGTGTGTAGCTCTGAAGTTTAAGGCTGTGGGTCCCTTTCATTCCCACAGGGTAGAAAAGAAAATGCTGTTTAAATCATTTGATTCGAAAGAAATGCCGTTTGAGATTCCCTGTTCCCCCCGTGTCACAACTTAAACCAGCTGCCACACCTGTGGACTTACGTCGCAGCATCCATCAGAGTGTCCTGTTTAAGGTCCACGTGAGGCGAGTCCTGTCATTGTGTCATCAAAGCTGAGGTGACCAGAACAATGAGAGGCATTTGCAAATGCGTGATTCTTTCACCCAGAGCCTTGGTGAGCACCCGGAAGAGTTTACGTAAAGCTATATAGGGCTTTGCTTTCAAGACCCCATAAAGATGTTACCCTCTTGGGGCCAGAGTTTCCATGAGTCCTTGCAGCATTGAACTTAACTGTCTCGTGCTCTAAATGTATTCTGATATGTCAGGTAATTGCCACTTCCCCTTATTTTCACAGCCTCTCGCCCCCTTTCAGCCGAGGCGGCCTGCCTTACATGCCCGTCTCCAGGCAGAGCGATGGGATGAGACAGATGCTCTGTAGCGTGAAGCCACCGCATTGAATAAGTAAGACTTAGAAGGGCCCGGCGGCTTCTAAATAAATTGCTTTTATTCCTGCCTCTCCCAGTCATTTCAAGGCCTTTCCTCCATTAGCCCTTCCCTGACCCTTGGGGGGAACCTGCAGCAGGTACCCCTTACCTTTCTCTAAAAAAAAGGAATTTTCATTTTAAATACATTTAGATAGATGTTCAGAACATTTGCATAATGAGTACAGGGGGCTCTGTGTCCACTTCACCCGGTTTCCCTGACTTTAACGTGACCATAACATACGTGTCAAAGCTGAGAATTCTCCTTGGTGCACCGCCATCGACCAAAACACGGTCCGTTCGCAATTCCCCCGTCGCTACACGGTTGTCCTTAGTGCTGGAGCACACTCCAGGCCACCGCGTGTCTCCTTGGCCTTCTCCGACCTGTGACATTTCCCTTTTCTTGCCCTTCATGACCTTGACACTGTGGAAGGGCAGCGGTCTGATACTCGTAGGAAGCGCGGGACTGGTACTGAGCTGCATCTGCAGGTGAAATTGGAGGGGATTTGAGGTCTTCACAACGTCGATCTTCTAATCCGAGACTGTGGCGCACCTTTCCACTCCCAAAGGTCTCTGATCTCTTTCCTCCGTAGAGTGTAGGGTTCAGCACATAGATCCCGCACGTTTTGTTAGATTAGTGCCTATTTCTTTCGCGTATTCTTGTTTCACTTGTTTTAGTATGCCTGTGTGTACTTCTGTTGGCCTTCCACGTGTTGGCCTTGTATCCTGCAGTCTTGCTAAACTCACTCACTGGTTCTAGGAGCTTTTTCGTGGATGATCGAGGGTTTCTACACAGAAGTCACTTCATCTGCGAGTGGAGGTGGTTTTAGTCTTTGTTCACAATCAGCGTTGCTCCTCCTCCTTGCCGTGCGGTACCGGTCAGGACTGAGCGGGATGCTGACTCGGAGCGGGGAGAGAAGACGTTCCTCCCTTGTTTCTGAGCTGGAGGGGCAAGCCCTAAGCTGTTCGTTCCTAGGGGTGGTTGTAGCTGCAGGTTCCTGTGGGTCTCCTGTGTTGGCTAAGGAAGTTGCCTTCAGTTCCGCATTTCCCGAGTCGCCGTCACGATGGATGCTTGTCTTGTCCATCTCGCTCTGCACCGACTGAGACGATCGTTCAGGTTTCCTCACCTCGTCTGTTAACAGGGCAGATTGCTCTGCTGACGGAGCCGTGAACACTGAACCCACCCTTCAGTCCTGGGACAAGCCGTGGTCGGCAAAAATGTGTTACTGCTCTGTGTACCTCTATGTATTTCCAGGTTCAACTTGCTAATACTTGTTGAAAGTGTTTCTATCCATATTCATAAAGAGCATTCATCTGTGGTTTTATTTGCTTGTAATGTGTTTATTTAGTTTCGGCATTAAGGTAACACTGGCCTTATAAAATGAGTTGAGAAGTATTCTCTTCTCTTCTGTTTTCTGTAAGAGAGTGTATGGAGTTCTGTTTGGAAGAGTTCATTAGTGACTCTCTCTGGTTTTAGAGTCTTGTTTTATTTTATTTTTAAATATTTCAACCACAACTACAACTTTGTTAATAGATACAAGACTATTCAAGTTATATTTTTCTTCTTGAGTGAATTTTGGTAGTTTCTTTCAAAGAATTAGTCCATGTCATCAACATTAGCAAATTAATGGGCAAAGAATTGTTTGTGGTATTTCTTTTTTATTTTTTCAATGTATATGGTATCAATAAGGATGTCCCCTCTCTCATTCCAATATCTGTAATCTGTGTCTTTCTCTTTCTTTTCAACCAGCCTGCCTAGAAGTTTATCACTTTTATTGACATATATTTTTTAAAAAACAGCTTTTAATGTCATTGATTTTATTCCTCTTTTCTGAAAACTTCTAACATTGCTGCTATAGGGTTTTGCGACATAGCCCTGGCTGGTGTGGCTCAGTGGACTGAGTGCCGGCCTGCAAACCAAAGGGTCACCGACTGGTTCGATGCCCAGGCAGGGCACAGGCCTAGGCTGTGGGCCAGTTCCCGGCGGGGGGGGGCATGTGAGAGGCAACCACACACTGATGTTTCTCTCCCTCACTTTCTCCTTCCCTTCCCCTCTCTAAAAGTAAATAAATAAAATCTTTAAAAACAAAGACTTTACAATATGCATTTTAAAATAATCTTAGTTACACATTTTGCTTCTAAACAAGCAAGCATACACTGTATTGTTGCCATGATGGCTTCAAACAAACAGCAGTCTTTTAGGAAACGTCAAGACAAGAAAAACAACTGTAACTTGCCTTCACTGATGCCCTGGTCGGGAGGCCCTCCACTGCTTCCTGTGCAGCCAGGCCCTGACCGACACCGCGTCCCCCGAAGGGCTGTCCTCAGTGCTCCCCGCAGGGTGGCGTCGCACACGCCTCTGTCTCCCTCCCGGGGGCGGGGGGGGGGCCCTCCCACGCTGCTCCTCCCCCCGACCCCACGGTGTCGCCCCCTCGGATCCCACAGTGCCTGCGGCTTTGCTGCTCTTTCTCCTGCGAACTGAGGCTTCTGCTCCTCAGGGCCCCGGGGAAAGGGCTGCGGGCAGAATCCCGGTGGGGACTGCTGTTCCCCGCCCCCAGCTGCAGTCAGTCCCAGCAGTGCCACTCATGGTTTGGTGTCCTCGTCCCACAGACCGAGCGTTCCGTCCGTAGGGCGTGCACGAGGTGGCTCCGGCAGTTTCAGCAGCGGCTGCTGCTCGTGCAGCCCAGCCAGCGCCGTTGTGGGGGGCCCCTTAGGGTCCCCACCGACCTGGGACAGCACGCTCTCACTAGCCCACACCCAGCCCCAGGCGGTTCATCCAGCCCCAGCGGACATCCCCGTGGGCTCTGACCGCATGGGCGGTGTCTGTCCCAGACCGTAAGCGCCCGGCTCCCTCTGCACTCGGGCTCCTGGCGCGGCCTGCCCGGCCGCCCTCTGGCAGGTGCGGGGACAGCCACTGAACGGCACGCTGTCCCCGGCTCCGCCTGAGGCGACAGTGGGAGTGATGCCGCCACCTCTCTGCATGGTGGAGCTGAAGGCAGAAGTTCACTGTAATTAATTTCTGCTATTTGCCTTTCAAGTCAATCTCGGAAAAATAAACAGTCCTTCCTTCCCTTTAATACCCCAGGTACTTCCGAGTTCAGAAATTAAACTGTTTGGCAAGACAGAGAGGAGAGGCTCTGGAAACTCGTTGTCCCTCCCCGTCACCTGGCCCCCGTGGGGCTGGCTGGCTGCAGTGGGCGGGGCCCACGGCGGGCGGCCTGTCTCCCCACTTCTGTTGCCACTCTCGGGGACCCTTGGGTGGACTGCACCCTCGCAGTCTGCAGGTTTAGGGACAGGGGAGGGCAGGTTGGATGGAGGTGGGGTGGGGTGGGGCTGAGAAGAAAGGACGCAGGAGAGTTCTCACTTGGCTAGTCCTTCCCTGAACCGGCCGAGACAGGAGTTGAAAGGTGGTGGGCCCGTGAGAGGCCGAGCCCCCTCCGTGCTGGGAGTCTTCACCACAGACCCCTCCGTGGGAGAGAGGGCGTCTTCCCCTTCCTTAGCCCCTGGGCGTCAGGGGTCATGCGTCAGTTCTGCTCCCACTTTCAGGAAGTTCTCTGGGGCAAGGGCAAAACAAGGCCGGAGAGGCCCTTCGTGACCCGCTGGAAACAGCCCCCTTCACGGCGCCGCTGCCCCAGGTGGGAGGGCAGCTGCTCGCCAGATGGCAGCCCCTCGTTTGCTGGCACTGCGGCCAGGCTCGGGGCCTCGGGGCGCTCTGGGGGACGGGGTGGGTAGGACACCGGTCTCTCTCCCCACAGCCGGCGGGACACATGGCCGGACACACCCAGTGTTCTCCCAAAGCCGCTGGAACTGGGCTTGAAGTGAGCTGGCCTCGGGTGGTGCACCTGGCGTGCGGACAGCTCTCGCGAACATTTTTGTTTTAATCTTCACCTTTTGGGTGCTGTTTTCCCCGGTGTCCTCGAGGCAGGAAACCTGTGCTCGGCTACATGTTTCACAGGTTTTGACATCCAGTGTTGCAAGTCCTGTTTGGAGGATCTTGCACTGTGGAATGTGGGGGAAATTGTTACCGAAATTCCTTGGAATCCCAATAGGAACAAAGGAAGAACCCATCCGTAGCACCTCCTGCCAGCACTTCCTCTGTTTCAGTGAGGACACGCTGTCAGTAGTAACTGGTTGGAGGACCGTACTTTTTCTCCGGGTGCTATGTTTATAATTTTAAAACAGCTAGATAGCTACAGAGGGCTCCTAACATCCCAAGACACTTCAAGAGTAAGATATTGAAGACTGCATTTCAGATTTTGAAATTCAAAATGTGGCCAAGGGAAAGATTTTTTTTTGAGAATCAGACACTATTT
The DNA here is from genome assembly GCA_028533065.1 of Trachops cirrhosus. NCBI lineage: Eukaryota > Metazoa > Chordata > Mammalia > Chiroptera > Phyllostomidae > Trachops > Trachops cirrhosus. The sequence continues at coordinate 1,520,800 of CM052546.1, forward strand.
TTTTGACATAGTGACATTTTTCATCAAGCTCGGTGGCTGGGCTTTCCGTGGAGTGGATCCGGCTGGGGTGAGTTAGGGAGCAGATCCGAATGCAGACCCCAAGCCTAACACGGCCCCACCGCACCTCACCCAGCGTTGCAACGTACTTTGTGTGGAGCTGAAATGTATCTCAATACTGACGGCGACTTTCTTCTCAAGTGTGTTCTACGTCATTCTTTCCGCAAAGCAAAGACTTATTTGATAAGGCAAATGAACTGTCTCCCTCCGCCCTCTCCCACTGATCTCACATAAATCTTAACTCAGGCTCAGAGGCAGTGCGTTCGCAGTTGAAAGGGCAGTTAAAGATCCAGCCTCAGAATTAGAGAAACCTGGATTTAAATTCTTGCCAGGAACAGATGCCTCATCGATCGGAAGCAGCTCTGTGATCAATCAGGATGCGCCTCTGACTAATCGGAATGGCCCCGCGACCCCTTGGAGAGCCCCTCCCCCTCCCCGGGCTCCTCTGGCCTGCAGCCGCCAGGCACCGTCCCTCCCGCAGCTCCCGGTGCACCGGGAGGTCAGCTCTCGGAGCCTCCGGCTCCTCCACACGAGGGGAAACGGCGTCTGTCTGTCTGTCTGTCAGAGTCATAACGCGGACTGACCAGGGACAGTGGCTCCCTGCGCAGAGCAGGCCCTGGGCAGAGGGCGTGGCTAGGCGCAGCGTCTGGAGTGGGGGAGACCTCCTCCGCTGCCCGTGCTCCAGGGCGTCCCCAGGAAGTCCTGGCCTTGGGGGTCGGTCCCCTGACGGCTCAGAACCAGCGCTCACCCCAGGGGCGACAGCGTCTGCTGGAGCCATTTCTCTCTCCCAGCTACAAGTCTTTAGGTGGTTCCTCCTTTTTAATTTTGGCTATAAAAGTATAAAACCGAGAACACAGAAGAAGGTGCAGCAAAGAAACGTCAAGCCGCCCGGAACGCTGTCATTACAGAGCCACCGCCAGCAGCCCTCAAGCACACCCTCCCCCCCCTTCTGTGAAGACATGCGAACGTGGACAAGAACGGTGTGGCGTAAACACAACGTTTCAGACCTCCTTTTCACTCAATCGCTGTGTGACAAGCATGTTTCCGTGTCCGTCAGGACGCCCGTGTCATTCGCGTCATCCCAGAATGCTGCTGTACGACTTTCCAAACGTGGTAAATTGGGAACACGGCCCCCAGCGGACAGTGAGGTTACTTCCGGGGAGCTAACTGCCTTATGCCTGCATCTTTCCCCACACGCAGGCGTTTGCTCACAATCCCGCCTTGCAGTGGGCTTGCTGGACAGCGGGCGTGCGCGTTTTCGCTGGCGAGACCATTACCGAACCCCCTCGGGAGAGGCGCTGCCGCGTTTTACCGCCACTAAAGCCTGGTAACATCCACAGCTCCACACTTAGGGGCTTTAGAGTGAAATAAAAGATTTCTATATTCTTTGATAGGCTAGGCGAGAGCATTTTCTCCCTAAAATCAAAGAGTACCTTTTTAAAAATTTCTTCTTATTAAAGTTGAAAAAACTGTTATTTAAAAGCTTTTAACCACAAAGTCCTTTTGTCACGGTGACCATTAAAACCGCGTTCATCAGGGCCGCAGCGGGGTCTCCGGTGCCAGGGGTGCTGGCCCGTCTCTGTGCAGAAGAGCAGTGAGGGCTGAGGCCAGAGCACCGAGGGCTAGGGCACCCCCCCGCCACCTGCCTTCCTGCCCCAAGACAGTCGCCACCTTCAGTCCCAGAGGAAGCCCCTCTGCACCCCAGGGCCGCCCCGGGGCACTTACAGGTTGAATGGAAGTGTAACTCCCACGCGTGGACGTATGGAAACCTCAGTGGAACACACATGTGATTGCCCCCCAGGTCAAGATAAAAAAACTTCTATTTATTGACATTTTCTCATACAGATGATCATAATAAAAAACATGTAAAATTGTCCTGGCCATTCCTGGACTATAACCTTTTCACTAGGCATCCAGTAATTTCTCTTTGGAAGAACCTACTCATTGGTCTCCCGGCTTCTGTTCTCCTTCAGGACAATCACTTCTCAGTATTCTGCGCGGCGTAACCTACCTGGTGTCCAGGTTATCCGCAGCACTGGACTCTCTGACGGTGAAACCAAACCAAGGGATTCCAAGGGCAGAGCACAGTGGCTTACACGGTGATACACTCTGGTTTCTCTTCACATTGTGCAAATCTTCCGCCTTTTACAAGGTGTGTGACCGAGAGAACGTGGCTGCACGTACTGGCCAGAGCCGGATGGGATGGCTGGCGTGTGCCACTCCTCGGCACCGGCCCGTGGTGACCAGGTGCAGGTGGGGGCGCAAGGACAGACGGCGCCTCTGCACAGGGACACCGACAGGGACTTGGTGCGGGGGCCGTTCGCGGCGTCCCCGGGCCACAGAGCCGGCCGGTGCCGAGGCCACGGCCCCCTGCCCGGACCTCGTGCTCTCCCCGGGGGCGCGCCGTGCCCAGAGCTCGGCAGACGAGACCCAAAGCCGGCCCACTCAGCCGTGCGCTCCGAGTTCAGGATGGACGCCCGCCTTAATCTTACTGTTCAGTCGGTAGCTGCTGCATTATCTTTCCTTTTTTATGGTTAATGTACCATTTTTCTTCTCCTTTCTCCCTGCACAAACACTGCCATGCCCGAGGTGCATTCCCTGCTTGTAGAAAAGTTATAGCCTGGTCTGCAGCGGCGCAGTGCTCTGATTACAGTGATTAAAGCCGTACACCGCGAGCATAATTAACCTCTGCACGGGCTGCCGTGGCGAGCCGATGCTCGGAGCTGATAGCAGACCGCTCCGTGGCAGCCGGCGTATGCTACAGGGCCATTTTTTTCCTGCAGAATTTTAATCACTTGAGATAAAGAGCCAGGAGAGAGAGATCAAGGCTGTATTAATCCTCTCAATGGCTTTATAATTTCCCTTCTATTCTGCTGCTGGTAATCAGGAAAAATAACGCTGCCTTCATCCTGGACGCCAAGGTCAATCACCTCCGTGCCCTCTGACGGCGAGGATGTCACTGTGAAAGATGCCGAGCGAACGTGATGTTCGGCGGGGCGAGGGGTGTGATCCATGGCTCCGGGACGGTCGGGCGCGCCTCAGTTTCTGGCAACAAAAATGACTTTTAAATATTAGCTCTCTTAGAAACAAATTTCTCACGGCTGGTTGGGGCTGCAGACCAGCTCCACGTGGCTCCGGAGATGGAGCATCGGGGACACGCCCTGCGCACTCCCCCGCCTCCCTGGAGTGCTGCCGAGATCACTGCACAGGTGCAGCCATGCACAGGGGTGTGGTGACATTTTAAAGAAGGCCCTGGTTTTTTTTAAAAACACGCAGACAGGTGAACAACAAAAATCCTTTCAGCTCGGGAGCGCCTGAGCTGAAGCCCAGATGGCTGCTTGCCGCCCCTTCCACCCTCTCCCGCCCTTATTTGGTTTCCTCCAAAACATGTTTGTTGGTGGAGGTGACGGGGCTGACGTGGCCTTGACAGAGTGACAAATGCCAGGAAGGCCAGGCGCCTGCGCCCGTGCCGAGGGGGCTCCGACTGCGCCCGGGCGAGGCGGGACTCTTGAGAAATCTTTGCGTATCTCAGGTCACTGACCGGGGGAGGAGAGGCTGGAGGAGGCTTTGAGCGCAGGCTTCGCCCACTCGCAAGGTTGCTGAGATGACCAGCCGGGGAAGGGTACCTGGCCGGCCACTCACCCTCGAGAACAAAAGAGAGAGAAGCCCAGATCTGGAAGACGGGCTCCGACGTAACTCAGTGGTGTGAGCCGCACACCTGGGTGGTTAACATAAATGGTTTGTTCAGGTGCCTTTCCGTGGCGTTAGGTTTGCATTTGCGTGGACGGATGAGCCACGGGAGGCTGGCGCTCTGCTCCTGAGTGAGCCAGGCCTCCCAAGATGCCCTCCTCGTCCGGAGATGCTGCAGGCAGGCTGACCTTGGGAAGCTGAGAGGGAAGGTCAAGGCCAACGTGAACTGATGGACCCTCTTCCTCTTGGGGGCACCTTCTCTCAGGCCCTGATCTTTTACTCCCCTTTATAATCTGACCCCAAACTCCGATTCTGTCCTTGAGTTTGGGCTTGGACTCAGTAAATACCTCTTTTGGATTCTGCTCACTTAGAATTTACGATCACCTGACCTGGCCGGGAATGGAATTTACCCAGCGTCGTCTCTGAGAAGAGGGGACGTGGAGCCAATTTAGAATGTAAATAGCATTGTGGCGCCATGTTTTGCCTATTTACATGAACAAACTATTTTTGAGGACATAGATCCATTGGTGTCACTATTTACAAATGAACCTTGTTTTTTTATCGAAGCAGCCTTGGCCGGGGCCTCTATTGGAAGCGCTTTGTTAGCAATTCATTTGAACAGTTAAAATGAATGAAACTGTTATTTTTAAATCTGTAATTTGGACCTCCTCTGCTTCCTCTGGGTCCCTGCACGGCATTGATGCAGGGTACAATTTGGCCGTGCACGCCTAAGAGATTGTTCTGGCTTTTGTTCCCTTCGAAGTAATTTCGGTAATGGAGCGTTTGCCCCATTTCCATGCATCAGCCCCGTGTTGGCTGCGAGGGCCACACAGATGTGGGCCTCGGAAGGAACTGGAACACGGGAGCCGCCATTGGCTGCTGCGGGACTTCACGAGCCCGGTCCCCGGGGCTCTGCAAAGCCCGGGTCCTGGCAGGTGCCATGGGGCCCCCCCGGGTAAAGCAGATCGTGGAAGGCCCGTGGGCAGGCTCCAGGACCGTCCCCCCCACACACTCACTTCTTCCAGCCTGGCCCCCGAGTTCCTCTGTTTTCTACATTGAGGTTCTTCCTAAGGTTTCTCCCAGAGAAAAATGTTTCTTAAAGGTTGAAGAACTTGGGCAGCCTCTTCTGTCTAGTTCTTTGCTCTGTGTCAAAGGAACTTCACAGGACAAGGCTGGTCTCCTTGCTGAGAGCCTTAAGGGCAGGGTGCGTCTGAGAGGGTTCTTGGGGTGTCCCTGTGAGTCCGTCTTCCACACACTGGCTCAGGGGTGCACGTGCGAGAGCAGCTCTTTGTCACCCATGACTGACTCACTGCAAATGCGAGTTCCAGGACCCCCTGCAGGGACCCAGATCCCGAGGGCCTCCCGCCGCCCCTCTAAGCAATGTAGGCTGCGCCGTGACGACACAGCCAGGACCGGGGCCTTACGCTCCATCCTGCCCACCAGGCGTGTGGCCTCGCTCGGAGTGACCCTTCCGTCCTGCTTGTCTGAGGCGCACCGAGGGCACGTGCACTTGAATTCTTGTGTCCGGCGCATGGAAGGTGCCCGGCTGTTGGAAGCAAACCCACTGCCAATCTCCCTTGTACGGTCGCCGTCTCTGGACGTCACCGTGCCGCGCACTGGCCCGCCGGCACGCGCCTGCCCTGACGCTCACAGCAACCTGAGGCAGCGGCAGGGTTGGCCCTGCACCCTGGGCGAGGACACCTCGCCGCAGACTCGGCGCCTTGCCCGGCCTTGCTGTCATTTCAGGTCCCCTCAGCGAGCAGCCGTGAGCACCTGTTGCGTGCCAGGCCCACGCCGGGTGCTGCAACACAGCCCCTCAGGGCTCACAGCCTGGTGGGGGCCGGCCCCTCGGTCCGAGGGATGGGTGCGGAGGCGGGGCACCCCTGCATCCCGTGAAGCCAGCACGGTTGGTCTCCATAAAGACAGTGCCCCTATGGTGTCACTCCTCGAACAGCCACAGGAAAAGGTGACCTCCTCCAACCAGAAGTCGGGGGAGGTGAGGGTCCCATTCTCCTCTCCGTGGGACCCTGCTGCTCCAGGTGGACAAGTTGGAAAGGGGACAGGGTGGGAAGGCAGATGGTCTCCCTTGACCCCCACTGGTCCCCCAGATTTCTCTGGCAGAAGAAGCCCCTGGGGCCTCTCTGGTGGGGGAACTGGGAGCGGCTGGGGCCAGGACGCAGGGACCCCGTGCTGAGTGCGCAGGCCTGGGCTGGCCCTCACTCTGACCCAGCGGACCCGGGCCCCTCGGTCTGCAGAGCGCGGCCAGACCTCTGACACTGTCCTCCCCCCTCCACACCACCACCGTGATTGTTTACACAGGCTTCTCGGCGGGTGGCCCTGGGCAAGGCCGTTTCCGCCCTTCGGTTGCACTCCCCGGCCCTCCACCTTACCTCCCGGTGACCACGGGTGGCATTTCCGCGTGCCTCTTTTTCCCTTACGTTGGTGACTTCTATGGCATCTACTGTCACGTCTTTCAATAAACAGGACACGTGGTGCTGAATTATTTAGTGACTTCCTGCGTCATTCCCCATTAGCCGCCAGTGCCAGCCTTCATTAGTTGTATGACCGCATCCCAGCCTGTCCCCTCGGCTTCCCACCCCCACCCACCCCCGCGCGCATAGTAAACAGGGCTTTCTGGAGGCCGGGCCCAGGACTGTGCCTATGGCACGGTGTCGGGTTTTGAATTCCCCCACTCAGGCGCTAAGTTGAGTCGAGACAAGGATTTCAGTGCAAGAGGCTTCCTGAGGAGGTGCTATGGGACAGAGTGACGGGTGGCAGGGGAGGGGAGGCGGCCGTCAGAGGTTTGCTCCCGGGCACAGCTGCTGCGTCGGCCGGCGGGAACTCTGCAGCCAGCACAAACACGGCCTCGGGGCCGGAGGGGAGCTGCGCACGGCCGAGCTCCTTCTCCCGAGGTCGGCCCCTCCGTCCCGCAGCCCAGAGAGAGCTGTCCGGTGACAGGACCCAGACGCTGGCCTGGGGCCGGTGGCAACGAGCACAGAGAGGCTGGAGGAGCGGGGGTTGGGGGGCACCCTGGGCACCGGCACCTGAGTCCGCCCTGCCGCTCTCCCTGGACAGATAATGGACGGGAATGGAGCGGACCGACTTGCTTCAGGTGACACCTGCAGGTCATTTGGGTCCTTTCCTCGGTGGAAACTCCTCCGTCCCTGCCCGCCCTGACGTCTACCTTGCAGCCCAGTTCCACGGTGCTTCATGAGCCTGCCCCGCTCTGCCTGGGCTGGGTGTCTCTTCCCCGGCCCTTCCCAAACGGCGGCTCTTGAGGCGCCAAGCCCACCTGCTTCCGGAGGAGGCTATGTCAGCCCCCTGCAGAGAAGAGAAGCCCCTGGGGCTGGGCCAAGTCTCTGTCGGAGGGACGCATTTTTAATTCCAACTTTGGGTAACAAGGGGGCTAGCTCTGCTGCTGCTGAAAGCAACCCATGATCTCAGTGTTGTCACGCCCCACGGGTCCGCGTGGCTTTGACCTGGGAGCTTCGCCACTCCAAGCTCGTCGCAGCTGTGGCAGGTCACAGGAACGACTGGACCCTGCTTGGGCTTTATCCATTCCCACCACGATAGCGCCGTGTATGCTTCCATATTATTAGCCCAAAATTGTCACATGGCCCCAATTAATTACACGATGGCCGAGAAGTGCAGTCTCCCAGGTGCGCAGAAAGGGCAGGGGGAACTGCTGGGAACCAGGACCCTCAGCGGTGTCTTCCCCAGCAGAGGGGTCTGATAATTAAGTCGTGGTTGATCTGGGCCCACCTCCGGCACTTCCTGGGGATTTCCGAAAGGCTGGAGGAATTTCGCCCTGGGCTATGAATGTCAGCTGCTCACTAATGCAGTTTGTCAGAGATGCCCAGAGCCAAGGTTGTTATTGCTAATAAGATACGTTCCTTCAGTTTTGTGACAAATCGGAAAAGCGTGCGGTCATCCCCCCCACCCCGTCCTGATGACCCTGTGAGCACAGGGGCGCCCCCCACCGTAGCCCCCGCTGTGGGTGCCGCCTCTCTGCCTGTCTGCTGCCCTGCAGGCCCTGGAGGAGAGCACGTCTCCTGGGGCGGCAGTCCACTGTCGCTCTCCCTGCTGCCTGGAAACCTAAGCAACTAAAACATGCATTTCAATTTATTTTAATAAACCTCCCCCAACCCAGAAACTGAGGCAAGATGGGCTGGTCGTGCATCCTGCAAATTCTCACCCACGCTTGGTGCGGTCTTTTCTGGCTGATTGTTTTGTAAAAGAAAGTGACTGTTAGGTCGTTCCTGCCACCGTAGCACGAAAGCTGCACGAGTGTTTCTGAGCGGTACTTCTTAAAACTGCAGCCAAAAGGAGGTCTAGAGGTGTCGGAAGGCGCTGGCTGTGTTCTCGCAAGTGAACGGTGGAATTAGACATTCCTTCACCCCGCTTACAAGGCCTCCCGCTGAGGTGCAGAGCCACCCTTTGGGGAAGGAGAAAAGTCACACCTGTACGGCTGTCCCCCCCGGCTGGTTGCTGGGAAACCTGTGGAAATAAGTCCTTGTTTCGTGTGAGAGTGACTTGTCACAATTCAAGGCTGTTGTCGGGCCACCGCCCCAACCCCCAAGTGGGGTCTCTGGCTCAGGGACAAAACTGGCAAAGCCCTCTGCTGAGAGCGACACAGGGGCCAGCTGCCCCCGCCTCCGGAGGCTCCCGCTGCTCTGCCCTGGGGAGGGGGAGGGGGAAGCACCCAGGCTCTTGCGACCCGAGAGGAAGTGTGTCCAGTGCACGGGGCGGGGGTGTGGGGGCAGGTCTGGGCAGGCAGAGCAGCGCAGGGTGAGGGCCGGCCGTTTGCGTCGGCTGCAGGGTTGGCTCGGCTTTCGCATCTTTTGACTCATCCTCTTCTTATTCTGTGCAATGAACTATATTCATTGCCATTTTTATTTTACCTAAAAATGAGTCAATGAGCATTTCTGAAAGTGGCAAAACTTCAAAAGGAAACTATAAAATTTAAAGTTTTGTATTGATTGTGCTGTTACAGTTGTCCCAATTTTTCGCCCTTTGCCCCCTCCACCCAGCATCAGGTGCCCTCGGGCAGTAATCCTCCCCCCTTCGTTCCCGTCCACAGGTCTGCATGCGAGTTCTTTGGCTGCTCCGTTTCCTGCACTTGCTCTTAACACCCCCTGCCTATTCTGCACCCACCAGTCTGCACTTCCTGCTCCCTGCACCCTCCCCCCACTCCCCCACACCCCTCCCCACTGACCGCCATCCCAATCTTCCCCATGCCCGTGCGTCTGTTCCTGTTCTGCTCGTTTGCTCAGTTGGTTTTTTAGAGTCAGTTGTTCATAGTTATGTATTTATTGCCATTTTAATGTCCACAGTTTTGCTCTTCTTTTTCTTAAATAAGTCACGTTAATATTTCATATACAGTGGCTTGGTAATGACAACTCCTTCAGCTTTACTTGTCTAGGAAGCTCTTCATCTGCCCTGTGGTTCTACACGAGTCTACAGCCGTACCTCCCTGAACACGCCCGACCTCATGGATCTCGGAATCTAAATGCCAGCTTTACCGCAGAGTTGTCTTGGCTGTAGGTCCCTGCGTTTCATCACTTTGAAGACTTCTTGCAAATCCCTTCTAGCCTGCAAAGTTTCTTGTGAGAAATCAGGTGATAGTCTTATGGGAACTCCTTTGAGATAATTATCTGCTTTTTTTTTCTGCTGCTTTTAACATTCTCTATCTTTAACCTTTGGCGTTTTAATTACGATGTGTCTCGGTGTGGTCCTCTTTCGGTCCAGCTTGTTTGGGACTCTGTGCTTCCTGGACATGTACGTCTATTTCCTTCACCAAATTAGGGAGCTTTTTTTTTATTTTTTTTTCAAATAGGTTTTCAATTTCTTGCTTTTTCTCCTCTCTTTCTGGCAGTCTTGTGATGTGAATGTGGGAACATTTGAAGTTGTCCCAGAGGCTCCTTACACGGTCCTCAGTATTTTGGATATTTTTTTCTCCTTGCTGTAGTGACTGGATGTCTTCTTCTTTCTTATGTTCCAAATCATTTTTATAACATTTTTTATTTTAATTGTTCAAGTAGTTTTCTGTCTTTTACTCCCATCCCAGCCCACCCTCCAGGCCTCCCCACCTCCCTCCCATTTCCACCCCCCCTAGTTTTTGTCCATGTGTCCTTTACACTTGTTCCTGTAAACCCTTCCCCTTTCCCCCTGAAATTCCCTCCCCTCTCCACGCTGGTCATTGTCATTATCCAAACCATTGATTTGATTCTCAGCTTCATCCACTCTCCTGTTGATTCCCTGTAAATTGTTCTTTGTTTCAGTTAGTGTATCCTTCGTTTCTGCCTGGGTCTTTTTTATGCTGTTGAAGCAACCACTGAGTTCCTTGATCATCCTTATAACCACTGTTTTGAACTCTGCATCTGATAGATCGCTGATCTCCCTTTCATTCAGCTCTTGTTCCGCAGTTTTGCTCTGTTCCGTCACGTGGGCTGTGTCCCTTTGTCTCCTCGTTTTGGCAGCCTCCCTGCATCTGTTCCCGTGTCAGGTAGAGCCGCTTTGACTCCGTGTCCGGGCAGAGCGCTGCAGCGGTTGTGGCTCTGCGGAGCCCAGCTGTGCGCTGAGCCTCTCCGGCCAGGGCGAGGCTGACCGAGCAGCGAACGCCTGGGCTGCTCTGTCTGGTGGGCGGAGCGGGGCGGGGCGGGAGCTCAGGGCAGGGGGAACCCGCACTGTGTCGTACAGCCTCTGCTCCAGCGGGCACGCTGTCACCCTCCCACAGGGTACGTGGACGTCCGAAGGAGTGGGGCAGGGTGCGGCTGTGCCCTTCCCCTCCTGGGGAGTCACGGTAAGGACCGGGGTGGGGGAGACAAATATTTTTGCACAAAGAACACAGCCTCTCATAGGTCTGGTCTCCGCTAGGAAGCCCCGTGTGAGCCCCTGAGGACGCCGCCCGCCCCCCGTGGCCTTTGTACTGAGGCAGAAGCAGAGGCGTGGAGTGTCCGTGGGCGGGAGGCCCTCCCGGGGGTCGCCCAGCTGCGCAGCCGTCCGGCTGTGCCTCCGGCTCCGGGAAGCCCAGGGACCCTTGTGGGGAGGTGTGAAGCCTGCTTCCACAGCGGTGATGCTTCCGACACGAGAATAAACCTGCTGGCAGGCTCGGCAGTTTCTCCAGCAGCCTGCTGAGATCTCCCGTCTAGACGTGGCGAGGAGCACTGCGGCCCTCCGCAGGAGCTTTCGCGCTTTCCGTCAGTGCAGTTGGACCAGCTCTAGAAAATATGTATCATAAATAATCTTCTGAGCATGTTAATATACTGCCGATCGTATTAAAAGTCAAAGCTTTCATAAAATTTAATTTACTTCTCCCCGTAACTTAAATCAGGAGCCGTTTAAAAATGTGCATGGCTCCTGCTAAATGAGCGGCTTCCCCTTTAGCCTTCTGGGCCTTGGGGCCGCACACCTGCGCCCAGAAGCCTGGTGACGCCGGTGCGGCTGTGTGTCCCGTGTCTGCCCTGAGACCTCCTGGCGGTCCTTGCAGTGCATTAGCGCCAGCCCCCTGGAGGTGGGGAGCCTGGCCCCCCGGGTGCCCCATCCCTGGGGAATTCTGTGCCTGGCGTGCCGCCCAGGGCGCTCCGGCCTCTGCATCAGCACGTTCCTGCACAAATGCGAAGCTGGGGCCCCAAATCCGCCAAATGTGGACGAGGCTCACTAAGCACGCGGTGAGCCCGGAAACCAAGCCGGTGACGCTGTCTCTGTTCCAAACCTACAGTCTATCAGCGTGTCTCATTCATTCCTCTAAGAATTCTATCATTTTCACTTGGAATATGGTCAGGATTTCCAGGGTAGGACAAGACAAATAGCACAAAAGATCCCACAGGTATGGGGGCCACCATCGTCCTTGAAGAGCGAGGTGGTGAGAGAAAGCAGTGCAGGGCTCAGCCGCGTCATCACTGCAGAAGGGATCGTGGGCTCCATCGTCGGAGCAGGGTGGTGTTAAATCCTGACTTCTGGGTGCGATTTATGCCTACTGGGTGCTTTTACCTGACACTGCAGGCCGACCCGGGGCACCATCCTGGACACTCCCCGCTGGGCACGGCCATGTCAGAATTCAGTGGGAGTCTGCTGAGGAGGACTTCCAGGAAGGCGTCCTGTTAGGGATAAAGAGAGAAAGGCAGGGCAACCACCACTTTTCGGTTCTTCCTTCTTCTTGCCTGGAATGTGGATGAAAAGGTGGAGATAGTGCAGCCATTCTGCAGCCATGAGGCAGTGAGTAAGCAGGAGGACAGGCACCGGCACTGAGGGACCCAGACCACACGTGTCCCCCACCGCTCTCTCCCTTCCACCACGCCTTGTGCCGCTCTCCACGCTCCGGTCTGGACGCATCCCCAGTTCTCGACATGCCGGGTTTTCATTTCCACTCATGACAAATACTCTCTGATACACCTTGTAATTTCTCCTTTGACCCGTGGCAGTTTGTCGTTAAATTCCAACTATTTGGGGATTTTCCAGATATCTTTGTCATTGATTCCTAATTTAATTATTTTTGTGGTCAGAGAACATACTTTGCATGATTTCAATCCTTTTAAATTCATTGAGACTTGCTTTACGGCCCAGAATGGCTTGGCAGACCTTCTGTGTGCACTCAGAGGGGTTTCTGTGTTACTGCTGTGGGGTGACGTATTCTGTAAACGCCAGTCAGGCCAGGTTGGTGACAAGCCTGGTCACGTCTTCGGTCTCTTTACTGATTCTGGCTTTTCTTCTAGAGACATTTTTTAAATGAGAAACGAGGCTTCTGTATTTCCTCCCATATGTACCATTTTTCTGCCCCTTATTCCCTGTGTTCATGCTTTTCTTTGTGCCGAAGGCGTTGCTTTAACCTTTCTGCAGGAGCTGGTCTTCGTGATGGAGTCCAGCCGGTGCCGGGCACGGTGGGCGCGCGCTCTTCCCAGCCTTGGTGGGCTTCTGGGGTTGCACCGCCTCTTCCTTCCAACCTCCCCACCCCCTCCAACCTCCAGCCTCCAGCCTCCAACCTCCGTGGTTCCCAAAAGGACCGCAGGGGCACAAGACTGGGTGGGGGGCGCCCTGCCCACCTGGGGCTCTGTACACTGGCCTGCTCCCTGGGGTTTTGCCCATGGCTTTACCCCCGTGGCCTCCCAAACTCAGAGGCCCACTGGGCTGTGTTTGGGCCCCTCACCCTGGGCTGGAGGCTCTCGGAGGCCATGAGCGGGGACACCCACTTGTTTCCCTCACCCAGAGGTCACTGTCCTGCGTGGCCGATGGTCCAGCGTCTGGCAGTCACTGCTCCGTGGACTTTGGCTCTCTAGTCCTTTGAGGTACGGAAATGAAGCTGGTTGTTCTTCCTCCTTCACGGCTGGAAGCAAAAGTCCTCTCCATCTACTTTCTAAATAAATCCTTAATTGTATTAAAATATGCATGACATAAAATTCACTTTAAGCACACAATTCATTAGCTCTAAGTACACTCACATTGTTGCGTGATCACTATCCATCTCTTTATTTTTCTTTTATCTTTCTTTCCCCCTCATTCTTTGCTTTTAAAATTTCAAAGTAGTATACAGAAAATTACTTGCGTATGTGATCATTAAAAAGAGACAATAAAATTCGTTATTTTCCATGCACTTTGCCCATTTTTATTGGTTTTAGACATTGTGTATTGCAAATATTTTTCCAATTTTATCACTTGCTGTTTACATCCTGTTGTTCTTATGAAAATAATTGTTCCTAAAACAAAAGAGTGGCCTCTCTGTAATTCTGACTGATGATAAGTCATCTGAGTGAGAAGCTTGAATGACTAATTAGAATTTCACTCTCATTGTGTTAAAGGCGGGCTGCCCGCCCCCCGCCCCCCACTGTCAAACTCAGTCTGAGCAATTAGAGCTCTTTCGGAACACGTTTGAATAAATAGATGGTAATTCATTTATAAAAGTGCAACGAAGTTTATTCTCGACTAGATGCATCCCTAACATCTTGTTTGTGTTGTTGATTTGCTGAGAGGAAATTTTATCCTTAAGTAAATGTGGATTATTTTAGCCCAGCCCTAAGTGAATTATCATATCTTTGGCATTAGTGGTTTTCTAATTATGCATCAATAGTAAGGTAAGACAGTCCATGTAGACCTCATTTTATTATTATATCAGTATCATTCTAGGTTTCTTTTGGCTTCAATTTTAATCATGAGAAATGTATTAAAATGTCTCATCTCCCATAATCCTCCCAGATCCCCTGGCGGAGGCAAAGGGGACGCCGGGGTGAGAGAGCTGTGTGGGAGGCAAAGACGCTCGCCCTCCCTGGTGTGGTGCCGAGAAAGGCCCACACGCACCCCGACCGTGGCAGCTCCGCCTCCGCCCTGCAGGGACGTCAGCCTTTCGGGGCTGTTCCTGCCCGGCAGCTTCCTCGCAGTGAGGCGCCCGAGTCCCTCCGGTGCCGACGGGCGGAGCCCTGAGGTCGGAAAGGCCCGCACTCTGTCCTCGGTCTACCCAGCACCTCCTGCTGCCCGCCAAGGCCTCCTTCTCTCCTAGCGGCAGGCTCCTGGCCAGGACGTGGGCAGCGACCGTGGTTCCCAGGGAGGGCTGTGGGGAGACTGGGCCGGCATGGGGGGAAAGCCCTCAGCTCACCCCCAGGTCTCAGGAACGGAGCCACCGCTTCTGCGGGACAGCCAGCCCGCTCAGTGACACCCGGCCACGTGCGGGGTCACACGCCCTGCACGGTGGCATCTGCACCTTTGTCACCGTGTTCCTCTCTGCCCTGAGCACCGTGTCCACTGTCAGCCATCTGCAAGCGTCAGTGCGGCTGACTCACGTCCCAGAACTGTCCCCACTCCTGAGCGTCCCTGCTCCTGGGCCCGGTGCCCGTCTCAGTGGCAGGAGCTGTCACAGCCGATGGTAGCTGTCCTCTTGGGCCTGTCCCCCGGCTCCCGTCCCCTCCCACACACACTGTAAAGTGTCCTGATGGCTTCTCTTTTACATCATTAACAACGAAATACTTCAGACGTGCAGAAAGCCGTGATGCGATCCCGGCGTCCCCTACCAGCATTTCACAGAGGAACATCGTAAAGAAATACGATTCTACAGGAAACTGAGTCCCCCCCCGTCCGTGTCCCCTCTCCTTGCTGAGGAAACCATTAGCCTGAGGCTGGCACAAGCCTTCGAGTCCACGCTTTCCCATTCCGTTGCGTTTTCCCCCCATAATTCTGCGGAATATTGTTTGTGTGCTTTAAACTTACATGAACATTTCCATTTTGAAGTGGTTGCCCTCGAATATTTGACCTGCATCGCTGACTTAAGGGAGTTTCAGTTTCGGCAGCGCTTCCCGAACCAACTTCCGTGCCAATCGAGTAACTCTTGTCCGAATTTCATGCCTCCTGCTGCCGTCCTGCCCGTGAAGCCCACTCACTACCGTCAGTGCTACGAGACTGCTTTTCTCCGTGTGCGTCTCCATTTGCCGGCGTGGCCCACTCCCCACCGTTTCCGCCCCTCCCTCTGGGTTAGTCCTTCCGGCAAAGTGCCTCCTTCAGAAGTCCTTCCCTTGGAAAATCTGAAAACACCGTTATTTCTTTTGTTCTCCCACCTTTATTTCGGAATATTTCAACCTGCAGAAACGTAAGCTGAGTAAATGCGTATCTTAGGCCCTTCACCTAGACTCACCGATTGCCACCATTTTGCCGATTTTGCTTCCCCCACACACGCATACACACGCGCACACACGCTTCTACAGACAGCAGTATCCCAAGTCATCGCACGCCCCAGCCCGCACACCGCAGCCTCTCCCAGCTCAGTGACCAAAAGCGTCCCCGCCGAGCCCCGCCGAGCCACCACTCTGCAGCTCAGCGCTGCTTTGGCACCCCTGAGGCCCACCACCCGGGGTCCCCTGGGACCACAGGAAAGGACACCTCGGCCGGCCGTTTTTGCGTCCCGGTGCTGCGTTCGTTGCCCGTCCCCCCATCTCCTCGCCCTGGCCTGAGGGATCCTGACCACGCATGTGTCTTCGGGTTCACATTGGAGAAGTCCCAGCCGGCGGTCCGTAAAAGCTCCTTCGACCTGGAGTTTCCCTGAGCGGCTCCTCTTCTTAGGCTCAGGGGGAACACGTGGCGGCACCCGCCGTCCTCTGGGCTGCGTCCCCACCGCGGGGTGGGGGGGCAGCGGTGTCAGGTGTCTCGGTGCGAATGACTTCCGCTGGAGTGATTATGTGTTTAAATGGAGGCCGGCAGGTTCCTCTAAAGGCAAAGGTGCATTTTTCTCTGCAATCAGTTGAAGATCCGAGTGGCGACACCTTGAAACCACGTCGCAGCACGGTCTCCCGGGGCTTCGCCGTCACGGACGGCCCCGCCTCCGGCCGCGAACGTGGGCGCAGGCGGATTGTTCCGGCTCCTCCCCTTCTGTCCGCTGAGGGCGCGCTCTTCTGCAAAGAGCTGCTTCCCCTTCTCGAGTCCCCACCCTTTCCTGTTTTTGAAAGTGGACTCAGGTGTTCTTTTTGTTAATTCAGTGTGTTGTCATGTACTCCTTCAATTACTTATGTAGATGCTCAAATTGTCCCAGATTTGGCCGGAGGGAGCCCGTCGGGCGTGTGTTCTGCGTGTTCACAACCAGTCCTCGCCCGGCGTCGAGCCCGTCCGCTCTCTGGCACGGCGACAGGTTCCAGGCTCCCCTTGCGCTTTGCCTGCCGCAGCCCTGACCCTGGAACCGCGGTCTGGGAACTGGGTGTGCTCGCTGCCGCCGAGGCGGTGCCGCTTCTGGGCGCTCTCAGCGGGCAGAGCAGGGGGGCTGCACACACACGCTCACGCACATGCACGCACGCACTCGCACGCACACGCGCACACACTCCACGTTGCCATCTCCATTCTCCCACAGCAAGAACGCTGGTTCCCTGCGTCACCCACGTCCGTGTTTATGGGCTCAGTCCGACGATTCACACTGAATTGCTTTGGAACTGCTACACCAGTGATACTACCTACTTCGAAGTCGCTGAGGACAAGTCAGGATTGCCTTCTAGTTTGGGGGGCGGGTGGTTTGTGTATGAGCGCTGAGGAGACATCCCATCGAGATCACAATCGGATACTGGGTTCCAAACTTTCCAGGGTTTCCTTTCCTCTGTGTACTACGGCACCTGTTCGATGTATAGTTACGTTCATTTGTTTCTGTCCGTACCACATGCAGGAAAATCTTCCTGTCCCTATTTATTTAGCGATGTGTTTTGGAGGTGTAAGTCATCACTACAGCTCGCACGCTGAACTGCGTGAACAGGCGCACTGAGAGGGTCCCACCACCCGCCCACCGCCTGTGCGCTGCACCGGCTCCCAGCCAGACCCCAGAGAGCCGCGCCGTGTGTCTGGTAAGGTCTGCTGTCCAGACTGGGCAAAGAATTCTTACAGTGCACCAGCAAAAAGACAAATGACCTAATTTTAAACATGGGCAGAGGATTTTAATGTAGTTCTCAAAGAAGGTAGACACCAGCAAGCACAAACGGCCAGTAAGCACGTGGGAAACTGCGTACCGTCGTTTGTTGTTGGGGGACGCAAACCAAGACACCGAGAGGTGCCGCTTCGTCCCTGCTGGGTTGAGGATTCTTTTTTTGATTGAAAATGACAAGCATTGGCAAGAGCGTGGGGAAACTGGAGCCCTTGTGCCCTGCCTGTGGGAGGTGCAGCGGTGCCCCTGCTGTGGAAGCCGGTCGGGCAGCCCCTCAAAAAGTTCGGTATAAAATGAGCGCCTGACCCAGCAGGTCCACTGCTACCTCTGTACCCAAGAAAACAGAAAGCGCATCTACCCCAACACTGGTGCACGAAAGCCACTCACGACAGTCAACAGGCGGTGTAACCCCAGCATGCATCCACAGACGATTGGATAAACCCGATGTGGTGTGGCCACACGGTGAATTACTGTGTGGCCATAGAAAGGGGTGAAATCCCTCTCCACGGTACAACGTGGATAACCCCGAAAACGTGACTCTACGTGAGCGAGGACGGACGTGGAGGCCCACAGATTGTGTCAGTCCGTCGAGTGTGTGTGCAGAGCAGGGAACTCCACGGAGGGAAAGGAGGTCGGTGGCCGCCAGGGGCGCCGGGCACTGGGCGTGACTGCAGGGAGGTGCAGGTTTCCCCTGGGGACCGTGACACGCCCTGGAGTTCGGTCGGTGTTGCAGGGCCTTGCGTGTGTAACAAAAACCCCTCAACCCTTCACTCTAAAACGTGACCTTCAGGGTATACGAATGATGCCAATGAAACTACAAGCACATTTTTCTTTAATCCTCGTTCGTACCTCGTTTTGTTTTTTCACCCAACGTCCTGGAGATCTGTTCCCAGAAATCTTCGCCGCTGTTTTTCCACAGCAGCTACACGCTATTGCACCACGGTGCCTCCCGCCAGTCTCCTGTTCAGGGACAACGTGTAACTGTCCCCAGTGGTTCTCTGTCGCGGGCGCCGCCTCAGCGAGCGCTGGCGGTGCATTTGTTCGCATGTCGTTGGAGTGATTTGGCCTCGGTCCTGAGTGATCATCTGGGCGAGTGTGAGGTCCTAGATGGATAGCTTCCTTTCTTCACCTCTGGATGCTATTATTCCGTTTCCTTCCAGCCACTTTATTTCTCTGATAAGAAATCTGCTGCCAGTTCAATTACTCTTTTGTGGGTAATCTTTCTCTGCGGTTGTTAAGATTTTCCCCTCGTCTTTGCTTCCTGGTTTCACAAGGTAGTTTATTTCCTTCTGCTTAAGAATCGCTGTGTTTCTTAAGTCTAAGGAGTCGTGTCTTTTATCAGCTCCAACATTCTTAGCTATTTTTCTCTGAATATTGCTTTTCTTTTGTTGTAGCTGCTCTTTCTGAAACTCTTGTTTAACCATATTTGACTTTTCTGATTTACCTTACTTTCTCTTAGCTTCATTCTGGGACATTTCCTTGATCTCTCTTCCATTTAATTATTTTCAGTTTTGCTCTCTTTTATCAGATGTTTATCCCCACCTTTGAATTTTTAATTCCAATGACTATTTTTCATTTGTAGATGTTCCATTTGCTACTTTTGAAATCTACCTTTTCTTTTTTCATATCATTCTATTACTTTGTTAGAATTTCTGTTTTTTCTTTTATGTTTAATCACTTCAAACTTCCTTGTTTCGTAGTCTCTCTCAAATTACTTCATTGTCTCAAATTCAGGGGTGTAAATTGTTGAATATACCGGTTCTTCCTGATGCTGACCGTACGGCGTGGGGGGTCAGGGGTGCTGTGCCGGTCTGGGGCTCCTCCATCCCCCGCTGTGGCCTCCGCCTGGGGTGTGTGGCCACCGAGTAGCGCGCACTGACCTCCCGTGCTTGCGCATGTCCTTGGCTTTCCCAGAGCCATACGGTCCGGAGACATCCGAGGGCGGGGCCGTGTATGTGTGGTCCCTACGGCGCCCGGCGCAGCATCTTCCTGAGGCCCAGTGTGTGAGGATGGGGCGGGCCGTGTGCTCCATGCTGTGGCACGGGCTGTTCCTAGAGACAAATACACTTTTCCAGGTACAAATATTTTAAAGTTCACTCAAGAGAAGCGAATACAGAACCTGCTCCCTGCCTTTATCGTCACGGACACGTACTTGCTTAAAGGAAGGTGCCTCCTAATACAAAAATCAGCCCCTTTGAATAAAAGTCAAACGCAAAGATTGAAACAGCGCCCTGGAAACAGCAACGAGCAGCGAGGATCATTATGCAGCTGCACCCCGGGGAAGCAACCATTTCATGTGAGAAAGAGCAGAGGTCAGGGGTGACATTCCGTTAAAATGCATGGCGGTAACGAAAGCTCTTGGGGATTAAAAGGCCCTCTGAAAGGACTGTTCACTTTTTTGGCGATGCTGACGTGCAGCCTTGAGCCTCTTCTGGGGGGGAACAATGGCGCAGTGTGTGCCCGCTCCCTGCCCTGCCTGCGCAGCGGCCGCAGCCGGGGCACCGGTTTTCGGGGAGTGCGCAGTGCTGTGCACCTCTGCTCCCTCCCAGCGCCCAGGCCCCAGCGGGCAGGGCCTCTGAACCTTTCTGTGAGGGCGAGGCCCAGCAGGCTGTTCTGCCGCCAGCACCGCCTGCACAATGCTCCGTTCAGAACCGCCTCTTGTGGGGCACGCTCTAAACCCGCGCCGCGTCCATAAAGGCCCTCTGTGTTGGGGAATTTGCATGTGCCGGGAGAACACTGCCCGTTGCCGAACGTTGCCTGAAGAGGCTGAGGAATCTGCTTCCCTGTCTTTCTGGAGGGCGCCCGAGTGCTGCAAGGTCACGGCCGAGGAGGAGCCCACTGTGCATTGTGTAACACGGGCGCCACCAGCCCAGTCGGCTGCCTTCCCGGAGGGACCCTCTCCGAAGGTCTGCGAGCGCCGCCGAGGGGTTCTCGCACCGGCGTGCCACAGGGCGCATCGGGGTGGAGGTGTGGGGGGCAGCTCTGTGCCCGCCTGCCCTGCAGTCTGCCGTGAGCAGCCCCGGACGCTGGCTTGAAACGCAAGCACCTGAAAGGCCAGGATGTGGGCCCTTCTCCCCGAGGAGCTGACCTTCCTCCTCTTGAAATCACCGTGATTACTTATCCAGAAAAAATCGATTATTCAGATCGTTAAGCCCCAGTTAGTCTGGATAATTGACATCCTGATGTAACCCCTAAACGTGACACCTGCTGCGGGCACGGTGGACTTCTTCTCCGGGCCCACGGCGAGCCCGTCCTCAAGTTCACGTGCGCGGCTCGGCTCTCCTCACGTGCTGGTTCTGCGTGGCCTTCCCCGCACGGTGCCCTTGACCCCGCGCCAGCTCCAGAGTTTGCCGGACTAGATCGGCCCACCAGGGAATTTCCGTGGCACTTCTGTGTTTAGCCAGGACACAGGTGAATGACACATGTACAAAGCGGATCCACCTGGACGTGCAGGGCTCTGAGGCTCCCTTCTCCGCCCGGGGGAGCTGGGGCTCCTGCCTGTGTCTACCTGCATCCGAAGCCCGTGCCCTTCGCCAAGGCCAGCCAGGGCTCCGTCGGACGGTGGTTCTGTGCTTGTCCTCCATCGGGGTGTTGGGGAGGGAGGTCACACAGGGGAGGACAGTCACGTGACTCAGGAGCTGTGCCCGGAGAATCCCAGGAATCCCAGGAACCCAGGGCGAGCGGAGGCAAGCACAGGCCTGGAGACGCTTCGTGGAAGGAGGAGGCAGGAGAGACTGCGGACTTGGCGGCTGGATGGCGGAGGGGCAAAGCGGACTTCCCGCTTTGTGCACAGACCCGCCCCGGGGACACGTCAGCTGCTGAACCAGAGAGCGCGTGGCCTTTCCAGCAGCCCGCCTGCCCCCATTGCCGCGACCCGTCTCCGGGAGGGCTCCGAGGAGCGAGCACGCCCTCTGGGTCCACCTCACGGCTCTCCTCCCTCCCTCCAGAGGAGTCTGGTCAGGGCGGCCGGGTCGGGAAGGGCGGAGGGAGGGGACAGGTGCCTGCACGAAGCCGTGGGGGTGAACCCCGTGGCCCTCCCCTCTCCACCCTCCGTCCACCCTAGCAGCTCCCCGAGTCCTTCATCTCCTCTGCACGGGTGCTGACCTCTCAGCCCGAGGCTGCTCGAGCAAGGCCTCCCGAGGCTTAGCCATGTCCGTCTGCCCTGGTGGCCTCCATGGGCGGTAGAAATGAGAACAGGATTCAGAGTAAGACAGACCTGACCCCCCGCCCGCTTTTCTCTGCAGTCCCCCTTCTGTTTCTCCCTCGTCTTTGCTTCACTAACCCTGGACGCGCTGGCTTAGCCTCCAGCGTCCACGAGGCCTGGAGGGCGGCCAACTGGCCCCCGGTCACGCCTCCGGTGAGTGGCTGTGCTGGGAGTGTTCTCTCCTGTGGTACCACCCTCCCTTCCTTGCGATGCCTGATCTTCTAGAAGCTTCCTGCATTATTAGAAAGCAGGACAGTCTGCTCCGGGTGTGGAGCGAAGGCGAGGGCAGTTCGCAGGGGCGGGCGGGGGCGGCTCCGAGTTTTGCGTTTCACGGGAGCCCACGCGCAGCTTTCCCTGGGGTCTGGGGTCAGCGCGTCTGTGACAGTCCCCTGTGCCTTTCCCACAACGGGCCGCGGCTGCTGTGTGCTCACCCGCCTGCGGCGGCATTCGCCTGCCCTCTGCCCCTGCCCTCCTCTTAGGTTCTCGTCTCATCAGCTCCAGGTCGGATCTTCCAGGTGTGCAAAAGACCCCGCTCTGTCGGAGATGGGGGGCGGGGAAGGGACGTGTGGGCACGTGTGCGCGGAGCGGCACGGCGCTGATCACAGCGAGGCTGTGGGGAAGGGGGTGACGGGAGGTGAGCAGCTCGGGGGCTTTCTGGCCGTCACGTGGCTGTCGTCACAGAGCACACTGGAGGAACTGAGACGGGCAAGTTCAAAGGCCTCTCCTGCGTGAGCACAGCTGTCACGCCCAGCAGCTCCTGCAGAACTTGCGTCTGCATGGGGATGACGTTGGGTGTCCGTGAGGGCCGCAGTGACGTGGCTAAGAAGCAGCGCTAAGACGTGGTTCCAGAGGGGCCGTTTCCGCTCCCGGCCGATTAAAACATGAATGGAATGATGAGAAAACATCCGTGCAACTTAGTGGTTAATTTACCTGCTTTTTGAGAATTTACGGGAGACGTTTGCAGCCATTTAAACTTCTAAAAAGAAATGGTTTCCACAGTCTCCAGAAGGGAGTGTTTTTGTGTGTCTCGGAGGCCAGTGAGAGTGCCTTCACGTCACTGGTTGTGGCCGGCACGGGGGACGCAGGTGCCAGACCCGGGGCCGCTCGGTCCAGTTTGGAGGCACATTTCCCCGACTGGCAGCCGGGCCCTGTGCCTGCGAGCTCTACGGTGGCCCCGAGGAGCACCGGGGCCGAGCATACTTCTCAATAACACACCTGACGCGTGAACAGTCAGGTCGTGTCCGGGGCGGGGCAGGCATTTCTCCCCGACTCTCGTCATCTCTTTGGTAAAGCCAGGCGGCCACGCAGACGGGAGGACCCAGAAGGAGCAGGGCAGTCTTGGGTTGGGCGCACGGTGGGGTGGACGGGGAGCGAGCGTTCCGCCAGGCACCCTCTGCGGCCAGGGTCAGGGGACGGCCAGGGATGGGGTGCCCTCGGGCCTTAGCGCTGAGCCACACCCCCCACCCGGGTCCCTGGTCCTCTCTCCCACAGGCACCGTCCACCCAGCACGCTCCGTCCAAGCCCTTGCACGGCCTCGCACATGGGGGTCACTTTTCGTTTGTAGGTATTTAGATATTTTACCTTTTTTTTATTTTGTAGCTTGCTGTTAGTTCCGTGTTCTTCACCCCCTCGGGGAAGTGGGAGGAGGGAGGCGACTGCGAGTCTGTCCCTGTCAGGCTCTGCTGGGCAGGGGCCTCTTCGTGCTGCTCCTGCGCCGTCTCAAGGGACAACGGTTGGCCGCTTGTGCGTGTCACAGGCAAACCGGTCACTCCGTGCAGTTTCTGGGTGAGGTTCGGCGTGGCCTCAGATACCCAGACGCTGGCTTGGGTGATGTCCGTTTCCTGTGTCGCACGCACACTGTGTGTGTACACACGCATTGTGTGTCTAGGAAGAATAGTGAGTGGTGATTTCTTTACTGAGTGGTTGTTAGAGAAATTCACTGACATTCCCCCCCAAATTCTACATACTTCATATTACCTTCCACCTGATGGAAGGGGAACAGTTACAAGCAACAGGCAGGTAGACAGACAGACGGACAGACAAGCAGATGTCAGATTTCACAGCAACTCCCGAGTGGGGCACCCTGGCTGCAGGGACTCTCCGCCATCCCTGACAGCATCTCACCGTTCTGCCGACTCTTCCCGGCCAAAGGCTCACAGCCCAACGTGAACCTCCACCTGAACACACCGCCATCACCTTCAACCAGCCGACTCCCCACTGTTTTCCTTCAGGACAGTCCCGACGCCCACAAAAATACACAGGCTCCACGGCACGGACCACACGCACTCAGACCCTTCCGGGCTGATCAGCCCCCTGACAACATGAGTCTCGGAGTTCTGTCCACCGCCGCCTGGGCACCTGCCCGCGTATCCAAACCCCCGCTCCGCCGGCATTCAGCTGATGTTCACTGACCTGGTTTGTGTTGGGGGTTACACGTGGCGGAGGGAGACTGCAGCTTGCAGTGAGTGTCCAGGGTGAGGCCTCTGTCCCAGGGCACACAGGAAGTGTCCTGTAGCCAGGACACAAAAAGGCACGTGACGGACCCACCAAGGCCAGGGTGTGGGCATGGGGGTGCTCAGAGGACGGGACCCCCTGGCTCGGGGCAGCGTGGAGGAGTGTTTGCCCTGGCCCCTGGGGGCTGGGGGCAGATGACAGTAAGGAGGGGGGACTTTGGGGACGCAGGTCTGTGTGTGAGCGAAGCCGAACTCCGTCAGGCGGAGAGGAGCGTCTGCACGACCCCTGGTCAGATCAGAGGCACGCCTCACCCTTCACTTCCAGGGCTCCGAAGGCGGGAAGACTGAGGCATCCCGGGCATCACCTTGACCTCTAACAGCTGTGTCTCAGAGGTGCTCTCCTGCTTGTGCCCACGTGCACGCACACCCTCCCCGCCCTCGGGGCCGGCACCCACCATCCGGGCGAGAACACGCAGGGCTGGTAGCCTCTGGTGAGACACTCCGTGAAGCAGACGCAGCTTCCGCTGTGGCTCCAGTTTTCTGCTCCGAGGCCCAGCGAAGTCACTGCCACGGGCCTGGTGCGGAATTCCTCAGGCCCAGGCCCCGCCTCCAGGCAGGGCTAACGCAGCACCACTCCCTCCGACTGGGCCTCACTGCAGGCCGCCCACACTCAGTGGGGCCCGAGTGTCTGCCGCTGCGCCCCGGGGTGCCTCGGGCCACTCAGGGAGCGTCCCTGTGTCACTCACGTCTTTCTGCAGGAGATGACGTCGGATGTGGGTCTCCCGACAGCCTTCCTCTGTCGCTGGCCCGAGGCAGCCTCCGACCGTCTCCCACACATGCTCCTTCCCGCACGCGCACACGGAACCGCTGACCGTGTTACAGATCTCTTCCTTCCGAAGGGGTCCGTCGGCGCTGAGTGATTCCCCCATCCGTGATTGTTACAACATTCGATGCAATCATCGTTAGCCCATTAACTCGTAACTGGTACCATCGTTGCTGTTATAACGACTATTAACCAAATATGAGTAATTCATGCTATCACTGATATAATTATCATCACTAACTACACTGCGGAATCTCACGTCGTTTGTCTTCCTAGCCCCTCATCTGCCTCCACCTCCTTTCGCCTCCTCCCAGCCTTCGCGGACACATCCAACCTCCTGGTGGCCCTCACAGGCCCTGGGAGCCAGGCCCGTGTCCCGGGACGTAAGGTCGTCTGCAGAGGTGAGACCTGGGTGGCCTCGCTGGTGTCTCGGCTCACGTGGGTGCACCAGGGTGGCCCTTATGTCCGTCGGGTTCTGCCTTCGCTGACCCCGCGGGGCCCGCCTAATGCTGCAGGCCGAGAGTCAGAGGTGGGTGGCATGGCCTGCCCACCCCATCCATCCAGGATGCCAGGCTGGGCAGCCCCACACTCAGCCGCGGTGGGAGAACTCGCCCCAAGGCAACTGGCAAACGCTGCAGGCCGGGCGGCCGGCTGAACGCGCACCAGAGAAGCGCCGGGCGGCACACAGCCTGACCCTGCCCGGCTCCCCGAGGAGGGGGGGTGGCCACTGACTGGCACCGGGGGACGGTTGGTGACCGAGTTAATCCCGCTAAGGCTCCGTGGGCGTTACTGCATCCTGCCCCAGCAGCTGACGTGGTGGAGAGGAAGCGTGAAGACTCTCGGTGTTCGTTTCTGTGTTCTTTGGGTTGACACCTAGTTTCATCCGTCTGGGCTCTTGTAAGTTTTATTTGTTTGTCCATGAAGCTCGACACTTTCCTGGGATAGGACACCGTGGCTGTCTCTCAGTACGCAGGGAGCCTGTTTTGTTCTGTTCTGTTTGGGGTTTTTTTTTGGAGGATGCAAATTTTCTTTGTTCATGTCAGAATAGTTTTTCCACATTGTTGATTTGATTAATGTTTTTCATTCACTGACTGTTTTTATCTTCTGGAATTCTTGCTGTGCTTACAGCAGCTCTCTTGGGTCAATCTTGCATTTTGCTTATTTTCTCATCATAGCCCATTTAGTCTATTTTCTCTAAGTTCTAGGAAAAACTCCCCACTCCAGCCAAATCCACAGATTTGGTTTTATGTGCTATCCAGCCTGTCCTTCAGGGCTTCTCTTGCATTTTTAATTTTTGGCAATTGTATCTTCATCTAAAAGCCATCTTTCCTGATTTCAGATTATTGCATCTTCGTGTTTACAGTGTGTTATTATTACTTTCAATGAGTTTTTGATTTGTTTCAGAAATTTCCTGAAGTGTTCTATTTCAGAAGGGGGGTATTCTTTTATATTCTTTAAATGGATCCCTCTTCGTGGGCTTTCTGTGGGGGCTTTATTATTAGGATGACTTCGCTTTCACTCTGCCCCATCAACGAGCCTGTGGACCCTGGGGGTTGACCGCCGATCAGCCTCACGGGATGGCAGGCGCTTCACCCCAGGGCCAAAGGACAGCTTTCACCCTTTGCTTCAATCCCAGAGTTGCCGGGCTCTGTTCTTCCCTCACCAGCACTCACTGCAAAGTGGGGGCGCCCCAGGCAGCAGGGGCAGCCTCGCCTGGGGCTCTGCCAGAAACGCAGGTGTGCTGAGTCGGAACCCCCGGCAGGGGGATGGGGCGGCTGTGCCCTCACACCCTCCAGACCACGCTGACGCCCATGGGTTTGGGAGCCTCTGGCCTGTGCCCAGCGGGGGCTCCGGCTGCAGCGAGTTTAAGCCGAGCAGATGTGAGTCCCCGGTCAGTCCCTCGTGCAAAGCCCCCTGTGTGACACCCAGCCCTGCCTGAGGCGTCCCCAGACCCGCAGTCCCCGGGCTGGCCGTCCCTTCAATCCGAGGCTTTCCCGCGCAGGCGGCCGGCGGCAGCCCGGGCCTCACTCGTGGTCAGCAGCGGCGCTGTCCTGTGGACGGCGCTGGCCGTCGTTTTCACAGTGCAGTGACTGCCCTGTTTTCCCCCTTGGAAATTTCTGTGGAGCTCTAAGACGCATAAAATGGGTAGGGGAAGAAGTTGGACTTTTTGGAGAATGATGGCGTCTCAGGTCAGCCGAGGGAGTGTGGCCACAGAGACTGTCAGGGCGGGGTGGGGGTGCCGTTGTGACCATCGGGGGCAGTGAGGCTGGCCCGAGGCACCGAGTGAGGCCGGGGACACGGGAGGCTGGGCTCCCAAGCGTTTCTGAGGAACAGCGGCTCAACGGGGTGGCCCGCGGGGGTGAGGACCACGGGACGGGGGGACTCGAGGATGGCTACATCCCTGGCCTGGGACGAGATTCACGTCGCACTCGGCCCGGGCGGGTTGATGGCTCTGGCGAAGGGGACGGAAGGAGGCCATTCTGACCAGTGGTGTCGCAGGCAGGACATCAGGCTGAGCACGAGCTCATCATGGTGCCGGGTGCCGGTCACCCGCTCACGTCGCCTCTGAGCCGACCTGGCCGCCTGCGCCCTCGCGTCAGACGGACGGCGCCTGGAGTCCTCGCGGGTCTCAGCTTCCGTTTCCTTGGCGATGGGAGCGGTGCTCAGGGCCTTCCCCCAGGTTCCCTGGGAGACAGGAAGGGACGCGGCCTGCGCCACAGGCTCGCATCTCCGCTGCCGGTTCCCCTCGCAGGGTTTGGCGTGTTAATTTTCAGGTTTCCTGGGAGGCACGGGAGATGATAATGAGTTTCTTCACCCGCTACCCTCCTCCTGCGTGCCGTAATTCTCCCCACTCCCAGAGTCTGTTTCCCCGGTTCCCCAATGGGTGGGCGACAGGGGTGATGGGGGCCAGTCTTCCCAGCACATCACCCACTTGTCTCTACCTCACTTCTCGATTCTCACTCCTGATTGCGGCCGCTGTCATTTACACCCAGCTGGCGGCGTGGGGACAGCCACTGGAGTCTCTCAAGTGCTGCACGCCCTGCTAGGCTCAGGCTCTTGACGCTTGACCACGCCAGCTCCCTCCTCAGTCCTGTCTGTCTCGGAGTCCGCCTGCATGTCCCGAGCACCACGTGGGGGCGGCTTCCCACAGAGGAGCAGGGCCGGGACACCCGCAGCTTGTGCCTCTCGCCGTGGGGACTGTGGGGACCGTGGGGACCGGGGAGCGGAGCAGAGCAGGTGCATTGGCTGGAAGCACCTTTGAGAACCGGAGAGCACCGCTAGCCGCGCACACGCGAGGCGGCCTGGCGCTCACGTCGATGATGGCAGAGCGACGGCATGTCTGTCGT
This sequence comes from Trachops cirrhosus, assembly GCA_028533065.1. Taxonomy (NCBI): domain Eukaryota; kingdom Metazoa; phylum Chordata; class Mammalia; order Chiroptera; family Phyllostomidae; genus Trachops; species Trachops cirrhosus. Next base: position 1,548,749 of record CM052546.1, read on the forward strand.
CGGGAGAAGCGGCCCCTGCCCGTCGCAGTCACTGCAGAGAACAGTCCCATCCAGAAACAGAACGCAGGTGGGCGGGCGTGGGCGGTGCTTCCCACCCCGCGTCCTCCTGGGCCACCCCCCGAGACCGTTGGCAGGGCACCCGGGGTCTTGGCGGCGGAGGGGAAGCTCTGGGCCCCCAGGTCCCTTCGTCTCTCCCCGAGGAAGTGCTTGGGAAAGTGTCCTGGGCTTGGCAGCAGTCCGGGAGGAGAAGGCGGTGTGACTGCTGAGGGGGAGGGGCAGCTGGCTCCCACAGCCCCGTGCTATGCGAGGGGGCTCCCTGGCTCCCAAG
>CM052546.1:1549176-1571572 GCA_028533065.1 Trachops cirrhosus
GGGGAGGGCAGCTCCCCCCGGGAGAGTCCCGGCTGTCTCCTCTGACCTGCCAGCCCCGAGCTGAGTCCCCTTTAAACACACGCTGCGGGGCCCAGGAGTGCGTGCTGTCGTGGGGAGCGTGTTGGTGGTGGTGCTCAGCGTGGGGTTCTCCTCACCGTGAGGGGCCGCAGGGGCGCCGGGGGAGACCCCCAGAGCTGGGAGCACGAGGTCCGTGGGCGCGGTGGGGCGCGGGAATGGCCGTGCGCGCCCACGGCTGCCGCATGCAGTGGTGGTCAGCAGACGCTGGGCCGGTTCCTGTCCACTTTCCCCGCTTTCCTCTGGGTCGCCGCAGGGACGAGCCGCTGGGCTGTTTGGCTTTCAGGTTCACCCGGAAAGTTCGTGCAGCTGTGGTCGCACTTTCTGAGAGGCAGGAGGGCGTGGCGGTCACAGGCCCTGGCTCTGGGCTCACGCAGACCTGGGCTCAGGGCGTCTGGACCCCTCCACAGCTGGGCGGCCCGGGCCCAGCGCGGACGGCCGCGCGGGTCGGGGCCCCGTGTGGGCCGGAGGAAGCGCCGTCCTTCTCCGTTTGTCCGACAGGGCAGGCCGAGGCCGGTCCCAGCAGGGCTCAGGGGCCAGGCCGTGAATGAAGCGGCGTCCGCAGCCTGGTCACCCTGAGGGCTTCGCTTGGGGCCCACAAGACCCGCACACTGGGCTGCAGACCCCCGAGAATTCCTGAGCCGCTCACCGGTGGGCTGCCGTTGGCTCCCGCTCTGCGGGATGGGCAGAGAGGGGCTGACCTTCCTCCGTGGACCCCATCGTTCGGACGCAGGAGGCTCAGAGGTCGCCCGTGCGTGCTCAGCTGAACCGGGTCCGGCTCCACGTTGTGTGTGAAAGGTCACAGCCGGGTCAGCATTCGAGACCCTGTTGACGAAGTGAGTTGTTCAGCGCAGTCACGAGGCCCATCAAACAGGATCTCACTCCACTGACAAAGCGCTGGGCTCTCTGGTTTCCGCCCTGTTTTTAATCAGCTCTTTGGGGGCAGGTGGTGTACTGAGCACCTACTGCATGCCTGCTGCTGTGTCCTCACAACAGCGTGACCCCTTTCTGCCCTGGTCAAGGAAGCTGGGGGTAGACCGACGCTTGCCGGGGTCAGGAAGCCGGTGAGCGGGTCCTGGGACTCCAGGCTGTGCTCCGTCCGTGACACGGTCATTTGGGGCGGGTGATGTCCGGGACTGCTGCGTTAAGTCATTCGCCTGCCTCCTCTTCTCCTGCTGCGTCCAGCTTGTTGTCTGGCCCCAGCCCCGGTCCCTTCAGAATTCTGCTCGGCAGTAAAAACAACGCCTCTCATTTCGTACAGGGAGTGGACATGCAGGTGTGTTTCTTTGCAGGAATCCCGCTCGTGGGATGTCTTCCGGTGGTGGCAACTGTGGTCCTGCCCCGGGCCCTCACCTGAGTCCACAATGACAGCTCCTGGCCACAGAAGCAGGAGGGCCCCTTAGACGTGAGCCCGTCCTCCGTTTTGTCTTGACCGGCGACAGCAGCTGCCAGGGGTCCGAGGAGGAGAGTGTTTGGTGGGGAGAGCCGGCTCGGGCTGCAGCGGGGGAGAGGAAATTGATGAGTTATCTTTCTGTTTGCACCTTCAGAAACAGGTTAATTGTTTCAGTGACTGGCTCTGTCTTGATTAGGAAACGTTAATAGCAATTAATGATATAACTTCAAAAAAGGTATAGGAAAATTAATGGAACTCTCAGGAAACATAAATTACAGCCATTATCTGCGGGATCCAGAGCTACCTGGGCTGCCAAGCAGGCTGATGACAGTGCAAGTGGGTTTTTGGTCTGAATTCTCTAGATAATTGAACAAGCCTTTTATTTTTTCAGTATAAAATTCCCTGTAGTGAGCTAACAATATTATTTTGTTTAAAATGCTTCAGTTCTACAACTTAATTAAAAACCTTTTACAAGTTAATTTGATTAATATATGCACATCTTATCTACATGTGCAAATATTATTTGATTATGATGATGAAAGTTTTTTAATAAAAGAAACTGCTACAGTGTGGCAGAGAGCAGTTCAGGTGAGGAACTATGAAAGTGTAGGACTGATTTTGTGTGGCCTTCATTCTCCCCAGCAGTAGAAACACCTTTTCTTTGGAGACACTGGTAACACAGGCGGAGCCACAGCGCCAGTGCCGGGAATGGCCGCGCCTCCCGCCGCCGCCCCCTCTGGCCGGGCCGCGCGCCGCTCTGGCAGGGTCAGGCAGCTGTCACGTGGAGCTCGGAGCTGGGAGGTCCGACCCCACTCTCCAAACCGGAAAGCTGACTGCTGCTCAGGAACCTGTCCGGGGTCGCACAGCCGACAGATGAGCAGACACGGGTGGGCGGCTGGACTGGGCTGGGTAGTTCACGGGGTCGTCTGGCGATAGGTGGGCGGGGCTGAGCCCGGCGAGGGGCCGGGAGGCTGCGGGCCACGGGCAGGACAGAGAGAAACCGGCGTGACCGCGGTAGGAGGGGTGTTGGCCGGACGTGGGGAATGCGGTTGGAGTGTGGGGTGGGCGTGGATGGGGAGGTCCTGGGCGGGCCCAGACAAGGGGCGGGGACCGCTGGGCGGCCTCGGCGGCCCGAAGGGCGGGGTTTCTTTCCCACTCCCGTTGGTGTTCAGCGCAGATCTCGTGGCTGTCGTGTGCCACTGTTCTGTGGTGGGGCCACATCCACGGGAGTCTTCAGGCCACTGTACACGGGGCACCGTCTCACACAGGCGCTTGACTGTGTCTGACAGAAGTGACACGGGTCTCCCCCACTCACATTCCGTGGGCAAACCCGTTCCGTTGCCACAGCTCACGTGAGGGACCGGAAGGGTGAGCACGGTTCCCTGTGCTCGGAATGGGACGAGAACTTGGAGTCTCAGAGGGTGTCCTTAAAGGGATCGGCGGGAATGGAGCAGTCGTGGGGTCTGGGGCGACGAGCAGGCGTGCGTTGCGGAACAGCGTCCCGAGTGCCACTTCCGAAATGATGGCGCTGCCCGCCGGGCCCCTCACCCCCTCCGCTCTGTGGGCTCCGGTCTCTGCAGTCTCTGCTGCTCTGCCCTGGGCTCCAGTCTCTGCATGCGGCCGCCCAGGACCCTCTCTCGGCGCCGCGGAGCCCTGGGCCCGAATCCCAGCTCTGCCGGTGAGGTGGGGCAGGGATGCACCTTCGGGGTCTCCCTGTCCTTCTGCGTCAGAACGGGGACAATGAAAACGTGCCTGGCGGTGAACGCAAGGCGGTCTGCGCTGTGTGCGGCCCAGCCCGGCAGTTAACAGACGTTTGCTCTAATTCTGCGGACTCTGAAACGGCTCTGCCCTCCGGGCCTCCGACTCTGCTCGCAGCCTCGCTTCCCTCCCACCCGCCTGCACCCCGCCCTCTTCGCTGCCTGGTCCATACACGCACTCAGTAGCCTTCTCGAGCCCCTCCCCCCCACACCCTGGGGAGCCCAGTGGGGCCAGTCCTCCCCGGACCCGCCGCATCCTCCACCCGCCGCGGGCGCAAGGCCCAAGTCCCACCTGACTGGGTATCTTCTCGTCTCTGGGGACGTCAGGAACCTTTGGTTCATTCCAGGTTTCCCTCTGCCTCTTCCCCACCTGCGATTACCTGAGACCTCACCCCCTTCCACCGCCAGAAGGACTACTTCCTGCGGGCCGTGTTCACGACCAGACAGTGTTTGCCAGTCTTTCACCTAACTGGGAAGCAGAGGAGGGTGGCCCTAGTTGGAGAGTAAGACCACCCAGCACAGTTTCTCAGATGAAAGGAGCAGGCTCTTCCCCAGCAGGCTGGTTGCAAACCCTTGGGTTCTGCTGCTGTGGGTCCGGGGGGAGGCCCAGGACTCTGCCCCTCTAGCCAGCTCTTATATACCTAGATAAGTTATATCTAGCCATCTCCCGGGAAGCAGGCGAGGCGGCGTCCCGTGTCCAGCGCGCTGAGTGCTCACCGCGTCCTGAAAAGCACGCACAGGCCGAGAAGCACAGCTTAGAAGACATGAGTAAAAGGCCTTCACGCATTTGTGGAACCACGTGTGGTTTTTCCGTGCTCCAGAAACAGGAATACTAATGTCGAATTATGCTAATTAAAGACTGGGTCGAAATTAACCAGAAAAGACTCTCTGAGGAAAATAAACTTTGTTCCAGGTTCAGAAGAAGAAAAGTACATCTATAAATGTATTTCAGACTTGTATTTTTATCATCGTTTAGAACATCTTATCTACAGCCATTTCTTAGAAATCCTAGTTATAAAAGAGTAGTAATTTCCACATCTGTCTTACTGATTTCTTTTTACTTCTGTTTTTATCTATGGAAATAACAAAATATGCATCTATATACCCTCGTCTTATCCCCTCCCCCTTTCCTATCCCCGAAGTAACACAGCACACACTGTTCGGCACTTTGCTGTTTTCACTCGGCGGGACGTCTTGGGGACCCCCCTCTGTCGGTCTGTGGAGCGCTCCCTCATCTCTTCTGCTGCGGTGCTGCGTCCCGCGGGGCGGGTGCACCATGTCACTGTTCCCCTTTCCAAATGGCACCGAAATGGCTTTGCCGCAACCGGGCCCGGTGCTCGCACGGGGCGGCCTCGCCCGCAGGAGATCATCATCAGATCTGTGTTACGTTTCTTCAGCCCTTCAGGTAACCGCCCCAAGTTCCACTGGGGGTTATTTTCGGCTGATGTGTCCTCTCCAAGCAGTGTTTGGTTCTCAAACGAAACACAGCACATTTGTAACCTGAGAGGCTTTGTTAGGACTCAACCCAAGGTGCCGTCTTTTGGAGGAGCGATTTTTGGGGAAAACCCTTGACTTCTATTCAGGCATTCGGGGTCGACTCTCGGCTCCTCGCACACCCCTCTGCCCCCCGCGGCAAGTTCATTGACCGTGCTGGTTAGCAGGCAGGTGCCGCCCAGGCTCCAGCCCTTCTTCCTCCCTCCGTGTGAACGGAGAGGGCGCGGGGCTGGCTGCCTGTGGAGGGGCTGCTCCATCATCCAGCAGACAGAGTCACACTTTCTAGCAGAGGGATGGCGTCCTCTTATCGGAAGCTTTGGGAGAAGTTCGGTGGAAGCGCCTGTTGTAAAGATTGGCCATTGTTACTTTTAGACTTCCTGTGAATTCTCTACACATCAGTTTTTCTGCCGCCTCTCCGAACCCTGATGCTTCAAAACCGCACAACCCGCCGAGTGGGCGGGAAGAGCCCGCAGGCCGGCTTGTTCGGACTGGTGATGGTTGGTTTGCCCAGCCCGGGTTTGCCGAGTCACCACGGCCACCCACACGTTAAACAGGCCCACCCTGACCAGCCTCTCTCCTAATGTGTTGGAACAGTCCCCCAGATGGGACGAGGACTGCATTTCCCTTCACCTGCCTCCCGGGCGACGTGACCAGACTCCTTACCCTCCCACCAGCAGCACACCCCTGCCAATATAACGCAAGCGACGGTGCATCTGTAAGTGCGTATCGCAAGGGGGATCTTAGCTGTGTCTTCGAATTAATTTATACACACAAATTCTGCTTTTTACGCTCTTCCTCTCTCTGTCGTCAACCTTAGATTTATTGTTGGTGTTGGTTTTAGACCAAAATGTAAATGAGATTGTGTTGACATGTTTGCAAAGCCCTTCCTCCTGGCAGAGTGAGTTGAGAATCAGTTGGGTGAAGACGCCTTCAGGTAAACCCATCCCCGCCACTTGAAGTCACGTGGCCTCGGGCCTCAGCCTTCTCAGAAAACGCGGAGCTCTTGCTGGTGGGGAGGGTCCGGTTAGACGGGCCACTCTGCGACGTGAGCGCCCTGCAGAGCGTCCCGCGTGTGGGTACTTGGTAAACACACCCCTCCCCCTCCCCGCTGTGTTTCCTTCTTCTCGGAAATAATTCTCGATGCATTGCTATTTGGAATTTTAAAACTTTTACAGCAGGACATCGAAGGCGAGAGTCGTATTTCTGGTGGAGGCAGCAGTGACTCGTTACAGCAGCACGTTTATGAAGAACCAAGCAAGCACTGAGATTTGTGGAGTGCGTGTCCTATCACAAATTCTACGGAAACAGCAGAAATGAAGAGCTGGTTCTATTCTTTTAAGAATGCCGTGGCGTTACTCCATGCACCTTTCCTCCAAAAGCCGACGCGGGAACAAACGAGGGGGAAGAGGCAGCGCGGCAGGTCCGCGGTGCGCGTCCACTGTCTGGCCTCCCTGCTGGAGGAGTGAGAGCCCAGAAGGGCAGTCGGGGCGGAGCCTCGGGCCGGAACAGAGGGCGGAGACGGCTGTCAGCGAGCCCGCGTGAGGCCGCTGTCTGGCAGGCAGACCTCGGGTGGGGGCGATGGCCAGGGGGAGGAGGCCCCGGCATGGGGACACCTGCAGCGGACTTGGTCACGGAGGGGCTGGTTTTGACACAGAGGTGACAAGGGGGGTGAGTTAATAGTAAGGAATGGAACTGCCTGCCTCCTGCCCTTCTGAGAGTGAAGAGTACTGAGCATCTGAAACGCACAGACAGACAGCCCGGGACACCCTCCACCGAGCACTCACGGCCCCAGGAAAGAGCCTGGCCCTGGGCTCCAGGGTTCCTCCAGAACCCCGGGCAGCGCCCGGCCCAACAGGGGAGCCGGCCAAGCTCCCGTCTGCGGGGGGTGCGTTTCATGGGAAACCGCTCTCTACTGTTCTTCGTGACCCGTGCGCACACACGGACTCGTCTGCGCTCAAACCGGTGTTTCGACAAGAAGGACCCACGCCAGCCCCGTGCACCCCGGCCTGCACCATCCTCGCCACCGGGAGGAGGAGGCCGGGCTCTCGAGCGGCCCTGCGCAGGAGCGCCGCCGCAGCCCGCAGAAAGCACACGGGCTCTGCACTCAGGACACTGTGCCTGGCGCTCGCCCAGGCAGCTTCCCCAAGTCAAGGTCACTTCCCAGGGCCCCTGTGTGTGTGTCTGTCACAAACGCCCTGTCTAGGAACGGTGACATCTCCCTCGGCGCCTCCGGCACCTGTTCCTGCTGTGACACCTGTCGTGGGCCGTCCACGCCTCACTGGGGAGAGCAGGGTGCCAGGCGGGGAGGCTACCCGCCCCGGGCCAGGCCGGTTGCCCCGCTGTCCCGCCGACCCCACCAGGCAGGGTGCGCAGGACAGTGGCCTCCTGCCGCTGACAGGCTCCTGGGCCTGCAGGACGGTGCCGTCCTCGGGGGTCTCGGTGAAGGGCTCCATCTTTCCGTCGCTGCGGCTGAGCCTGTGACGCGCTGGCCGGTGCCGCCTTCCGTCCGGGGTGCCTGAGGGGCTGTGAACTGGGCCTTGGTGCTCATCTGGGGCACGGCTCCCCGGGGGCAGCTGCAGTACAGGCTGGCTGACGGGGACTGTCCCCCGAGGCAGCACTGAGCACTGAGCTCGGCTTTCCTCCGCTGCCAAGTGAGCAGTGATTCGCGCCAAATCAGTGCAGAACACGGAGACCTTCGGTGCTCACTGCTGCCCCTGCCTGTCACATGGCCGCTGGCCAGCGTGAGCCTCTCGGGTCCTCCCTCCGCAGCAACTCTCACAGGTGACAGGCAGGTCGCTGGTCTGAGCGGCATTTGGCTCTCGTCCTTTGTCGTGTCGTAAGTGTGTCTGTGCAGTGGCCTCTCCTCAGAAGCCTGATCCCCGGCACAGTCCCCACCCCGCTCGGCCCGGAGCCTGTCACACGGCAGGGTCAGGAGGCAGGTGGCCGTCCGGGACACCGTGGAGATGTGGCCATCGGCTTCGCGTCCGTGTGGCCAGAGCACGGACTTTAAAAGGCTCATCTGCTGGCTCCGCGGCGTCCACGGCCCTGACCCCCTGCCGCCCTGCCGGCCCCCGCCTGCGCTTGGCTCAGAACGGCTGCGGTCGGAGCATAACGTCCTCGACGAAACCGCTTGCATTCGCGGTAATTTAAATTTATTTTTATGTCCAGACTCTCCCGTCTCCACCCTTAAATTGAAATTCCTGTTCTAGAAATGTTTGATCAGTCTTCATTCTCCCTAAATAAACAGTAGTAGAGTGTACTGTGGGCAGCTTAATTTTGATATTACATGTACTTTAGAGAAAAGTGGGGAAAGTGTGTCGTTTTTTCTCCCTGTCACCAGACGTGAGCTAAACTACTCACCGTCGGGTGCTCACAGAGCAGAGGTGGGGGACGTGGGCTCTCAGGGGAGGAGGGCTCAGCAGGGCGCAGCGGCGTGGACGCCCGGTTCACGGAGCACGTCGGCACGCGGGCCCCGCGAGAAGGCCGCCCGCTCTCCCAACACACGTGCCTGGCACAGCGCCTGCGCCAGGCGTGTTTGTAGCACCGAACAGGGCTGGGAACAGCGGGTAGACCACGTGACGGAACAGGCGAAGTGCTCGGTCAGTCGGACAAGAATGAGCGCGGCAGGCGCTGCAGAGAGTGTGAGCGGCGGCACAGTCTCCACCCCGGGACGTGCGTGCGAGGCTGTGGGCTGCAGAGCCCCTCACCCGGGCTCCGAGCACCTGGTAAAGGCCGGGGCACTGGCCCCCAGAGGTCTCCCCCTAGCGGCGGGTTGCAGTGGGTCGTGAGATTCCGGGGTCCCGTCGGAGTTAACTAGAGCCGGATCTCCAACTGACCGTTCCCAGTCCTCACGCCTCCTGCACCTGTGCTTTGTCTGCCGCAGGCGACGTCAGCGCACCCGGAGTCGTGGCCCCTGTCATCGTGGTCCCCCCGGGCAACAGAAGCGTGGTGGCCGGGTCCAGTGAGGTCACCTTGGAGTGCATAGCGAACGCCAGGTACGTGGCTGGTCTGCACGTGGGGACACGGATCCACAGCGACAGCAAGGGGCTCCTCAGCAATGGCGGCTTTGGGTCCAGCGGTGTCGTGAGCACAGCCCGTGTGGGAGTGGGGCCGCGACCCCCAAGCCTCCGTGCCAGGTCTTGGGTTCCCAGAACGCGTACCTCACTTTAGCAGCCCTCATGCAGGGGCGTCCTCTGAGAGTCTGGCGGGGAGGGGCGAGGCCGTGCTCCCCCTCTCCAGGCCCCGGCGTTCTCGCTCCAGACCTGAGTTCCCGCGATCACACCTCCCCGCTGGCCGTGCCCCCACTCGCGTTTATTTTGCACCACCGTCTCCCGAGCAAACAGAGTCCTTAGCACTCACGGGCCATTGCTGCTGCCATTAGCTCTGCCTGCTCGGGAGCCCTGGAGCAGGTCGAGTCGGAGACAGAGACCTGAGGGGGCGAAGGCGTGTCTGGGCGGGTTTCAGGGGCCCACGGTTCGCCCACACGGTGGACCCGGCTCTGCCAAGCTTGAGCCGGGGCCTGAGCTGTCGCCGACGCCCTCGCCCTCTCCCCCCAGGCCGCTGGAGGACCTGCGTGTGAGCTGGGAGAGGAACGGGGTGGCCGTCACCAGCGGGCTCCGCGGCTTCGGGAGGCGCCTCACCATCAGCAGCCCCACGTCCCTGGACGCCGGGGAGTACGTCTGCGAGGCGGCGCTGGCCGGGAGCGCGTCTGCACCCGCGAGAGCTCGAGCCTTTCTCTCCATCATAGGTAACGCTCGGCCCGCGGCCCCACGGCCCTTCCCTGCGCCCGGCAGTCGCGCCCGCCTCTCCCCGGCTTCCTGTCTCACCCGCACCTGGCCGTGCGGTCCACTCTGTCTTCCAGATGCGCCCCGCTTTTCCTTTCCAGCCACGTAGTTAACCCCCGAGTCCTCGTCCGAAGGCTTCCCGTGACCAGGCTTGGACCGGGAACGGGAAGGCCCTGTCGCGCCGACCACCCGGGCTGCCCGCGATGCCACCAGCCCTCCTGTCACTCTTGTTTGGCCGTTACGATCAGTGTTCAGAGACTCTAGTACTCTTGTTTTTGACCCAGAAGAGAGTTAGAAAGCGTTCATTGTTACCTTTTGTTAAGTTAAAAAGTGAGAACAGAGCTGCTTCCTAGGCCAGGAGCCAGGAGAACGAGGAGGGGAAGTTAGGTGCCTCGACCGCGTCGCCCCGAGTGCTGGAAGATCTGGGGGTGAGGACGGGGGCCCGTCCCGGGGCTGAGGGGGCCTCAGTTTACCCTCAGATATGGCCCGATTGCATGAAACTGAAGCGGGGCCTTCACTCCCCCTCGATCCCACTCCTGTAACGCTTTTGTTCCTCAGTGGCTGTGGTCACGGCCGTGGTGACCTGTCCCGCACGGAGTGGTGGCCTCTGCGGAGACAGGTGCCTTCGAGGCCGACACTGGCAGGGGAATCCCGACCCCTCCCTCCCCTTCGGAAGGGGGAGGGGAGGCCAGGAAGGACCGGAGGTGCAGAAAGCCCCTCAGAGGCAGTAGCTCCCCGCGTAATCGACGCTGCAGTCGGCCCCTTTCAAACTGAGGCAAACCAGAAGCTTGCGTGTTCGCACAGAACTGGCGAGAGCACCGAGAAATACTGCCGAGAAGGCAGCTGGCCTGGGGGACGCACTTCCCTCCAATCCCGAGGAAGCGGCGCGGTGGGCTGAACACGGCCACCCAGACGCGCACGGCGGGCCAGCAGCCCCGGGAACGAAGACGAGCGAGGAGCGCGAGAGCGCCCGAGAAAGCGGGCCGGGGTGGCGGGCCGCCGTGACTGCACACGGGAGTGGGGTCGTGGGGCCGAGCCGGAGCGCGCCCTCCTGCCGCCCTTCTCGCCCCGCCCGGCTGCGCGCGGGACGCGACAGCCCGCTCCCGAGAGGGCTGGCTCCTCGGCTGCTGCGCAGCTGGGTGGGCACAGCACGTGATTACGGACTGAGCCAGAGTCAAAACTGGTGGCGTGTAAATCTCCTGTAGACAGGACTAGTCGCGTTAAAACATCGTAAGGTAATTTAAACGGGGAGAAATTTATCTCCTTGTAGACTGGACTGTTTGTTTCCATCATAATTCCTTTTAAAAGTATCTAAATCTCTGACATGAACTTGGTCTTGCGTTTGCATCTGAATCCCAGAGCAGACTGCCGGTCTTCTCTGGGGCTGCCACGGCTCTGCCTGCCGGGGAAAGGCACAGAGCGCACTCAGCTTCTTCTCGATGTCGACTTCGATCCCCTCTTATTCCCGAGAATTTGCCGTGACGGGTGGGATTTGCTGGGTGAATCGTCCTGGGAAAGCCCTGAGAGGCCTCTGTCAACTGAGAGAGACTTGGGAGCTTGTCACCCACGCCCGGCAATCAGGGAGGGTCCTCAGGAGCCCTCGGCGGCTCCCCGGCTGTCACCGTGGGGCGCTGGAGAAAGCTCTCTTATGAACGCGAGACGGAAGACAACACGGACAAATTGGCTTCCGATCCCTCCTGCCTCTCACTGATGAGACCAGACAGACGCGCGCTCCGTTTACTCGGCCTGGCACCCCCTGCTGTGCTGCTTAATCTCTCAGGCCGGAACGGGGCGCCGGGGTCTGGCTGCCGGCCCCTCCTCGCAGGCAGCACCAGCCGCGGGCCTGGCCTGCTGTCTGTCTCCCGCTGCCCGTCCCCGTGAGGAGTCCCCGGCGTGCAGTCATGGTGCCCTCGTGGCAGGTGGGAAGTGCTGGGGGTTAACCCTCCCAGGAACAGCCCTCACCGGCGTCGGATGGTGGGCAAGAGCCCTTATGGCGGGGACGACCTTTGGAGGTCGTGTTCTGTGCTGGCTTCTGGAGTTTTCCCTGTGGGGCGAGGCTCCACCCCCGCAGGGGAGCTGCCTGGACAGGGGCTCTTTCCCAGCTGCCCTCCTGCGGTCCCCAAGGTGCTTCCGTCACCTCCCAAGGAAGCTGCTGGCAGTGAACCTGGTCTCAGGTTCTGCTTCTGGGGGAACCACCCCAGGACTGTGACCCTGGTCTTGCAGACCTCGGCGCCTGCCAGTGCCAAGTGCTTGGACGACTGGCCTTTCGTCCCGGGTCCCACCTCACCCGGTTAGTGAGCGCGTCCCCCCAGACGCCTCTCAGACGTCACCACGTGCTTCTGTGACTCTCGGCTGCACCCTGTCAGCTGTGACGCAGGGCGTCACCGAGGAAGGAGACTAGTGAAGGCCCCTGGCGCCCTCCTCTGCCGTCCCCCAAAGCCACACAGGGCTGCACAGCAACGCAGACCGAACGTTCACTAGGACCGGAAGACGTCGGTCACAGGCGAGCGTGGCTGTGGGAAGTTAATTTGTCCTCCTTCCCCGCTCGTCCCGTGTTCAGACGGTGTGTCCGGTGGTGGCAGGGCGTGGCCGCTGTGCCGGGTGAGCGCGTGGAGCAGACTGGAATGCCGCTGCCGACGCCTCAGCCTTATCGGCGGGGGAGACAGGCTGGGCGGGAACCTCTGAGCGCGCGGCCAAGGCCAGCTTGGGAGGGGCAGCGTTCGACCTGCGCAGCGCTGCTCTGGGCCTGGTGCGCACACTCAGACGGAGCCCCGGACTCTGCCTCCGTCCGGGGGACCTGCGGCCGCCGCCTCAGCCGGCCCAGGCGCTCCCGCAGACGGTCTCTGCAGGGCTGATGCCGGCTTTGCCTCCGCTGAGGAGCCTGCGGCCTTTTCTCCTTAAGCGTTCCTTCGAAATGCCAGGTTTTTGTTCCTCCTTTTCCCTTTCTAGGCTCCCCCTGTGCTAAGCATACAGTGGGCACAGGAGGCTGGCCAGGCCACGGTGTCCGTGAGCTTGACCGTGACCCCTCTGGCAGATAGCGCCCAGGAGTCAGTGGTGCCCGGAAAGCGGATGCAGGGGCCTGTTACGATCACGAAACCACAGCCCCCTCAACACTCGGCAAGCCTGGCCACGCCACCGTTGAGTTTCTGCTGAATACACCGAGAAAACGTACTGCGGTCTATTCTCCGAGGAAGTTCATTGTTTGACACACCCACTATTTTTTTTGGTCGCATAGGCGAGTGGAGTACCCGGAGACAGGCAAGTGGTTAAGCGCTTGCTACTGAGGATGGAGGAGAGGCCCTGTTCTCTTTTGCTCTCAGCTGTTACGTTGTGTTCCACTGAAGTGTTGAATCTGTATTTGAGAGAAGAGCCACTAAGACTTTTAAAAGTGCGTCACGAGGCTGCACTGCCCCTGGTGAGGGCCAGAACCCGACCACAGGACGCGTCAGCATGCCTCTGAGCTGCTGTTCAGTTCAGATAGTAAAGTGAGTGGACCGGCCTATACAACAGTGAGCGGTAAACGTCCTTCCTTACGAACGCCTTGGGACGCTCCTTCTGACGTCAGAGTCAGGCAATCCACGGTTTAAGCCCAGGAACTGGCAGGCTGCCGTCCCCCTGAGCAGGAACGGGCTCCTGGAACCCTGAGGGTGTGAGTGGCCTCTGGCCTCTGCTCGCCGAGTTCTGAGTTTGCGCACGTGTCGGTAGCAGGTGAAGTTTTCGAAACCGGCGTTCAGGAGGAGTTCAGCTTCTTTAGGCTGGAGAGTCTCTTGAAACACACCTCCTTTGCTTAGGGCTCTTTGGTTTTTTCTTGTTTGAAGAGCCACCGTACTTCACCGCGGAGCCCGAGAGTCGGATTTCGGTGGCAGTGGAGGCGGCCGTGGACATCGCGTGCGGAGCCATGGGTGAGTGTGGGGGCGGTGGCGGGAGGGGAGGGTCGCAGCGGCGTGTCCAGGGCGGAGTCGCCACCGTTAGAGGGCCTCCTTGAGCGCCAGGGTCAGAAACGGCCGGGGGGAGGGGCAGAGCAGCACTCGGTCACTCCAGGTGACCTCGGGAAGGTGTGTGATCTCGCTCCTCACCCCAGAGCAGGGACAACAACGCACACCCGAGGGGGGCCCAGGAGCCTCCGCGTCGTCCGGTCCTCTTCCTGCCCTCACTCTGGCCCACAGGAGCGCGGCCCCCAAGACGCAGGGCGGGAAGGTCATTCTCCCCCCCGAGGTGATAGGACCCGCCAGCACACCTGCTCTGTAGACAGAGGCGGTTTCCGATCCTTCGAGCAGGCGCCCGGGCAGTGGCTCAGCGCCGTCCCGTTGGAGCGCCGTCCCACACACCGCGACGCGGGTTCGATCCCCGATCAGGCCGCGTACGGGAGGCAGCCAGCCAGTGTTTCTCACCCACATCAGTGTTTCTCTCTCGCTCTCTTTCCCCTGCCCCCACACCCCCTCTCTCTAAAATCAATATAACATATCCTCAGATGAGGATTTTTTTAAAAAGTTGAATTCTTTGGACGGGCAACCTTCCCGCCTTCTGCCGTCTTAGCTTCGGCTCAGCGTCGCCTGCGTCGCCTGCGTCGCTCAGGCGGTCGCAGCCCTGGTCCCCGGGCCGTGGCTCCCAGCTGCCCACCGTCCCCATTCCACACGCAGCCGCACCCCCAGGAGAGACAGGCTCTCTAAACCCAGAGCGCCGCCGGACGGAAGCCGGGGTAGCGCTCTGGAGAGCAGTCAGGAGGGAAAAGGGCCTTTTCAGGATAATATCTGTCGGCCTCAACAGTAGGTATTCCCTTCTGCGCACACGGAGGCGAGGGTTCCTAGCAATTTTGTAAACCCTCCAACCAGCTCCGGGAGATGGGCGGTTATCTCCCCAGACACGTTGGAAAACGACGCCCGGAAAGCGGGGTCCCTAATGCGCTCAGAGCCCCGAGCCAGGAGGCCAGGGAGGGTGCACGGTGAGATGCTTCCTGCAAGTCTCCTCGGGCCCCTGGCGCGGAGGCGTCGCCATTAAACTCCGGGCAGGTGCCCCACCGAGGGTCACGTGGAGACGGGACCCACACCGAGTCCGTCAGCCCCAAAGCGACTGCTTCCGGCAGGACGCCGGCTTCCGCCTGAGAGCTGAGACCCGGACGCGGCACTGACGCCGCCAGTGCGGGTCGGCCTCCATCTCTGAACCCAGTGCCGCTGCCGCTGCGCATCGGCAGGCGGCACACGTCCTCCTCTGTCCACTGCGCGTCGGGCAACAGCCTCGCCTGCCCCGACGGCCGTCCCCGAGCAGCCCCGCTCACCCCTGCTCGGCGCCTGGTGGCTGCCGTTCACAGCTCTGCTCTGTCCCTGTCCCTCTCTGTCCGCACTCCCTCGGCCAGCCAGGGGAGGGGGAGGGAGGGGCAGGAGGACCAGGAACCCTCAGTGGAAACGTGGTCCCTGCCGTGGCCACACTGTCCCCTTTCTCGTGCGAACGCCAGCTGGTCAAGGCCAGCGGCTCTGGGAGCGAAGCCGCCGCAGTGCTGGGGGGTGAGTGTGCGGAGGGCGTGAAACTGCCCAAGGGGGAGACTCCTCCTTCTCGCTCCACTCGCAGTCCTTTCCCAGTGAGGACCCTCTGACGACGTCCCGCAGGAAGGGAACGCCCCTTTTACACGATTTCCGCGGGCGACCTGCTCGTCGGGTGCACACGTACGCACAGCTGCACAGGTCTTCCACGGAGCGCGGCCGTACGTGACTCGCCGCTTCCCTTCACGCCGACCCCGAGACCGCAGCCGCACTCGGAGGGGCTGCCCCTGAGAGCCGCACCCGGCGCTGCGGTTGGCGTTCGCGTGAACCGGTTATGCGTTTACCTTGAAATGGGGTTTTTAACTTCCTGATTTAATGAAAAGTGACAAGAAACATAATTAAGGCAGAGAACAGAACCTGAGAACACATTATCTTGAAATACTCCACAACGTTAACTTTATTAATTAAAAGAAGGCATCTCACACCTACATGGCATCTTGAAAATCAAGAGCTTTTGGCGTGCTCTCCACCACGCATCACGTGGAGACGTTTAACTTTCCACCTGGGGAAACCGAGGCACGGAACCATCCGAGATGCGGAAGGAGCCTCGCTCTGTCTGTGCTCTCCCAGCGGGCCCCCAGCCAGCGCTGCGCCCACTGGAGTTCAGGAGTTCAGGACGGTGGGCAGCTCTCCAGGGTACCAGTTTACCCCTCGTGGTGGCTTTCAGGAGGGCCCAGGGCAGAGTCCGGAGGAAGCGGTCTCCCCTGTTGCTGGTCCCCTAAGCCACCCGGGAAAGCCCCCCAGAGAAGGATCCAGGCACCTCCCTGCCCGGGGCTTGCTCCATGTGGCGAGGCCCCCGGGGCACAGCGGGCGCCTGCTTGCTTGCCGGGGCTACGGTGCCGGCCACAGCCACGCGGGCAGAGCAGCACAGGCCCTGGTTCACTCGGGCTGAGGACAGTCCCTGCCCCTTCAGCCTGGGCTCTGCCCCTGGGAGCTTGTCGTTGGTCCCCTGCATATACCTTCTGCAGGGTAGGCAGGCTGGCTCCGGGCGCAGCTCCCGGGTCACCAGGGTGTCATGAGCACGAGGAAGGGGCACCCAGGAGTGATGGCCATGCCTTTGACCTCAGCCCAGCCCTCCCATTCTCTCAGTCAAAGTCTCAGCCGTGCTCTTGGCCCCATTCGCACTCGGGGTTCAAGGAGAGAGCCATCCCGCAGCCCCTCCTCCACATCCACTGCACTCGTGTCTGTCTCAGGGCCCAGGCAACTCTCCCTACATCCACGGTTCAATGCCCCTGGGTGTCCGCGACCTCTAACCAAACGCTGCTCGTGCACTTGTTCCTGAACCCGATGAATCGCCCCTTCACCACAGGAGACTCCGCGCAGATGGGTGATGCCCACCTCCTTAGGGGAGGCTGTTTAAGAGGTGGCACTCACTGTGACTGTGGTTAGTTGTCACAGCAAACGGGGACACAGCCCACATGGCACTCTCTGTGTGCCTGGCACCTTGGGTTTTATACAGACTGACCCAATGCCTCTTCACGATAACCTCTCCAGTCCCAAGAGTCCCCCCCTTTCCAAACGTGAGGAGCAGGACCAGGGGATGCTCAGCCCACGTGGCACAGACCTGGGAGCTGGCTCCGCCTGTCTCCCACCCTGGCCACAGTCCCCGAGCCCAAGTGACAGGGCCCAGAGAGCAGCGGGGACCTGCATCCCCACCCCGTCTGCCTGGGAGTCAACCCCTGCAGACTCACTCGGCCACACAGAGCCCAAGCCTGTGTAGGCGCAGGGCCACCTGGAAGGGCACCGCTGGGACTGGGCGTCGCTCCCGCCCTCCCGCTGGAAGCGGCCCTGGGTCCTTTGCTTTGTGTGAGATGAGAAAAGTAACACCCGAAACGCCTGTTGCAATACTGCCTTTCGGTCCTCCTGCGAGGGACCCCCATATGTGATTGGTCACGCTCAGTTGTCCCCTCCCCCCACAGGGGTCCCGCTGCCCACGCTGCACTGGTACAAGGACGCGGTGCGCATCGGCCCGCTGCAGCACCCCCGGTACCGAGTGCTCCCCGGCGGGGGCCTGCGCATCCAGAAGCTGCGTCCGGACGACTCGGGGGTCTTCCAGTGCTTTGCCAGCAACGCAGGAGGCGAGGTCCAGACCTCCACCTACCTGGACGTCACCAGTGAGTACCGACCCTCAGAGAGGCCAGAGCTTCCTGACCTTTGCCCCCGGGACACGCCCAGTGGGGACCACTCTGCTCCTGGCGGGTGTCGGGGGCCCAGCTCCCCAGCCGCCTCTGCACCCAGAAGTAGGGAAACCCCGTTCTTCTGGACATCCCCTGCACAGCTCATTCCTAACCTTTACCTTTCGGTCGTCTTTCCATTCTTTAAATATTCGCTCTCTGCTGTGGTTTTACTGAGCGATTATACTTCTTTTGTAGTTTATTTTACGACCCCATTGGCGTGCGTACTTGGGCGCTCGGAGAAGCCAAAGAGCGGCGGAGGCTTTCGTCGCACCCGCGGGTTCTCCCCTCCACCTCCCACAGCGGTCGTGTCGTTCTGACGAGGCAGAGCCCCGCGACCGGGCCTTCGCCACTCACGTTCGCGCTTCCGGGGGAAGGGCTCGTCCTCTAGCCGTGCGCGCCGGCGGCGCTCGTCTGTGGGGCTCTCCGGGAGACGGTCGGACCGAAGGGTCGTAGATCCGTGCGTGCGCTTCAGGAAACCGGGCTCACTTCCCTGAGCCCCGCCCAGGGGTCAAGTCCATCATCCAGTTAATTAGGGGCACAGGAAACCAATGTCACCTCAAGCAGCAGGAATGAGACTGGGCACTTACGCCGGAAACCCGGTGTTGATCAGTTGAAACGATTTAAAGCGGATCTTGCAGCGGGGGCCAGGGCGCTATGGGGCAGGGCTCGGAAGCTCTGGAACAGGGCAGACAGTTTCGGCGCTGAGGGGCGTGGTCTCTGTCAAGGTGCCGCCCCTCTGCAAAGTGAGTGGGCGTGGCCGAGCTCCAAGGCAGCTCTTCGGCAGAGGCAGGCAGTGGCGGGATTTGGCCCGCTGGACGAGTGGTGGAGGCCGACGCCTCCCCCAGGGAGAGACCTGGGGGGCTTCCCATCACTTCTCAGCCTCCGTGTTGTTGGCCAAATGGAGCTGGACTGGTTCACGGGGTTCTTTGAGGATCGGGTTGGAAATTTAGAAGAAAGTGCTGCTTAAACTGGTTACCATGACAACTGGAAAGCGAACAGATAAATGATTATGATTTCTAAATGTAGGGTTTAGCAGCATGGACTTCTTTCACATTAAAACACCTTTAATGGATGAAAATATGGTGTAGAACAGTCAATATTTACGGCTCATGTAGCAAACACTTCCCGAGCCTGTGTCGGGCCCTGCGGGTCCGTCGGGCTTGGGGACAGAGCGACGGGAGGACGGAGGGCCGTGGGGGCAGACGGTAAAGGAGAGGCGAGCGCTGCGAAGACGCTGACCAGGCCAGCTCGTGGTGACGGGGAGGTCGCTCTGAGGGGGCTCCGAGACCGAGGTCGAAGTAGAGAGGGGCCTGTGGTGACAGTGCTGGGGACGTGCCTTTCGTGGGTGGAGGGGAGCAGTTCTACACGCGTCTTAGACGCACTAGGCAGGTGTGTGTACAGGGAAAAGGCCAACAGGTGAGGGCCGGCCTGCCCCGGAGCAGGGGTGTCAGTGGGGGGGGAGGGGGCCCCAGGGGCTGTGAGCAGGGGTGGCCGGGTGTCGCTCAGCGCCTTCATGGGGCACCCACAGCAAGGGGCAGAGTAGACTGTGAGGGGGACAGCAGAGGCCTGGGACCGTCCAGGTGGTGGTACAGAGGAGGGAGAAGGGATGGGCCCGGCTGTGCTTAGCGGCAGACTCAGCAGGACCTGCTGGGCTCTCGGGCAGCCCCACCAGGGAGGGGCAGGCGCAGCTGCGCCCTGGCTGTCTCGAGTCCTGCCCCCGCTCCTGGGCCATCAGCCCAGGTCCTCGGGCAGGGTCCTCACACAGGGTCCTCACACAGGACCCGGAGACACAGACGGCTGCTGCTCAGGGACCCTGGCGTCACCACCGTCACAGCAGCACCGTCGGGCAGGCCCACGCTGGGGCCAGCCTGGGCTCCCCGTCCCTCGTGGTCTCTCTCGGGGATCGGGGGCTGGAGGCCGGTGCGGTCTCCGTGAGCAAGACCCCTGCGGCCAGGCCCGACACACCTCCGGGAGCTCCCTACTGAACCCTCGGCATCCAGTCATTCCAACTTTCAGAACTGGCCCTGGGAGGTGTGCAAGAGTCACATTTGGATAATATCCAACATTCAACAAGCAGCTTTTTAGCTTTGGGCGTTTATTTTTAAGGAATGAAAGCAGCTTGTTGGGTTTCTTCAGACAGATGTCTTCCTTTGACATTCACGAAGCAGCTCCCGGGCTCCTGCTTCGCCCACGGGGTCTGCTGCATCCGGAGGCTGCATCTCCGAGGCCCCTGGGAGGGGAGTCAGGGGAGGCGGTCGGCACCCCAGCAGGGCTCATGCCTGTCAGTGGTCACCTCTGAGAAGGGTTCTATAAAAGTCCGGGTGGACCGTGCACCCGGCTGGTGGCGGTGTCTCTGGGGGCAGCACACTGACCCGTCCCTCTTCCACCCCCTGCCTAGATGTCGCGCCGGCGTTCGACCAGCCTCCGGTGGACACCACAGTCACTGACGGGACGACGGCCACACTGAGGTGCGGGGTGTCTGGGGCCCCTAAACCCGCCATCACGTGGAGGAGAGGTAGGTGGCACGTCGTCCACAGTGGCTCTCGTTCGGTGAGGACTGAAGGGCCAGGGTCCCTCCCAGGTTCCAGGCGCCAGAGGCACCGGGAGGAGTGAGATGGGCAAGACACTTGTCACCTTCACAGAGCTTGCAGTCTGGTCTTCATTTAAACAGACTTTTTAAAAACCGTCTGGTTACATTGAATCGCATGTCACTGGCCTCTGTCCAAACCCGTCACCAGTCGCTATTCCTCCGCGTTAGAAGGGGAGTAGTGCCATCGGGAAAGACTGAAACCTCGGGGCTCTCCCTCGGGAGTGTTACAAATTAAGAATCGTAGCCTTTTCTTAAATAAAGAAACCTGCTTCTGACACAGGGTCGCCGGCGTCCTCCCCACAGGACACGTAGGAGGCGCTTCGCCCGCTGTGTTTCCCCCAGTGGAGGGAGGCGCCGACTGGCTTTCTCGGTGGCGCCCGTCGCCCTGTGGCTCCAGGCGCACGTCGCTGCCGGGCACCCTGCACAGAGCTGTGCGGACCTGCGTCAGTGCACGCTCACTGGTCCCGCAGGGCGGACGGCACTGGGTGGGACGTCGAAACTGAGGTCTTTGTCACGCCCCTGGTTTAAACCGCAGCAGACAGACCTGGGAAAGCGCAGATGAAGGAGAAGGGCAGGGCTCCTCTGTTTGCTACATGTGTGTTTTGCCCGACGGAGAACGCAGTCAGAGCTTGCAGAGAAATGTCTCGCGTGGGTACAGGCATGACGCACATCAGAACGGCCCCCCGAGGCAACATCGCGGCCACGGACCCGATGTGTCTCACCGAGACTCCCGATGCTGGACACAGAGGTGTCTCCGTCCGTGACTGCGCAGACCGCTGCGGGCCGCGGCTGCGGCCTGTCTGTGCCTGGCGTCCCCCATCACGTGCTGGCCTTTCCTGGGGTCATTTTCTTGGTTGGGGCTCTAGGCACGACCTTGGTTCGGGTGTCGCGGGCCTGACACCCCTGTTTTCTCTGCTGCTCTTCAGGGAACCACACGCTGGCCAGCGGCTTGGTGCGGATTCCTCGGTTCATGCTGCTGGAGTCTGGGGGTCTGCAGATCGCCCCCGTCTCCATCCAAGATGCCGGCAACTACACCTGCTATGCCGCCAACACGGAGGGCGCCCTGAGCGCGTCGGCCACGCTCACTGTCTGGAGTAAGGACCCCCGGGGGCCCTGCCTTCACCGTGGCCGCGTCACCGCGTCCTCTGTGCTTAGGGACGCCACAATGCCCACGGGCCCTCTGACTCAGTCAGAGGACAGTGGTTATTTTTACAACTGACGAATAGGTGTCTGTTGAGTAATTGATTTTTCAGTTTCCAGAGAAGGATTAGAAAGTGTATTCCGAGATTTAAAAGGGGCGTTTCAGGAGAGATCAAAGATCGACCTTCTCCGGTCTGTAGAGTACACACTGTCCCCAGGTAGCTCGAATAACAAAACTGACAGGTTGGTTAATTTTATAATCATCATGTAAGGAAACCAAGTCAAGAATTAAAATCCTGGAGAAAGTATATTTCATCCTATACTATTGTTGTAAACAACTAGAACACTCTTCGCCTACGAAATATTAGTGTTTCCCAGATACAAGGAGTGAACTGAAAGGAGTGTCTGTTTCCACAGCTTCTGTTTCTCCTTGTTTTGTCTGAACGTGGGCTCCTGAAATGCAGAGTCAGTTGCTTTCCAGAACAGCAGGGTTGGCTTGCCCAGCACTCCGCCCGCCCCCTGCCTCCACTCTCCCGTGCGCGTCCTCCTCTCCACGGCAGCCGTGTCTCTCTCACTGAGAAGCCGTTACTCGAAAAAGCAGAGTGCCTGCTACCCGATCTTTGTGAGCCGTCTCCACAAGAAGGGAAGCGTTTGACTGCCTGAGTGAATGATACACCACACACCGCCCTTAAAGCAGCGAGCTCGGGCTGTCCTTCGTGGCCATGCAGGTTTTCCTGAGGCCGCTGGCGTCCCTTTGATGCGCGGCCTTTCTGAGACACCCTGAGTCTGAGGCAGAGCATGCAGCTCCCCAGGGCTGTCGCGTGCTGGAAAGCGGGTTTTGTCCCATCCGGTGGTTGACGCCATCGGCCACTTCCGATTCATCCTCGCCCCTAAAATTAACCATATGTCTAAGAGCTGGTGACAAACTGATGTCTGCATCTCGATAGGTCACTCACTAGGCACTTGTGTGGCTCTGCCAAGCTCAAGGTCAGAATGACAGTGGCGTGCCCAGAGCCACGCTGGCCTGCAGGGCGTCTGCAGCGCCCCCTTCCACACACAGGAAACGGAGGCTCAGTGACGATTTTCAGACGCCCGCTAGTGAGTGCTCAGGCTGGGCCCTGAGCTCCGTCTGGCGACCCCCACACTCCAGGCCCTGTTCTTGGTGCCACAGCAGCGTCCACCTCGGAGGGTGCAGTGCGGGCACGCACGCCACAGGGCTGCTCCAGGGCCCGTGCTGTGGCGCCAGGGTGGGGGGGGCAGCTGCTGGTCTGGGCGCAGTTGCGGGCCTGCCCGGCGCACCAGGCCCACTGCTTCCTAGTCGGGGGGCGTCCACAAACCCCTGTATTTCTGAGCACCGCTTCACTCCTGAAACGCGGGGCGGCACCATCGCAGCCCTGACAGCACTGGTGTGAGGACTGAACAGAACGAGTCGGGGTGCTGGGCGCACAG
>CM052546.1:1571672-1731626 GCA_028533065.1 Trachops cirrhosus
GGGGGGGGCTTGCTGTCAGGCGGCCCACTCACTGCCCCAGGGAGGAAGCCCTCCGCACGGTGTTCCGTCTGACCCGCGGCGTGTGTGTCTTTCAGACCGGACATCCATCGTCCACCCTCCGGAGGACCGCGTGGTGATCAAGGGGACCACAGCCACGCTGCGCTGCGGAGCCGCTCACGACCCCCGCGTCTCTCTCCGGTCAGCTCCCTGGGTTACCTCGTCTGGGCTCGTTCGTGCTCTGATTGCGGCCACAGCCCCCGACCGCGGGCCGCGCAGTCGCAGGCCCCACCCCTCATCACACGCGCCCCGTGTCCCACGCCAGCCCCGTGTGCCCTTCACAGGGAGCGTGCCCACCCCGTGCCCCAGCGCCACAAGCTCCCCGTGGTTTTCCTGCCGAGGTTAACGCCCTGTACGTGCGACGCCCGCGTCAGAGGCTGGCCCTGGAGGAAAGGAAAACCCACAGGGTTTGCGTGGGCCTGCAGGCCCCAGGAGGGCTTCTCTCTGCCCGTCGGGGAGGCTCTGTCGGGACCGTGGGGCGGGGAGGCCCTCGCGCGGCAGGGCACCCGCGGTGGTCTGACGCGGTGAGAGGGCAGCCCGTGCGGAGAAGGGGGCTGGGTGACTCGGGAGTGACGAAGTGAACTGTAGCCCCCCGTCCGTGCTGGAGCTCCGGCCATGGAGTCACGGTGCGGAACGCAACACCGCACGTGAACTCGCGGCATGGCGGCGTCTTCTTCCCGAAGGCTCGCCGCTTCAGACTCGGACACGGACCGAATCCGGAAAGACGAGCATCCCGTGTTTGCGCTCTGGCCAAGTGGCCGGCTCTCGGCTCCCGCCCCCCGTGCTCTGGAGCTCCCTCCGAGCAGAGGGAGCTGGCGGGGGAGGCCTGCGGGCGGCCGGGCCGGGGACTCAGCGGTTCCTCCCTGCTCTCGGGCGGGCGTTTGGCTGACCGAGAACGTCCATACCTGCCCCTGGCCCTCCGGGGCCCGGAGCTCACAACCTGCTCTGGTTAGGTCACAACAACGCCAAATGCAACACAAACAAAAACTGAGGAGTCAGAGGCCCTCGGAGGCTGTCTCAGAGAAGGGGGCCAAGCCTCGGGGCGCCCGCGAGGGGCAGGGCAGCGCTGGCCTTCGGCGCCAAGCCCACCCGACCCCTGGTCTCTGTGCCTCTCCCCCACTTTCTGTGGGATGCAATAGACTCACGTGCAGCCCTTCCCAGGAGGGGGTCGAGGGCTCATTCCTGGGGCCCCCCTTGCCCCGGGGTTGCTCTGCCCGAGGGACACCGGGCCCCAAAGCGGCAGTCACCGCTGAAGGCTGCACCCCAAGTGAGCGTCTCCCCCTTTCCTTCCGTGGAATGGGTCCTGCTCCGTCTCAGACAGAGGTCTGAGGCACGCGGTTGGCGAGTGTCTGTCCCTGTGCACAGAGGCCTTCAGTCCGGGGGAACAGCCAGCTCTTCCGCCCGCCCGCTGTGCGCAGGGGCCCCGCCCACTGGCATGCAAAGTCCAGGCAGCCAAGTCTGGGTCTGGAAAGAAAAACGTGCTAGCGCTGCCGTGAGTGAGATGAAACGAGGAAGGAAGGCAGCGCTGGGGACCGCCTGCCAGAACGGTCTGGTTTTGAGGAAACGTGTTTATGGGGTGCGACCTGCTTTTCTTCCCCCTCAGAAGCTGGGGAGTTCCACTCTGGGGAGTTTCCAAACAGGTACGGCCTCCTCTCCAGGCGAGACTTGTCCTTCGGGACATTCCTGGGCAGGAAGGTGAGGAACAGGGTCCGCAGGGGACAGATGTGACCGTGACCCCAGACTGCCCGTCTCCAAACCCAGAGACTGCCCGCCGGCTCCTGTGGTCCCCTTTGTTCTGCGCTACCTCCAGCGTCTGTGTCTGTGTCATGAGCAAGACCCCTGGTCGAGTTTTTTCTTTTGTGTGTGTGTGCATACCACCCGCACAGGATGAAACTCGCCTTTCCAGGGCAGGGAGTGGTTCCTGGTGCAGCCACGAGGCCGTTGGCCGCCTGCTTTCTAACAGACGGGGAAGGATCAGCGCGAGGTCCCCACTCAAGACCCCGTCTAACGCGAGGCTCTCTGCTTGGCCGCAGCTACGTCTGGAAGAAGGACGACCTGGTCATCAGCCCGTCCAGCAGCTCCCGAGTCGTGGTGGAGAAGGACGGGTCCCTCCTCATCAGCCAGACCTGGTCGGGAGACATCGGAGACTACACCTGCGCCGTCGTCTCTGAAGGGGGCAGTGACTCCAGGTCGGCCCGCCTGGAGGTGATGTGAGTCCGCACTGTGTCCCCGAGTAGCCCCTGAGCTGCCCCCGACTGCCCTCATCCTCGGGGCCACGCGCCCCTCTCCTGGGCCCAGCCCTTCCCACGTGGGACACCCACGCCGGCTTTCAGCAGGCAGCCGGATGTCCCTGCCTGAGGCCTTGCAGGCAGCAGCACGCAGGAGGCCCCCACCTCGGCTTCCCCGGCGGCTCAATGACTAGCCTTCACGGCCCTCTGCACCCCGGGGCCCCGAGACTCCGCGCCGCCGGGGGCCCTGCTCACCTTGACCCAGGAAGGGATCTGTAGTCGAAATTCGTTCCCTAAAAATAGAACTCGAACACTCTGAGTACAAGGCCACTCCTCATTTGTCTGTGAAGCCCTAGACCCGGCCGAGGGGATTAGAGACAAGAGGCGGGCTTGCTGAGTGCCGGGCACGCAGTCCTGCGTTTGTGGCCCAGACACGCTCGTGGCCGAGGCAGCGAGCGGCAGCTCTGCTGGCCCGCAGCGCAGGGGCCAGGGTGCCCCGTGGAGCGGGCCTGGCCTGCACCTCCAGAACCCAGTATGGCCCCTCTGGCCTCCCGGACGAGCTCTCTCCAGGACGACCCCCCTTGTTCTCTGTGGAGGTCACGCCCTTGTCGGGAGCAAAGGTCGCCCCAGCCAGCCACAAAGCAGCAGGAGCCCACAGCCCCGGAGGGTCAGCTGGGGGTCCTGGCGCTGTGGCCGCGGGCTGTGTGCAGACGGCCCCCAGCTCTGTAAGTGAGCGTGGAAGTACAGAGGTTCCCCACCCCGCCTTTGCCGACGGACCCGCTGACCGACCGGGCTCTTTCTGTCCTCCTGTGCCCCCGCAGGGCACCCCGGTGGTCTGCCGCCTCCCTGGCTGGACACATGTCTTCTGCCCTGGCCACCTGAAGGACCCGCTAAGGGGGCACCAGGTGCCTCCTCGGGGCTTCCCACGGGCCATGCCGGGAGGGAGCTCCCTCCCTGCTGGACCAGAGGCCCCTGGGGGCACTGTGGGTGCTGGGCAGACACGTTGGAGGTTGAATGCAGGAATGCTGGGTGTGTGTGTTACTGGCAACGCCTCCTGACTTCACTCCTGCCCTACACCCCCTTCGAGGCTCGCGCCATGGGCTTCTGCCCAGGAACAAACCCTGTGTCTCTCTCCTCCTCTCGTCCGCAGCTCACATTGGGATTTTTTAAAAATATTTTGGCAGTATTGGAGTCCGGGCTGGTGACTGCACATAATCCACCGTGCTGATCACATTTTTAAAGCCACCTTTGAGAACTCATACATCATCCATCACTGGCACCAAATAAACACTAGTGTTTCATAAGGACCCTGTCAGCAGAAGCTAAATTGCATACTTCTAATATAGTGCGCTCTTACCGTTCCGCACCGTTTTTATGTTCTGCCGATTTACATACCTTCCCTACTATTTGCTTATTTGATTTCCTCTAAGTAAAATACATTTTTCAGCAAACGTTGCTGTGTCTCTAAAATAATAGGCTTCCCATAATGGTAAAACACCTCATCTCCAAATATAGAAATATTTGCAGATTGGAGACTCAAAGCAATTCAGGGACACCTGGCTGCAGAACTGATTTGGAAGGCCGTCGCTCCCGGTGAATTGTTGTCGGTGTGATGAACACGCCACCCTTCCAAATCGGGATGAATGGTGCAAGCGGCGGGTTCTGGCGTGGGGCGTCCTTAGGCCCACGCCGGCCCTAACTCCACAGCATCGGCGGTGACAGCGGTAATGACAACGATCATAACTCCTGATTGCAGGGTGTCGTGTGCTGCAGAGAACTTTCAAACTGAGCTCAGTAGCGTTTCCGTGATTTACTCAGATGACAACAAAAAATGAAAAAGAAAAAGATCTCGCAACACTGAAGTGACTGAGAGGTACTTAGCACCGAACAGTGTCCTTCAGAAGAGGCTGAGAGCCGCCTCCCCACTCCAGTTAAAAGCTGCTTCGTTAAATATAGAAACGGGGAGCGTGCGAAGTGGCTGCCGCAGCGGCTGGCCGCGGCCTCGCGCTCTCATTTGCTCTCTCCTGCGCGGCCCCTCGCGCCCTCCTCTCCTGGCGAGCCTGGGCGAGGTCCCCTCACACCCAGCACAGTGGCGCCAGCGGTGCCACCAGGAGGTGCCACCCACGGCCCAGCTGGACGAGGGCCTCCCCGCCTCTCACAGACACGTGACTGTGGGCAGGTTCCCTCAGGTCTCAGCCTCGGTTTCCTCATCTGTAAACGGGGCACGTGGTCCCCACCTTGAAGCGCTGCGGGGAGCCAGCGTTTGGGAAGTGCTGGCCCGGAAGCTGGCTTGAGTGGCCACGGGACCAGTCACAGCTCTAATCATTCCTCTCCGTCTCACAAAACCGCCCTCCTGCCCTCCTCACCAGCACCCTTCTCCGCCCTCCGCCCCGCCCCCAGGGCCAGGAAGCTTCTCTCTCTCATCCCACCCCGTTTCCTACCGGACTCACGGCCCTGCGCTGCAGCCGGAGTGGGCCCGCGAATCTGGTGCCCCAGAGGAGGACTCGTTCAGCAGGGTCTGCCCCCACCCCCGCCCCAGGGGAGAGGCTTCCGCAGCCCCCCGGGGCCCTGAAGTGTGTCCTGCCCGCAAACAACACCCAGGTCAATGTGACACGCTGGTCACCGACCGTGTATGCCGTGTCTCCCCTCCCCTTGAGGGAAGGCACCGTCTGGGTGTCTCCATCCCCGCCCAGCCTAGCACGCTGAGGGACCAGCCCGGACCCTTTACGGAGCCACTACCTCCACCACCTGGAGACTCGAGGGGCTGCATCTCCCCTCCCGAGATCAGAGGGTCACCTCCATGAGCCCGGCGCGGAGGAACCCCAGTCCACAGCCCCCCGTGAGGGCTCTCACACTGCAGCTGCGGGAACAGAGCCACGGTGGGGAGTGAGCAGTTCACACCATTTCCCGAGAATCGTCAGGCCCCGCGGTCGCTGTCCTGGGAGGGAAGTCGAGGAAGACGGGCCTCACGAGTTCCCGTTTATAGGTCTTTGAGGGGCCAGTGCGTGTAGAGAGAAGCGCTCGTCCAGCCGCCCCTGCCCCAGCAGCGCCCCGCGGCCACCTCCCGGCCAGCTGCTGTCCCCGGAGCCCGTCCCAGAGCCGTCTCTCTCAGGCCTGGCTGTGCGTGTCTCCTTCCCGCCAGCCGCTTCCTTGTGGCCGCCCTCGGATGTGGCTGTGGATGTGGCTGTGGTGCGCTGGGTTGCCCCCCGCCCCCGCCCCACCCCCACCGTCTCCTTAAGTCACACAGTGACTCAGCACCGGGCTTCGTGTGCATTGTTCCCTCTGCTCTCTGTCATTTGTCACCCTGTCTGCCTGTCGCTGTCTGAGTCGCTCCGCTGATCATTTATCTCCTTTCAAAGTTGGCGGCCCAACGCCAAGATGCAATCTCCTTCCATTAGATAAGATTCTCTGAAATGGATTCGGAATATATTAAAGCCACATTTATCAGTTATTGATGGGTTAGTCAAGGATTTCACAAAGCCTAATTTTCCAGATAACCAAACTTATCGCTTGAAGAAGTGGTTTGTTTCCAATGTGCATTAAGAAGCCCTCTGCAGCGAGGACAGGCAGAGTGGAACACGAGGCACCACAGAGGGGCTTTCGCGCGTGGACGCTGGGGCTCGGGAGAGGTCTGAGTTTCCTCCATCTGAGTCCTGGCACGTGTGCGGCGGTCACATCAGCGTGGGGCCACCGTCCTGGACGGCACTCAGCAGGCAGCAGAGCACGCGGGTGCGTGGCTTCCGGACGCATCACCGCCACGCCACGGTGTCCTTGGCCGTCCTGGGTGGAGCCCCCAGCTCTGCACAGCTCTGTCCCGAGGCAGTGCTGCCTTTTAACGGCTCAGTCTTCCTCCCCTCCTGCCCCCTGATCTTCTTTTAAAATCTTTGCTTTTGTCCCCACCTCCGACTCTTGGGTACTGTTTTTTCTGCTCAGCGTGGCTACGTGTGGCCGGCCCACCGCCTTCTTGTTGACGGCTTTTGAGCTGCTCGAGGAGGGACCTCCGGAGCCACACTTACAGACTCGTCCTGAGTGAGAGTCGGGTGGCTCCAAGTGTGGATGGAGGGACACTCCCGACTGGACGAGCAAGCCCCTGGGCAGGCGCCCAGCTGGTGGTGACCGCCGTCTGCAAAGCAGTCCCACCCCGAGAAGACGGTGTCTGCGCACCTGTCAGATGGGTCATGGCCAAGTGCCCTGGCTAAGCGCCTCGTTTTAGGCTGGGAGAAGCGCGGCCGCAGCTGAGCGTGAGAACCCCGGTCTTCCCCGCGGTGGGAAAGGGGCACTGGTAGAGCCTAGAATCGGCTCCGGCACACCCGCCCGAGGCCGTGAGGACGGTGTGCGCAGAACCGTGCTTTCTCGTGGGCCGCAGGGCACACACCCCGCGGTCCAATAGCAGCCCTGCCCTTGGTGGTCCGCCTCCGTTAGGTTCCTCCAGCTCGAGGACAAGCGTGGCCTTGTCCCAACCCAGCTGTGTGCCCCCACATCCTCGCTGGGACCCTGACGTGCATGTCGGCCTGGCTCCTGCAGCCGTCGGCCCAGCTGCCGTCTCCCTCCTGACTGTCACTCTGTGGCCCGTCCTCCACCCTGGTCTTCATAACAACGCCTTCTCTAACTGAAAACTCATTTCACAACGAAGAGAAAAAACGCCACCATTCCAGGCCTCCCGCTCTATTCTTTCTCGCACTAATTTGAAGTCGCAGCCTACACGAGAAATGTTTGTTTATAAACAGCATGCACGGTTAGAGAGAGATGTTTCCTGGGCAGCCACAGGCGCAGAACAGCTCAATCAATTTCAGAGGGCAACGAGGACAATTAAACATCAAGTGCAGTGATAGCTTCTGTGCTGGCCTCTGCGGGTCAGCGGTCATCACGGCCCAGGGAGACCAGAACTCGTTAGTGGGCGAGACGGGTCGCACTGGGCGTCCGCGTCCCCAGCGGGTGTGCCCGGGAGCGTTCACCCTCGGAGAAGCCACCACTCGTAGCCACGGGACAGGGTCCTGCTCCCAGGTGATGACAAGTGGAGACTAAAAATGGGCCGCGGGCCGCCCACGAGT
The DNA here is from genome assembly GCA_028533065.1 of Trachops cirrhosus. Classification (NCBI taxonomy): domain Eukaryota; kingdom Metazoa; phylum Chordata; class Mammalia; order Chiroptera; family Phyllostomidae; genus Trachops; species Trachops cirrhosus. Next base: position 1,579,009 of record CM052546.1, read on the forward strand.
GAAGGTGGCAGACCTCGGAGGGGAAAGCAGGCTCTCGGGTTGGAAGCCCCGTCCCCAGGGCACCCCCCTGTTAGCAACCCCAGAATCCACTTTCTTTGCCACGTGTCCGCCGCGTGGGCTCACCGAGGTGTCCGTCACTCGTGCGTGGGGTGTGTCAGCGTCCCCAGCACGTCTCTCCCAACCCTCCAGCGCCCAGCAGGAGGTGTCACCAGGACGACCTCTCGCTGTCACTGACCAGGCACCCACGTCAGTGAAGAACACACGTGCGCACTTTAGCTGGAAACTGCAGGCGCCTGGCGTTGGGGACTCGAGTTCAGCCGCAGCTCCGCGGCCCTTCCCCAGTCGCCTGGCCGCCACGGGCCCACGAACTGCTTCCGGGTGCAGAACAAAGCGCCGGCCGCCTTTCCCAGTTACACAGTCCACGGCGCGAAAACTGGGGCCCCCGCCCGACTTCCGTCAGGGCGTCACTGGCATCTCAGCTCCTGCCGGGGGCAGAGGCAAACCCTGTCCCGAGGACAGGACTGCATGTGGGAGGCGGAGGCCGTGCTGGTGTTCGGGGCGTGTTTTGCGTTCCCCGTTTTCCCCGCACTGCGCGCCAGGACCTCGTGGCGTAGGCACCGGCTAACCGCCAACTCTGATGCGAGCTTTCCTCTGTCCCTCTCGCCCCTGCGCGTCCCAGTGAGCTGCCGCACGCCCCGCAGAACCTGCTGGCCAGCCTGAACTCCTCCCGCAGCCACGCGGTGCAGCTGTCCTGGGTCCGCCCCTTCGACGGGAACAGCCCGGTGCTGCGCTACATCGTGGAGCTGTCCGAGAACAGTGAGTAGCCGGGCAGGGCTGGTGGGGACGGCCGTCAGGTTCCCCTCTGCGCCTCCACGTCCTCAGCCTCTCCTTCCGGCCCAGACACGGATGGCTGGTAAACGCTGGGGTGCTTGGCGGAGCTGCAGGTGAGAATCTCAGCTCTGGCTTTAGGGGAGAGGGAGGGCAGGCGAGTGGGAGCCGGTGGGGGCGAGAGGCAGGGTTGAAGGCCTCCCATGAGGGCCCGGAATGGGGGCTGGGGCCCACGGGGTGGCCGTGCCCACGCGCTGCCCTGACCAGGGTGCCGGGTTCGGCACTGCCCCCAGGGCAAGCCCTGGAATGGGCTCCTGCTGCCTCCGCTTGGGGCCGATTTGAGCGTCGAGCACAGCAGGAGCGTGAACGTGTCCGAGCGTGTCCTTGCGTGTCCACGGTGCAGCGCATGCCCAGTGCTCCCGGGCCCTTCCTCTCCCGCCGCCCAGGGCCTCCCGGCAGCAGCCACACCGCCCTTCTCCACTTTCCCCCAGCCCCACTGGCCATTGTCCCGTCCTCTTCCGTGGTGACCGCCCAGCAGGCCCCTCAGTGGCTACCAGTCATCCCCTCTGCCCCCCAGTACCTCCTCCCAGGAACTCTCAGGTGCCCCTGTGCCCTCGGGGCCGTCTGCTCCTTGAGACGACGCCTTGCCCTGTGTGCGCCTGAACCCAGACCCCCAGCCTCGTCTCCTGAACCCTGACCCTTCTGTCAGGCTGGCTCGGACACCTCTCCGACCGAGCGACCTCTAACTTGTCTGTGCCTGGTTTTCACCCTAACTCTGTTCCCACCTCGTCGCCGGCCGAGGTGGGTCTGCACTACCGCTCAAGCTGAAAGCCCAGGGGGTGTCCTGGGCTCCTGTGCCCTCCCCCAGCCCCACACCCGCATCCACTGCGTCTGGGCGCACCAGTCCCTGCTCTGGGACACGGCTGGACCCCACCCCCCTCCACGTCTGCAGGCCAGCAGGCTCTCACCAGGACAGCCACAGCAGCCTCTGCTTTTGTCCTCACCGTACTGATCTTCACGTGACGCAGCAGGGCTGCGGCCTCCGCATGGACCCCGGGCTCAGGACACAGTGGCCTCCGGGCCCAGTGCCCAGCACCTACAGGCTGCTCCACTCTTCCCACGGCCTGTCCTCGGTGGCCGTGGCTCTGGGCCGGACTGGGGTCTCAGCGCCGTCCCTGGCCTGGCGTGCGCACAGGGCTGGACCCCCGGCGGTTGCCTCGCACCTCCAGGAGCCCACGCCCTCGGGCACACCACTCAGTGTACCGTCCCCACCCAAGCTCCGACCTCCCTGGGTCATCTCGCCCATTACCCCACCCCCATCCCGGGCTCCTCCCGCCAGGGCGGGGCTAAACCAGGCGGTGGTGCGCTTCTCCCTGCCGCATTGCCGTCTCAGGACACCTGAGAGGGGGGCTCCGCCACTGTCCCTCCCCCAGAGCCCGGCCTGCCTGCAAGCCAGCCAGAGCCCCACGGGTGTCCCGGGCGCTGCTCAGCACCTGAGAACCTCCGTGGGGCGCACGCCTCTCTCCCGCACCTGCGCAGAGGCTCCGCCGTGACTGCCGGCCAGGCCCAGGTGCTCGGGGCTGTCCGTCTGGGTGGAGGCTAAAGGAAGCCACTCTGGTGTGAGCTGGCCGCCCCCGAACCGACGGCAGGCCCCTCCTCCCGCATCCCGGAGCCCTAGACTCTCACCCTCGGCACCGGCCCGGAACGAGGTCCCTGGTGTCCAGCCCCTCGCTGCCCTTCCCCGTGGTCATCGGGGAGGACCGACCGGGCCCTTTCCTCAGCGGGCGGGAGGGGTGGGTTGGGTGGAAACCAGCCTGCGCGCGGACGCCCCGGCCGGTGTTAGCGCAGCGGCTCTGGTCAGGGGAGGCTGGGCGTTGTCATGGGAACGCCCTTTCTGAGAAGGCAGGCCTTTCCTGAGGGCGAGTGGGCACCTGCCCCGTTGAGAGGGGACCGTGTCTGCCCACCCTCGAGTCCCTAGTCCCTAGCACTTAGCAGGCACTCGGCAAAGGGCTGGAGTGGGCCTCGCGGGCTCCGAGTCAGAGTCACAGGTTGCGCGGACGGGGGCTACGGTCGTAGGCCCCTCCCAGAAGGGCGTGCTCGGCACCCCGGCTCCCACAGACAAGGCGCCGCCTCGCAGCCCCACGCCACCGCCTTCTTGACAATCGGTGGGGTCGGGTGGTCCTGCCCGTCGGACGCCGTGCCTGACGGGAGGAGGTCTGCTCCCTCCGTCCGCCTGGGCGTCCGCCTTCGCGTCCGCTCTGCACCAGACGAGATGGTCGGTCTCAGCTCATTAGCGGCACAGAGGTGGTCACACGTGAACATGTCCAGCCCGGTCACGGGTGCTCATCGAGGTACGGGCCAAATGCCGTGGGAGCGCAGTGACAGAGGGGCCCTTCAAGGGGACGCGACTAAAGCACAGCCAAGGCCACGCGGTGCGAGGCTCTGGCGTGCTCAGCTCTAACGTGACGACGGCCCGGGACAGCGGCCGGGCATTGCTGGGGGCGGCCCACGGAGTGCTTTTCCACCACGGTCTCCTGGGCCCGCCACCCCGTCGCGCCCAAGCAGAACCCGCTCTCCCTCCTGGGGGTCCCTGAGCTGCTGTGCACATTTCCCTTTGAGTGCTGAGCGCAGTGTGTAATGGGGACTGGGGTGCGCACTTGTCCCCCAGCAGGACCACGAGCCCCATGGCCAGGCAGGGCCCTGGTGTCCACAGTAGCCAGCCCTGGTGTCTGCCCCGCGGTAGCCAGCAGAGTGCTGGGCACACGCTGGATGACCCTGAGGTGTCCAGTCACTTCGTTTCACTGCGGACATGACGACGGACATCATGAGCCCCTCCTGAGCGTCTGGCTCTCCCACTGAACCCACCGGCGCCACACAGATTCCAGCCGCGTCCCCTTCAGGGCCCCTGACGCCGAGGGACCCAGCCTCGACTGCACACTCAGTGTTAGCGTTCCTGCATGGAGACCCAAGCAGGGCCAGGCGCTCTCTCGGCCCACCCCCCCACCCCCCCATTTCAGCGGCTCCGAGCGAGTGTGCGTCTCCGCTGAGGCAGGCCGTGCAGCTCCAGGCTGGCTGGCTGTGTGTCTGTCTTCCCGCCCCAGCATCTAGAAAGGCCAGCACTGTCTTCCGGGCCAGTGATTTTATTTTTATTAGGAACCAGAGCCCTAAAGAAGCAGCTGAACACGCTAGCTGATTATGGTCGGAAAGACCAGCTTAGCAGCGAGGACGTGGAGATGGAAATTGCGTTTGGCCCGCACTCGGCGCGGTGCACGCGGATGATGCTGGAGAGCTGCACCCAGTAGCCCGCTCATCCGGCTCCTGGGGCTGCTCTCCGTGGCCAGCTCCTCCGGCGGGCCTGTCAGGACCCGCGCTCCTGGGAACCGTGGCTCCTGCAGGGGCCACAGGGACGAGCTTTAGCAGCAGAGGCAGGCACTTCCTGCCCCGGCCCCCCCACCCCCCACCCCTCACCCCCCACCGGACCGGCCGTGGCAAAGGCCCTGTGAGAGGGTTCACGCAGCGGAGCGCCGGAGCGCGAGCTGGAAGGCAGACCCTTGGTTCCCCGGCTTGAATTCCTCCTCTTCTTTCTGAATTCTTTGTCCTCTTCGGCCACGCTCTCCGGCTCATCTGAAGACCTCATTTCCAGTCCCGCCCCTAAACTGTTGGCCCCGTGCTCGTTCACGCTCAGGACCCTGGTCTTCCCACCGTCCCTGGTCACCTCCTGGGCGCCGAGCCTGCCCTCCACCCCCTGCTGCACTCCCGCGGATGCGAGTCCAGCCTGGATCTGTCCCGAGCTCGGACCCCGTGACCAGATGACCTCTAGGCGTCTCCCCCTGGGTGTCCCACAGGTTCATCTGACTCCGACAGTCAGGAGAGGGCTCCTCATTCTTGAGTCCCTGGGCACTCCCCGTCCCCCACCAATAAGTCAGTAACTCTGCTGGGTTTACCTTGTAAATTTCTTGTCACAGCCCTTAGCCTTTTGCACTCCTGCAACCCCCGCCCCTCCTGGTGGCCGCCCCGTCACACCAATCCGTCCATTTGGCCTCGAGTCCATCCACCCTGCATGGCGCCGCCGGCGGGAGCTCTCACTGCCCCTCCGGCGGATCGAAGGTCCTCGCTGCCCGAAGCCTTCGGGGCCTCCCGGAGAAGGCGCCGCAGCGACGCTGGGCAGTGAGCCTCGGCTCCCGCAGAGCCGCCCCGGAGTGCGCCTGGGCTTCCCCCTGGCCTGCAGCCGCGCCGCTAGCCAGTCCGCTCACCGGACTGCTAGCCCCGATTCCTTCCCACGTGGAAGGTCCTGCTGCTTACAGTGGATTCTAGGCTCAGGAGCGCGGTCCGCAATTCACCACCTGACCACGCCCACCTCTCCAGGGTTATCTCCAGCCCCGCCCTGCCTCCCCCGCCGCACCTCTGCAGCGAGGCGTTGCCCGTAGTTCCCTGGGCCCCCGGTGTCCTGTGCCACCGCCTTGTCCTGTATCTGCGCAAGCTCTCCCCTCCCCCCTCCCTCTGTCTTAGGTCAGCTCCGTTTTAGCCTGTCCTCCTCTGGGGGGCGCTGTCTCAGCGTCCCTCTGGGCCATTCCTGGCACTCCAGGGGCAAACTAGGCCCTGGGGGCGCCGAACCAAGGCAGGACACCAGCGCCAATGAAAACATCAGAAGGAAACAGTAATTTCTCCTCCGCCCAGTTTGCGAAGACATTCTCCCGTGTTCTCATTTGGAGGATGCATGGCCGAGCCCTCCGTTCAGGTCTTTAGCGGTTCCACATCGCATCGCTCTGGCTACTGGAGCTGCCGAGCCGCTTCCCACGCAGGCGGCTTCCTCCCCCGCGATCTGTCAACTCCCTTCCCCTGCTTTTCCGTCGGGGCCTCGGGGGTTTCTGTCGTTTGTGACAAGTGTGTTTTCAACTTGCTTTTGCCCTTAATTTTTTGTGTATTACTTTTTTGGCAGACCAAAGTGCTTGATTTTTATGTACTTAAATCTATTGGCATTTTCCTTTACACTTTCTTTTATTGCTTTCATGTTTGAATATTTCAACACAATCGAGCATAAAATGCTTATTCTTTTAAGTTTTCTTCTTGCCGTTAAAGCTTTACCTTTTAATACATTTAGCTTTTCAAATCACCTGGACCATAGATGTGTTAAGTATTCTGACATACAGCTTTTCCTTTTTTCCAGAGGACCTCCACTTTCCCAAAATAGTTTATTGAATATTCCATTTATTTGCGAATGTTTACTTTTTCTCATATGAAGAGGACCTGCTCATATAAAAGTCTGTTTGGAGTTTATTTGGATCCATTGATTCATCCATCGGGCTTTCTGCCAGTGTTAGAGGATTTTAATAGTTTAGTTCCAAATGTGTTGTAATAACTGATAAAGCCAGTCCCCTCATCTTTCAGAATTTTGTTCTTGTCACCTGTTTCTTCTTTCAGAAAAAGAGTTGGAATTATTTTGTCAAGTTTCAAAAATCGTCTCATTGACTTTTTAATCATGTTAAGCCTGTAGTAATTTTTATGAGAGCTGATTTCTTGGTAATTCCGTCTTTTCATCCAGGAAATAAAATGCTTCTCCACTTCAGCAGTTTTTCTGTGTCGCTCAGCGCAGTTTGCGGGTCTGTGCCCAGAGGTCCTGCACTTCCCCGTTAAAGGTGTGCTCGGGTTTTGTATCATCGCCACGGCGACCAGGGTTCATCTCCCTGTCACCTTCGGACCAGGCGCTGGTCGTGGGGCACAGGCAGGGCGGCTGTTCGGGGGCTCGTGTTCCGTCCAGCCACTCCCCGTGTCCTCTCGTGGTTCCGATGGTGGCTCGGCTGTCCCCGTGTTTTCGAGGTGGGCCACGGCACCTTCTCCCGATAATGACTGTTGTTTTCTTTTTGCTTTGTGTCTCGCGGGGCTGGTCAGCGCAGTTTAAAGCCACTGGTGCAGTAGCGCCTCCTGCTGTTCACTCCTGATCCCAGTGCGGTGTCTCCCGGGGTCTGGCCGTTGCGCACGGTGTCGGTGGGCGCCGTGCGTGGAGGTGTGGTTTGCATGCAACGGAGCGCAGGGGTCTGACGTGAGTTCTGACAAGGGTGAACACACCATGCTGCTCACTCCTCAGCCAGATGCCGAACGTCCTCGGCGTCTCGGGGAGTTCCCGGTGTAGGTTTGCAGCCGGGCTGCCTCCGCCGAAGGCCAGCGCTCCTCCGCTTCTGCCTCCCTGGAGCTGCTCTGCCTGCTCCTGAACGTCACGCAAATGAAGACGCTGTCCCAGACAGCCCTTCTCGTCGTGTGAGATATCCCTCGCATTGCTGGTTCTCAGGATGTTTTACATATGCATAAGGAAACTTCTAATTTCAGGCACATTTTTCCTAAAATAAGTAAACGTTCCCTTCGGCAGTACCCTGCACTGCGGCAGGAGAGTCCCCTTTGTGGCTGTGACGTGAACTCCCGAGGCCCTGCCCCCGCACAGGTGTCAGAGCTGATTGATGCTGGGCGGGACTCGGCCTCTGTCGCGGCTCCCGGTTCCCAGCCTCGAGCTTGGAATCAATATATTTCCCTCACTTAGAAACTGTCTTCCATAAGTTAAGTTAATACCATGCTCCGTCTTTGTCAAATCAGAGGAGCACGCCTACTTCTTCTGTGTTCTCGTGGCCTCCCTGACAGGCGGACGCGCTCCCTGAGGCGTCCCCAAGAACGCGCACCCCTCCGGGGACTGGCGGCCCCCCTAGAAACTCCGCCCTCAATGTGCCGCCCTCCCGCCTGGGCCCAGGGAGCCCCTTACTGAAGCTCCTCAGTCACCCCAGGTGCTCAGTCCGTCCCTCCAGCGTCCTGTCCTTCATGACAGGGGGTTGTTTTTGATTTTCATTTTATTGTCCGACTTTACGTATATGTTCACTATGGAACGTCTTTAAGTCGTCGTTAAAAGTAGGAAATGTCTCTCTGTACACACACACACACGCACAGAGGGACCCAAGGACCCCAGGCCGAAGCCTCAGACCACAGAGAACCATGCAAAGCATCAGGCAGAGCCCTGGGGCAGCCCCTCGACCCGGCAGACGGGCCTGTGTGAGGTCCGAGGCTGGGAGAGAGCGGGGTGGGGGCGGGGGCCTGTGCGGGAAGGCTGGTTTTCCTGAATCGGTGGTGGAAGGGTCCCGGAAGGAAGGGGGCGAAACGACTCTGGGCCTCGGGCCCGGGCCTGGGCACGGGAGCCCGCCGAGGCACTGGCCGGGGCAGGTCATGCTGGCCGGGGCGCTGGCCGGGGCAGGTCATGCTGGCCGAGGCGCTGGCCGGGGCAGGTCGTGCTGGCCGAGGCGCTGGCCGGGGCAGGTCGCGCTGGCCGGGGCAGGTCGCGCTGGCCGGGGCAGGCTGAGTAGGCGCTGAGGTTCCGAGGTTCGGGTGGCAGTGTCCTATGGCGGCGTGCCTTCCCTCGGCGTGGAACTTTCCAGTACCGGCGGCTTTCTTGAGCAGGGCTTCTTATGTCGGCTGCCAATCTGGGACTCGGTTCTGGAGGGCCTTCTCCGAGGCCCGGTGCTTCTCTGAGCCCCTCCCAGCATCTTGAGGGAGGCCGGACAGTCCCTGTCCCTCCATGGGGAGGGTCTCTAAGCCCCACGAGGGCTGTCCCTGCCACTGGCACAGCGTCCTTCCATACTGCAGCCCGGCGGCTACGCTGCTCCCAGCGCCTTCCTGGCCGGAAGCCACTCGAGGCCACCACTGCCCAGTGCGTCACACTTCCTCGCCCCCGAGTGTGGTTCTGCGCTTGAAAGGGGCAGGCTCGGCGCTGTCTGCTTGACAAGGTGGCACAGACTCTGTCCTTCGGGCCTCGGAGCATCGTGATGCTGGCTTTGAACGTATCTAATGCTGGTGTTTCTAACAGCCGTGGAGTCGTTGGGAAGTTTTTATGTTTTAGCTTGTTTTTCTCTGGGCTCTTACACCCTGAACCTCACATTAGTAACGTTTGCTCCTGTTCTGAAATCCACCCGGGGGCAGGGCACGGCAGTGACCCTGACCCATCCCTGCTATCTTGCTGTGTCGTAGGCCCAGACTGGGCTAAGGTGGAGGGTTTGGGGGTTCTTTCCCTCAGGGACACCAGCCCTGAGACAAGGTGAAGAGGTGGGCAGGGGGCCCAAGTGACCGCCACACCCCCCGCCAACCCTCATCTTCTGGAGGACACTTCCCCAGCCTGTCCCACAGAGGATGTCGCTTCCTACGCAGGTGTGGCCTCCAAGACCACTCAGTGCAGGACACAGCGCGGCCCCCGTGGCATGTCAGCCCTGAGGCTGGGTCAGCTTCTGTGCAGAGGGCCACCTGCAGCCACCCCGTCGCCTGCCAGCATCACGAGTTCTTCTGCAGTGGGTCCCCTATGCTTCTGTCTGTCCGATCCCCACTTCCACTCTCCTTGGCCTCTTCGCACTTCTCTGAAGCAGGCGGCTTCCCCGATTCAGCACCCCACACCCTTCTCGGGGTGTGCGCCCCACCCCCCGTGGGCCCGCGCCCACAGCTCAGGAGGCCCAGCAGCTCGGACGTGAGCAGCTTGAGGTCCCAGCGCCGGTCCCTGGCATCGCTCTGGCCGCGGTCCTTGGCAGGAGAGTCATCTCTTTCCCAAGTGCTCAGCTCTGTCGTTTACGACTTTCCAGGCCCAGCCTGGTACGTGGCGGCCCCACGCCGCAGACTCCCGCGGCTCCTGCATGGACCGTCGTCCCTGACTCACCCTCTGTGCTTCCTCCTCCCCTCCAGCGGTGACGGGTGTGTCTGCCTCCCGGTTACTCCGAAGGCCACGCGTGCCTGAGAGGTCGTCACCAGCTGTAGGACCCGGCCGCGCCCCCGCCGGACAGATGCTCCCTGGGGCCCTCCTGCGTGTCGGGACCCTCCGGGGGTGGAGGCCCCGCAGTGGGCGGCGTCGGGGCCACTGGGGCGGGTCTCGAGGGTGGCTCTTCCAGGGCGCCATCCCGCCCGCCACCCAGCGCTCACGTTTCAGGAGACCCACGTGGAGACTGGTGTAGCCAAAACAGCAGTGGAAGTGGAGTTAGAAAAGGACCTTTGCATCGCGGCTCCTGCACTTAACTTACTGTGTCAGCTGGGTGACAACGAAAGAATGTTCATTCTCATTCGTGCTTCTGGAAAAGCCCGAGCAAAGTGTCAGCAGCCTCACGTTCGTCACCTACCGAACGTGCCACTGAGATGGGCGCGCTCGGCGCTGGCAGCGTCTCCACAGAACAGCCCCCTCCAAGCACCTGCGCCAGAAAAAGCGCTGAGCGCGCACCTGGGGTCAGCGTGTCCCGGGGACGCGGCTTAGTCCCGCGGGCGTTTCACCACCGTCCGCTTTTCCCTGCCAGAGCACTTCAGAGGACGTCCTCGGTATTGTCATGTCGCCTTTAAGGGATTCAGTGAGCAGGGCGAAACACCGACTTGAACCCTGACAAAGTTAATGGCGACCCTTCGTAGGACCGGATGCCCTGTCGGTGTTTAAGTGTCCCTGACGTTCTGACCGTTGCTTTCACGGCCGGTGCGTCCCGGTCTGCGTCCCAGCGAGGCCCCGTGCTGCGTTGGCCGGCCGGTCTCCTTCGTCTCCGGGTCCACAGAAGTCGGTCTCCCCACCCCCTGCTCTGGATGGTGCACAGCCTGGCCGTGTGTCCTGCAGAAAGCCCCCAGTCCCGGGCCAGGCTGGCTGTGTCCTCGTGGCATCATTCACTGGGTCCCTGCGTCGTCTTTATGGCCTGAAGGCGGGAGTCAGTGCGCGTTCAGCTCTCGGTTTGGGGCGTGTTCTGGAATCGTGTGTAGGGGCTGGGGGGGGGGAGCGTCAGTACTTCCTGGGTGTCGCTCGGTCTTCCCGCCGCACCTCAGGCTGCTCTGCTCGTGGGATGTGCGGCCCATCCACAAGTCCCACAGGGACAGCTGCCAGGCCTGGGGGGAGTCACTTCAAGTCCCCGAGTCTGGGGCCCTCGTCCCCGGGGAGAGGAGCCCGGAAGTCACAGCCACGAGTGCACACCAGACCGCACACTGCCACACAGACGTCGGGGACTCGGGTAGCGATGGTGCTTTTGGCACTCAAGCAAATCTTCAAACAAGGAGTGTCCTTCCCAGGTGCCTTTGCCTGAGAACATGGTAATGCCGTTCTCTCTCAGAAAAGCTCCCAGGACATCCGTGAAGACTGAAAGCGCCCAGCTTCCAGACCAGCAGACATACAGCAGGAGCAGTCGCCTCCCCGTGGGCTCTGGGCTCGGAGCCGAGGGGACGCCCGTGACGCCCACGGGTGCACAGGCTGGCTCGCTAGCCGGACAGAGGAAGACTAGAATCCCTGCACCTTCTAGATCAGAGACGAGGAGGCGGGAAGAGCGCCTAAAACCTCCATGGGGTGGTTTTCTGTATCGAAACGTTCCCCCCCCACAGCCCCTGAGACAAGCGTCGGCACTTCCCTTCATGAGGGCTGAGAGGAGAGTCCTTTAAAGGGATTTGCTCACTGATTGTCGGGAACACACTTGCCATTAAATTTGAACAGATCTCAGCCAGCTTGCCGTTCCGCAGTGAACACACAAGCCCTCCCCAAACCACTCTGTGAGTGCGTACAAATCAGGGCGCCTGTGAGGTGGATCAGGCCAAGGGTATCAGCTTGCGTTCAATCTCCCTCCCTGCCAGACCTGCTTGCTTCTTGTGGGAGAGCAGGAGAGGGAGTGGAGTGCCCCTCGGCGCAGCCGGAGCACGCGCCCAGCCCAGGCGCAGGGCGACCGAGGGGCGCCCCGGTCAAGGCCCCGCCTGCTCGGGTCCTTGCCCACACTTGCTGTTCTCTGCGTTTCGGATCGCCACCGTCCCCGTGGGGTGAGGTGGGACTCGTGGGGTTCTGATTTGTCCCCGTTTTGACAGAAGAAACAAACAGAATTGAACTGCCGGCCCAGAGCGCGGGGGCCCTGGTTCCTCCGACCGCACCAGCGACCCCCACGCTGGGGACGCTCTCTCCTCTCCTCCGGAAGGGGGACCTGGGGCTGCCAGAGTGGAACGAGAGGCTGGCAGTGTCTTCCGCGGTGAGTCGGGCCTGCGCACGCTGCACTTTTTACGGAAACGTGTCGGGAGGGCCGCCGCGTCCGCTGTCGATCACCTACATCGCGGGGAGCCGGAGCCAAGAACACTGAAATGCCCAGCTGGCGGTGAGGACTGCGTTCCCAGAAAGCCATTTTCGGAAGCAGCTTCATCTGAAGTAATTGGAAAGGTTCAGCCCTCGTGGCACCAACTGGCAGCCCGCTTCGGAGCAGCGCGACCTTCCGTGGGGCCCTGCTAAGGGCCAGCCTCCACGGCGGGCGGCTCTGGGTGAGGCCGGCCGCCCGAGTCTGCCTTCCCTGCCGGGCAGTCTGCAGCTACGCCCGGGGACCGGGTGTGTGTCGCTGGGCCCCGGTGCAGACTGCAAGCCCCCCGGTTCCAGAGGCCACGCTCTGTGTGTGCCACCCAGCACGCGCGCAGCCCGCTCTGCCCGCCCTGGTGGGCGCCACCTCGGTGTCGCCTTCTCCAGGGCGGGTGACAGGCAGTCTTTCACTGCTTCCAAAGAGCAAGAAAACAGGTTGCTTTCCCTGAAAACTCGAAAATGCCGCTCCGGCATCAGAGCCGCTCCGCGTGGAGGCTCGTAGTGGGGGCTCGGAGTCCTCGCCAGGCCTCAGTCACTCCAGGCAGCCTCCAGGAACGCTCGGGCCGACGCGGCGCAGGAAAATCACGAGAGCACGGAGGAGCCGGCGGGGCCTTCCAGAGCCTCGCAGGCGAGAGCCCCCCCGCTGGCAGAGTGGCTCGGGCGCACCTGCAGGTGGCGGGTGGAAGGACGCTCCACCCGGCTGGGAGTCTCATTATGTCTCCAGCCAAAACCACTCCGGAGCGTGGTGGCGGAACGGGCCGCCACGCAGATGGGTTGCAGGACGCACACCCCATCTGTCTCTGTCGTGCTCATTTCCTCTTTTATTAAAATGTTAATGAATATAGTTTTTATTTATCGTCGGGCAGCATCCTTCTCTGGGCAGCGAGTCTGCAGTCTGCTGACCGTGCGAGCTGGCAGGGAGTTCCTCTCGGTTCATCGCGAGCACGGGGAGGAGGGGTGCGGGGACCCACTTACCCGGCCCTGTGCAGGTTGCACAGACGTCCCCCTGCTTGTTGACAGCTGCACGGGGTGACGGGAAACCCGCACTCAGTGCCAGGCTCCCTGAGCCTCGGTTTCCACCTCTGTCGAATGGGACCAGGGCTGCATGCCTCGGAGCTGCCGTGCTGGGCACGCGGGATGATCCGTGGGGATGCACGGCGCGGTCCCGTCTTTCTTCAGACATGCACTCACCCGGGTCTGCGCGTGTGTGTTCACTGTTTCAGACTCCCCATGGAAAGTGCACCTGTCCGACGTCGGCCCCGAGATGACAGGCGTCACCGTGCACGGCCTGACTCCCGCTCGCACCTACCAGTTCCGGGTGTGCGCCGTGAACCAAGTGGGCAAGGGCCAGTACAGCGCAGAGACGAGCAGGTGCGTGGGGCGCGCCCCCCAGCCGGGCGACGGGCCGCAGCGTGGCCTGAAAGCAACCGGGGCCCAGAGGGAGGTGGGGACGTGGACCAAGAAGTGAGCCCGCGGCCCTTAGCCGCTCTGGCACGGACCTGCGCGGGGAAGACGAAGGCAGGCAGACCACGCAGCTGGACCGGCCGGGCCCCGCACTTGCTCCCAGCAAAGCGCCTGAGACACATCGTTTCTGAGAGCACAGCCCTCTGCGTACACGCAGATGCGCTTCCAGTGTCCAGTGCCTCGATCCTCCCTGACCACCGGCCAGACGGGAGCAGGTGCTGCGTCCCCACCAGTGAACACCCGGCAGGGGCCCGGGGAGATGTTTGGCTGCAGGGCCGCCGTGGCGGTGTCACGCTCCCCAGCCGTCTGGCCACTCCCCCATCCCTGGGGTGCAGGGCGGTCCAACGTCAGGGTGCCCTCCCCAGCCAGCCTCAGCTCCCAGAGGGCGGGGTCGGAGAATAGAATGCTGAGTGCCTGTGGTCAAAATGTGGGGGGTGATATGGGAAGCTGGGAAGAGCCGAGGATAACGGTTTGGAAGGCGCCCCAGGCCTGGGCCCACAGGCCACCGCACGGGAGCTCGTAATGCTTTTAAAGAGCCGAGCGCCGGGGCTGCTGCGAGGGAATAGGGCCCTCCCTCCGGCGCCTGCCTGCAGCTTGCTTAGCGGGTTTTCCATCATGCTGATTTGCTGTAATTATTTCACGCCTGTCCCTTCCGTTTGATTAGCTGTGTGTTTCTCTGTATCCATCACCGGATCTTAGTAAATAGTGGGGCTCAAGATCCAGCGAGAAGAACATACATGAGCGTCCTTCTTAACTGGCGCTGACCTCGCTTTCCTCCGCGTCTTTTATTTTTAGGTTGATGTTGCCTGAGGAACCACCCAGTGCTCCCCCCAAAAACATAGTGGCCAGTGGGCGCACCAACCAGTCCATCATGGTGCAGTGGCAGCCGCCCCCCGAGACAGAGCACAACGGGGTGCTGCGTGGGTACATCCTCAGGCAAGTCCCGGTGGTGGGCCGTGTCTGGGCCGTGTCTGGGCCGTCCGCTCTGCTGAGGGCGCAGACGCGCACGTGCTGAGGAGCCCCGTGGTCGGCAGGAGAGTCGGGCGGGCTGGGACGGCCCGGGGGCGGTGGGCATGCGCCGGACTGGAGAGAGCGGGGACAGCTCAGCAGCAGAGCGGGGGCGGGCAGGCAGCCTGGCGGGGACAGCTTCCACGTGTCCCGCCAGAACACATGTGCACGAATAAACCCCGGAATCGGTGGCTGCGTTTTGACAAGGGCTCAGAGCGGAATGTTAGGGGTCAGGGGGCAAGGTGCGCTCTTCATTGTAAATCCTTTCATCCTAAGTTTTTACCAGGGGCATGCATGGTCAACTGTCACAATTTCTAATGAATAATGATACAGCTGATTAAACTATTAGCCAGCTGTGAGCATGGAAGTATATTGTTCAGCATTGCCACCTTTTCTCATGTTTCAAAGAAATTTAAAAACCTGGCTTTTTACGCACAGTCTCAGTTTTTCAATGTTGGAAATGAAACCAGTCACTTTGAAATACAAGGCGGGCGAGACTCACAGCGCCACAGGCCAGACGTGGCCCAGGAGGGGCCGGCTGGCTCCCTGTGCCTCGCAGGGGTGGCTGGGCCTCTAGGAGCGGGAACGGCTGGGCCGGGCGCGGCTGGGCTCCAGGGAAGACGTCCCCTCTGCCAGAACCACTGCCGACCTGAACATCGCGTCGGACGCCATCATCACCCTGGTTTGTCGGCACGGGGAGAAAGGAGAAGCGGTGTCGGAGGGCAATCGTTAAGTTCCCTCTCATAGATGGGACAGCTGTGGGCGCATGTGGTCATCGGACGTGGCCTTTGCCTCCCCTGCCAGCCTACCGGGCAAGAACCCAGGAGCCCTGGTCACCTTCCTCGGGTGCCCGGCCCGGGCCCCTGCTGAGCCGCCACCCGAAGATGCTGGGCCAGCAGCGGCTTTGAGTGGGAGAAAGCAGGAGATCACACAAGGGCTGCTTCTCTAACTCCATGACCTCTGCATGCGGAGGACAACTCGTCCCCGGTACACGTGCACACGCCGGCGCCTTCAGCATGTCACACGTGTGCTTCTGTGCTGGGGACGCTTGCCTGGCACTGCCGGCTCGCTCCCGTTGGCAGCTCCGCGAGCATTTGAACCGTCCTCTGGGCACCAGCCAGCTCGTTATCTGCCTGAGGCGGCTCCCAGGCAGCCGTCCCCGGGGTGCGTGAGGGCCGCCAGCCCCGGGGCCCTGGCCCCCCCAGCTGCGCCTCCCCACTTCAGAGGAGGGCCCAGCGACCGCAGTCTGCCCCTGCGGGCAGGGGCGCCGTGGGCTGGGCTCCTGCCCGGCGCTCCCCTGCAGAGGCGAGGTCCTCCGTCACGTCCTGCCCGCTCCCCGCTCCAGCTGTCAGCCTTCCTCTGCGCTCATCTACTGACGAAAACAGTGGGCCCGGCCCCTCGGCCCCTCGGCCCCTTGGCCCCCCTGCCCCGTGCTTGCCATCCCGGCTGCCCCGTCTCACTTCCGGAGGGAAAGTTCCCTGAGGCTCCGACGGCCAAGTAAGGACTTTAAAGGTCAGCCCACGGAACCCAGCCCGGGACCTGCGGTTTCACAATCGAATCTCTGACGTTCCTCGGCCCCACTGGGGGTGCACGCTGCTCTGTTTGTGGGGCGACTCCCGTCAAAGGGTGTCCCGCCACAGTGTCTGCGGAGCCGGCCACTGGACCACGGGGCATCTGTGTTTGTCGGGCTGCAGTCGAGAAAGCCCTGAGAGGGCGGGCACCACGCGGGGCCTGCGGACATCCAAGTTCTTGGAAATGAAAGAGCCGTGCTGAAACGGATTTGCTTGGTCGCGCTTCCGAGTCACCCTCCGGCCTGCAGATCAGCTCGTTCGCCAGCGAGTCCCCAGGCCCCACGTCGGCTCCGCAGCGCCGCCCAGGCGAGAGCAGAGTGGAAATAAACCAGGTCGGGGCTCCGGCCGGGAGAAGCCGTGCGGATCCGAGTGCAGTGATCAAATATTTGTAACAGTGGGCAGGGCATCCCTTTAAGAGGAGCAGAAGGGTTGTGTCCTTTGTAAACACTCTCCTGTTATTTCCGCATAAAAAATCCTCTTGCTCTGTCTGAGGCGGTCTCCGGGGCAACGCAGCCCGCAGCCAGAGGACAATGCCCTGCCCCTCCGTTACCAACCGCGACCTTCCCAGACGCCCGGTGACTGCCGCGGAAGCAGCCCGGGCCTCAGGTCAGGGCGGACGGGCCTGCCGCCGGGAAGGAGCAGGAGCTCGCTTCCGAGACGCGAGGCCTCGGTTTATTCGCACAGGCGTGGGAGAGGCCCGGAGGGGACCCTGGTTCCGCGGAACCCGGGTCTCTCTCGGCACAGTCCTGGGAGACGGGCTTTCAAAAAGGAGATATTGGGGGGCACTTTGCTCCACCGCTTCATTTCATTCTCACAACAGCCCTGCGAGGTGCCGCCATTATTGTGTCACTGTAGGGAGGTGGACACTGAGGCTCCTTCGCACGTCTTCCTCCCAGCCTGAGGCTGCAGGACGTACGCCGCACGGTGACGAGTGCGCCCTTCCTCAGCCACCACGCCCCGCAGGTGCCGCATCCGTCACACGTGGTCCTGAGCCGTTCACACGCCAGGCACTCTGGGTCTGATGTGGGTGTGGAAACAGTTTTAAGCTTTTTTCCAAGTGACTGGCTAACAGCCTCCATGCCATTCGTTCCAGAAGTGCGTGGGCTGTGCGTGGGGAAGCTCAGTGACGGTGTCTGGCCTGGGGTCATTCCTGCCGGTCCTTCTCCAGTCGTCACGGGGCTGACGCGTGCTCAGCGGGCACTCCCTCCAGTCCCGATGCCGCCCACTCGGGAGGGGTCAGAGGTCGGTGGGGACGAAGCCAAAACACGGGTTGACACGTTAATCACAAGGGACCGTCCGCCCCCAGTGCCACCCCCAGGCCAGGGGCACAAGAGCCGCAGGCAGGCCTCGCCCAGCACGGATGGTCGGCAGCCAGAGGGAGAGCCACAGAACGTCCTGATTTTCAAGAGCCTTTGCTGACACTCCGTCCTCGTGGAGAGCTGCTTTCCTTTCAGGGCCTGACTCTGGGCGTTTCTCCTTTGCTCTGACGGCCGCAGCCTGGCCGACCTGCTGCTGCGGCTGTGACCCACCAGGACGGCCCGGCCCTCAGAGTCGCTCCGCATCGGGAGGGGCCTGGAGACCCCAACCCTGGCAGACTCGGCGGGCTTCCTGCCTCACCCGGCTCCCTCCGTCTCCCTCCGTCTCCTCCCCTCTGCGCTCATCACGCAGCCGGGCCTCCCTCGGGCCGGCCCGCTGCCGCCGGGGCAGGATCCTGATGCCCAGAGGCTGCTGGCCGCAGGACCCCGCCGTCCAGGCCCCCCGCCGTCCAGGCCTCCGCCGTCCAGGCCCCCCGCCGTCCAGGCCCCCCGCCGTCCAGGCCTCCGCCGTCCAGGCCCCCCGCCGTCCAGGCCCCCGCCGTCCAGGCCCCCCGGGCACGGCCCACCTTCTCCAGGTGGGGTCCTGGAAGGTCACTTGCTCCTCAGAACGATGCTGTGACAGCCCCTGCAGAGCACAGACAGCAGTTCCCCGTTCACTCCTGTCGAGGTCCCGCGTCCGGTGGGCCCCTTTTCCAAACAAATACACGTTAAACACCTGCCCGTGGCGCTGGAGAGCCCGCGCCGCGCACGCCCTCACGGGCCGCGCACAGCGACGCGCCACATCCGCGTCGGGCCCGCGTTCTCGGAGGGGAGCGCCGGGACGGCCACCGCTCCGCTCCCGGGGCCCGCGCAAACGGGCCTGGGTCCTGCGTGGGGCCGGAGCCGGGCCGGCGCCTCCGCTTCTCCCCACGCTTCCAAGTCACGGGGCCACGTGTCGCTCCCCCTGATCCAGGGCGACCGCCCGACGGGGATCGCGTCTGCAGTTCTTGTGCTACGTCCCGATGCTCCTGAGACGGGTCACACTTACGGAGCCGTAATCTTCCCTGAGCCGTCAACTCGGTTCAGAGGTCAGGGCTGTGTTGCCCGGAGCTCATCTTCTCGGCGAGGGCAGGCTGCGCCTTGGTGGCAGCTGCAGGAGGGGCGGTGCCCTCCGGGCTGACCTCTGGCCTGGCCTGCAGCCAGCCTCACGAGTGTGTACTCGCCCTTCCCTCTGCGTCGAGGAGGAGCGGTGGTAAGCCAGTTTCCGGTGTGAGCCCCGCCTCTGTGGTCCAACGCAGGTACCGCCTGGCCGGCCTGCCCGGAGAGCACCAGCAGAGGAACATCACCAGCCCCGAGGTCAACTACTGCCTGGTGACCGAGCTGATCATCTGGACGCAGTACGAAATCCAGGTGGCCGCCTACAACGGGGCCGGCCTGGGCGTCTTCAGCAGGGCGGTGACCGAGTACACCCTACAAGGAGGTAAGCTGGCCTCCCCGCCGCGCTGCGGCGTCTGTGCTGGGGAGCGGGTCTGCCAGGCGTGGCTGGAGCGGCTGGAACTAAAAATCGCGGATCCGGTCCCCTATTCAATTCAAACTCGCCGCCTCTTCCGACGGGACAGTGACCTGGTCGGAGGGGCCGTGGGCCAACGGGGGTCTCCGGCCACCGAGGACAGGCGGCCGCACACTGGTCCTCCCACTCGCCCTCTGAGTGGGGTGCGTGCGGGGGCTGGGCCTTCCCTGTGCAGCCTAACGGTCCATTTTGCGTCCTTGGAGCCCGGTGGTCCTGAGAATCTTTCAAAGGGAACTTGGGCTCACAACGATGTTTGTGGTGATGTGATGTGAGGAGCAGTAATGAGACTTGCCACTTGGCGTTTTCACGGCTTTCTTTTTCCGTTACACAAGCAAACCGTTTACTCGATCCGTAAAACTTCTCCCCCCAAAGTAGCCGGGCGGATGTCGTAAAACCAGTGGGTCTCCATCTCCCCCTCGTGCTAAGGCCCAGCCCCGGCACCCGAGGGCTCCTCGCTGTGCCTGACCCCGCCCCCCCCCCGCCGTTTTCTGGAGGGTCCAGGCTCAGCCCCGGGAGGAGCTGGGCGTCTGCAGACACGCCGCGTGTCTCTCTGCGGCCGTCTTTGCGCTGACCGGACCCCTCCCGGCACAGCGGCACGCGGCCGCCCGAAGCCGTGCCCAGGGGGCGGTTTTCCTGCAGAACCGAAACCCTTCTCCGCTCCCTCTCCTGACTCGCAGGTGCGATTTTATTTGCTTAGGCGTTTTTACTGTTCCCAGGCCTTGACCTTTTTCAAATGACAAGGTTTCTAACTGCCCGCGTCTCTCCCCAAATCCTGCCTGAGACCTAATGTTCCCTGATATTACACGCTGTTATTATCATCCCTTATTGATCGGCTGTCTGTTGCCATCCCGGAGTCCATATGTCAGTCCTCCCTGATAAATTAGTGCAGTCAGCCTGCATTCGCCGTGAGAGGCAGAAACACTTAACATGCAAGACGAGCCGGAAGGACCCGTTCGTCCGCAAGTAATTCTTAATTACTCCCTGGAAAATGAAAACACCTGAAAACCCGGGCAATTCATGTTTGCTTTAATTAGTCTGTTTAATAAGATAGCAATAAATTCGGAAGCACTTAAAGTGACAGATACTGCTATTCATAACCCCTATACCTTTGAGCTGCGGCCACCTCACCCTGGCGCCGGCGCAGTGGCGCTCTGCACAGGGCAGAGGGGCGCAGAGCTGCCCCCGGCGGAGGCGGGCACCGAGGGGCCAGAGTTGTCCTGCTGTCGACCCCCCGACGTCACCTGAAGCCACGTCACCTGTCACGGACCCCGCTGTCCTTTCAGCCCCTTCAGCAGTGAGACGGCGACAGTGTCTGGGCTCTCTGGGGGGCTCCACCCACGTGCTCCACCTGGACCGGCACTGGCACGCAGGGTCTGCTCCCGGCGCACCTTCTCCCGTCCCGGACTTGCCCCACGCCGCCCGGCCCCAGTCAGTGCGCCGGATCGGCCGCGCCTCCGGGCCGCTCTGCTCCCGGCATTCTAAAAACACACGACACCCCGACTTAGGAACCGAGCAGCCCCACCCCGGCACAGTCCCAGCCGGGGGACCTCCCAGGGCGCGAGGAGAGACTCCTTCTGCCCCAGCGGCCGACTGGGCACCTGCCGGTCAAATTCCACTGCGAGTCCCCAAGCCGAAACAGAAAATATCTTCGATTTACTCCAGACTTCCTCTCAGAACACTTCCGGAAGCCCACATGCTTGGGGTTCGAGTGGAGAAGCCCCGAGAGTGTGAGCTGCACCCCCTGAGCGGCCAGTGTCCCTGCAGGCCTTTCCTCCGGCCGACGTTCCGTCCGCTGCAGCCCTGCCCCCCTCCCCAGACCCGCGGCCACCCGAGGCCCGGGCAGCTCAGGTTCGGTGCCGAGGCAGCGTCTGGTTCTGGGTTCTGTGCTTGTTAGTGGTCCTTCGACTAGTGGCAGAAGCGACTAGAAGAAACAGCTGGACCGTGGCGTTCACAGGGAAGCCTGCGTGCGGAACACGCCGCAAGGGACACGCCACTCCGCCCCCAGAGCAAGCCACGCAGACAGGACCCCGCTCCTCCCCGCACGCGCGTCGCAGAGAGACAGATGTCGGCGTTCCGGCGGAGGCCCGAAGACAGATTATGCCATAAATCATGACTTCGAGCACAGCGAAGCTGTAATTTTTCCCCGGTTTTATTTCTCTATCGTTTCTCTTCTTACAACAGGTATTTTCATGCCGTGATGATTTATTCCGGTTTCAGAACATTACCTTCTAATGAAAGAGAAATATTTTATATTTAAAGAGAAATGGAAAAAACATTTGGTTATCCGCATTTCTAAGGCATTAGTAAGAGCTCCTAAATGCTCGCTTGGGCTCTGACGGGGTTTCCGAAGCGAGGGTCGCACGCGCACAGGCCCTCTGTCAGGAGCTCCGCTCCTCCCTGCCCCTGGGAGCTCTCGGCGGGGTGAACAGCGTCGCACAGGGGACTGCCGTCAGCTGTGGGCTTCCTTTGGCCTCTGAGGGCTTTGAGGACAGGACAGGACAGGAGAGCGGCAGATTAGAGGAAGCCACTCTCCACCAGTCCTCGCTGTCCTGGGCTGTGTCTGACCCTCGTTACCGCTCTTCCTCCGTCCCCCCCGACCGTCCGGGGAGGTGGGCGTCCCTGCGTCCGCTTCACAGAGGAAAAATGGCAGCTTGGGGAGGAGCTAGCTTTTCCGAGGTCGCCTGGCTAGAAAGTGCTGGAAAGGGCTGCCACTGGTGCTTTCTCATTCTGCACACATCCGATGTGGGCGAAGATCGCCCCCAGATCGGCAGTGCAGCGGCACACGGGAGAGGAAAGAAGTGACATCTCGCCTTCATTGCGTCCACGTGGCCGGTGGCTCTGCGGGAGCTTGGGGGCAGCGCACACTGCCACCCGGGATGGGGGCGGGGTCCCGGCTCCTGCCCACTGGGGGAGCGAAGCAGCCCACATGCACCGCAGCCCAGGGGGCACGAGACCCCACAGGCATGAGGCTGCAGGACGAGAGGCCCTCCCACCAGGAACCTCAGCTGTGTCTTAGAGACTCTGACGGTTGGGTAGGAAGAAGGCCAGGGTCTTCCCTGAGATAAAGGCCATGGCTTGGAAAAGAAAGGGAGGTGTGGGTAATGGCCACCGGCGACTTAGGTGGAGGGAGCTGTCGGGGCCTAAGTCAGCCAGCCAGTGACAGCCCGCAGGTGTTCGCAGGGGACCGGGACCCCAGAGCGGCCGCTGCCCCGGAGTTATGTCCCCGGCGTGCTGGAAGACAGGGGACGGGTTAACGGGGCTTGTGCTAGCACAGTAGGTTTCTGACAAGGGACGGGTTTCACCTGAAGGGGCGAGAAGAGCACATTCAACAGAGACTCGAGAAAGGAGGGATGGAGGGGCGGTGCGCAGACGAGGCCGTAGAACAGTTGCCACAGGGCAGCACCGCGGGCTCCGCCGAAGGGAGGAAGGGGGAGTCGCCTCTGGTCGTTCAGGGTGAGCCACGTCCTACCAGTGGTCTCTCCTTTCTGTTGGGTCCAAGCACCAGGTTCATCCTGCAGCTGGATTCCCGCCCATTCTGTCGTTCATTCACTCGGTTCCCGATTCGCGCGGCCAGCACGCTGGTGGCTGAGACGGATGGGCGATCCGACGATCGGGCGGCTTTCTGGGGCTCGGCAGCGCCCAGAGTGTCACTCACTTGATTGACCGCCACTGGGGGAGGGTGACTTCACTTGCAAAGCCCATCCCTTTCTGGGCCTTTCTCCACCACACTTCCGTCTTGGGGGAAAGGATGCCTTTCCGCATGCCTCTCAGTCCTTCCGGCGCCGCGGCTGAGCCGGTGACTACCGGTATGTCTACCCCAGACCAGGTGGGATGCCTCCGCGGGATGCCTTGCCCAGAGGGCTCCTGGCTACTGGTCTTTCTCTCACTTGAGGGAATTTTTAATCCCATTGTCCACAAACTTGTGAGTCACTTTGCTGCGATAATTAGGGAGGAGAGAGCAGGGCTGAGGACAACTGGGGATTTTTGAATACAGCCCAGGGCGGGTGAGTCTGAGGCTTTCGAACCTCCGACCTGGGGCCCCAGAGACGGAACCCCTGGAGCTTCGACGGGGGCAGCGTGGGCAGGGCGACCCCGGGTGCCGAGGGGGCGAGCCTGTGTGTGCGGGAGGAGGCGCGGCCCCGATTTCTCTTCTGCGTGTGGACATCCACGCTGCCAGCGCCTTCGGCCGCGGAGACTGCCCTTTCTCCGTGGAACTGCCTCTGCGCGTTAATCACAGGAATCTCTGGGCCGTCCCACTGTTCGGGGCGCCCGTCCCTCCCGCGTGAACCTGTTTTCGTTCCTGCAGATTTATAGTCGGTATTGACGTCGTGCGCTGAAGGTCGTCCGATTTCGTTCTTTTTCAAAACTGTTTCGGGCATTTGACTCCTTCACTTTTCCCCATACATTTTGAAGTACAATTTTTGACTTCTGAAAGTATGCCAGCTGCGACGTCGATCAGGGTGTCACTCCATCGAGAGGTCCGTCTGGGGAGCGCGGACACCCTTGCTATGTTGCCTCCCGCCCCTGAAGACGGCGGGACCCCCACCCCGGGTCTGGACGCCTCTGAGCACTGTTCCGCAGTCTGTAGCAGACGGGCCTCGCGTGCAGTTCGTTAAATCTGTATCTGCCTCGTGTTTTCATTGCAGTTTAAGTGGTTTTGACTTTTTCGCTTTAATTTCCATTGTTCGTCCCTTATGTTTAGAAACACACTTGGCTCGAGGACGTTCCTCATGGACAGTTACACTGCATGAACGTGAGAGGGTTTGCTCTGTGGTTCCTCCCCTTGCCAGTCCGTAGGCCTTTCCTCCCCGTTTCCTGCACCCCTGCACTGGCTCCTGCTTCCAGAATAGCAACAGTCGGAAAGGCACCTTCGCTCTGTCCCTCCTCTTGGGGGAGGCACCCCGTCTTCCTGCCTGAGGTCGGCGTTGTAGGGTTTCCAGGGGCCCACTCCCAGCTGCAGGGAGTTCGCACTCTGCTGAGAGGTCTCTCTCTCTCTTTTTTAATCTCTGTTGGATGTTAAATTTTATCAAAGGCTTTTTCTAAACCTAGTAAGATGATCACATTTTTCCTTGACTCTGTTGATATGGTGAATTCCCCTGACCGATATTTGCAGAACCAGCCCTTGCATTTATAAGATGAACCTCACTCGATCAGGATAAATTATGATTTTTATAGATCGTTGAATTTAATTTTCTAGTATTTTATTGGGAATTTCTTGCACCCGTGCTGCTGAGGGCCTGGGTCTGCAGTTCTCTTTTTTCTGGCGCCCCCCACCCCACCCGCTGGGGCGTCAGGGGGACGCTGTGGGACTGCCTTTAGTTCTCCCTCAGGTGTGTGGGGGTTCACCTGTGCACCGTGGCACGTCAAGGGCTTGCTATTGCTGGAAGGTTTAACCACATGTCCAGGTATTTACCAGTTACTGGACCACTCAGGTTGTCCGTTTGTTCTTGAGTAGATTTCAGAAGTGTGTTTCTGTTAAGGAATTTGTCCACTTCATCTAAACTGCTGAATTTAGGAGCATAAAGGTGTTCAAAATGTTCTCTACTCTTTCACTGTCGCCAGGATTTGGAGAGGTGTTTCTTGATAGTGGTGATATTGGTAATTTGTGGTTTCTCATTTATTCTTGACTTTTCTGGCTTTTATTTATCTTTTAAAAGAACCAGCTTTGGGTTGCATTGATTTTCTCTATCATTTTTCTTATTTTGTTTTCTGGGTTTTTTTTCTTTACTGTTTCCTTGAATTGGCTTGTTTTGGGTCTAATGAACTGTTACAGATCTTAAGGTAGAAGCCTAGATTCTAATTTAAACATTTAAATGCTATAAATTTCCCTCTAGCACTTCTGCATCCCATAAATTTTGATATGTTGAATTTTCATTTTCATTAAGTCGAAAGTGCTTTTTAATTTTCCATGTGACTTCCTCTTTGACTCGTGGTTATTTTGAAGTGCAGTGCTTAATTTCCAAATATTTAGGGATGTTCCACAATCCTTCCATTGTTAATGTCAAGTTTGATTCTTTCGGGGTCACAAAACGTGTGTTCTGTGGTTTTACTTTTTTTAGCTACTTCAGGTTGGCCGGGGGCTCGATCTGTGTGGTCGAGTCGCCGTGCCCCTGAGGGAACGTGCGCCCCGCGGTTGACGGGAGATGTCAGAGCGGGCGCCACGTGGGCCAAGGGGCTCGGTGGCGCCGCGTGCTCAGGTCTCGCGTCCCCTCCCTGACAGCCTCTGTCTCCTCCTCCTTCTCGAGACAGGAGCCTCAAAGCCTCCAACTGGAACGGCAGGCTTTTTCTAGCTTTCCTTTCAATTTGTCGGTTCTGCCTCTGGTGTGCTGGAGCCCTGCTGCACGAAGCGCTGAGGCCCTAAGTCTTCCTGGCGAGAGAGCGCCTCGTCCTTACATGTAATGTCTCTGCGGCGCTGGCTCTAGTCTTCGGTGGGGTGTCCAGTTTTCCTCCTGCTCACGCAACCGCT
This sequence comes from Trachops cirrhosus, assembly GCA_028533065.1. Taxonomy (NCBI): domain Eukaryota; kingdom Metazoa; phylum Chordata; class Mammalia; order Chiroptera; family Phyllostomidae; genus Trachops; species Trachops cirrhosus. The sequence goes on from CM052546.1 coordinate 1,604,288, forward strand.
CCAGACTTCATCAGAGTTTTCCCGTACATTCCCCCTCTTTTACTCTCAAGCTGTTTGTGTCTTCACATTTAAAGTGGGGTTCTTCTCGACGACACACGGCTGGACTCACTTTTTGTCCCACTGGTATCTGCCTCCTGCTGGGATGTGTCGGCTGTCCACATTTTGTGATAACTGTTGATATGGGATTAAACTCGGCCATCTTGCTGATTATTTCTCCTTATTTTCCTCATTCTCCTTGTTCTCCTTGCTCCCTCATTTTTTCCTTCTCTATTGTTTTTGCCTGGCCGCTTTGGGATTAATTAGATATTTTTTTGTTTAAGTTATTTTTTCCACTCTTGTCTTATTTATCTCTCTTTCCTCAAACTTGTTTAGCGAGTGCTCTGGAGTTTCAAATATACTTTATTATCTAATTTATCTTAAAATTAGTTAACTACACGTATAATGTTAGAACCTTATAACAGTATACTTCCAATCCCTCTTCCCTGTCCTTTGTGCTACTGTGGCCAGTTATTTTGTTCTTTCCTATGTTACAAGACCACAATAAATTGCTACTATTTTCCTGTTAAACAGTCATAGTTGAGAGTGAATCAAAAGTATAAAAAGAAAGAAGTATATTAGATTTACCTTCATTTGAACCATTTCTGAACGTCGTCATTTATTTGCATAGAGCTAAAGTTTTGGCATTTGATTACGTATTTCTTTAACGTTTTTTTTTTTCATAGTGCAGGTCTGCCAGTAACAATGTCTCTCAGATTTTTATCTTTCTGAGAATGTCTTTATCTTGCCTTCATGCCTGAAGGATGTTCTCACGGGATATGGGACCGTGGGAGGATCGTCTCCTCCATCAGCACTTTAAAGCCGTCGTCCTGCTACCTTCTGGCTCTCACGGCCTCTGATAAGGAGGCCCTGTCATTCTCGCCTCTGCATCTCGGCGGGCGTCGCATCTGCGTGCGCGTCTGCAGCACCCGCTCTCCCACGCCGGCGCCCGCTGGGCCTGCAGCAGGTCCTGAGAGCGCGGGCGGAGTTCTTCCGGCTGCGCGGTGCCCGTCGTCCCTTTGTCCCTGCGCCGTCACCGGGGAGCCGGCCCGCCTAGCCGCCCCTGCCGAGGCCACCGCGCTCTTAGCCTGCAGACCACGTGGCTGCTCTGTGCCCCCAGCTCCCCGTGGGCTCAGGAAAAGCCACGATTTTATGGCGTGTGCAGCTCTTTTTGGTTCTTAGGTAGATGGGATTTTTTTCTCCAACTGCCTACATCCTGGTCCCAGCCATCGATGTGACCATTTTTTTTAAATTTTTTATTTATTTATCGTTAGAGGTGGAGGGAAGGAGAGAGGGAGAGAAATATCAATGTGTGGTTGCTTCTCATATCTTCCCTGCTGGGAACTGGCCTGCACCCCAGGCATGTGCCCTGACTGGGAATCGAACCTCGATCCTTTGGCTCGCAGGCCCGTGCTCAGTCCACTGAGCTACCCCAGCCAGGGCCGATGTGGCCATTTTTGATCCACAACTTTTGGACGGGTGCTGAGTGGGAAACCAGGACGGTTTTCTCAGTGACGTATGGAGGGAGGGACTGCGGGACGTGGCAGCCGGGGCCGAGAGGAGGGGGAGGAGGGCGCGACTTGGAAGAACAGGCGCGAGGACTTGGGTGAACTTGACGTTTTTCGTGACCGCCTGACGAGACGAGCTTTTCAGGACAGGCACACCGGAAGCCGCAGTAGTTTTTGATAGAGCCACGATCTGTCCCTCGTGTTGTGTGCCAGGGTGCTCTCGTCTTTGCTGCTGCACCTTGAGCCGAAGGACCCTTTGGGCTTCTGTGTCTCACTGTCAGAATGACCTCCTAACGAGCCAGGACTCCTTTTGTCCCCCGCAAAAAGTGTGATGAAACGGCCAGTGGGCCGGTCCCTCGTTAGTGGCCATGTCACGTCGCTGCCTCTTCCAGATACTTTGGTCCCCGTTGCCGACCACACGCGCTCTCAACCCTGGTGTTTGGGATCAGCCGCCGGCCCGCACCCCGGTGGCCGTGCTCACCATTTTCTGCCCATTCACCGGGCTCTCCCACAGTGCCACGCCTCTGCCCACTTCCTTTCCCAGGCGAGGGTGCCTTTCTCTCAGCCTTCCCCTCTTCAGAGGACCCCTGCCCTCCAGACCTGCTGCAGGTGGCCCCTGACCAGAGGCCCCCCCACCTTCCTCGGGCAGAGCTGGCTCTGCCGCCCGGTGCGTTTGTTGCTCCACAGACAGACTTGCCCGTTTCAGTTACACGCGACGTCCCCTAGGACACGGGTGGCACACACGAGGCCCGCGGGCCGAACCCGGCCCTGTTTTATCAGGCCCGGCACCTTGTTTCTGCCCGGCGGCAGCGCCGAGCTCTGACTTAACTGTTAAGGAGCAGTCACATGTACACAGCCCTAAACTTACATTCGGCCCTTTGAAGGCAACCCCGAGGCTGATGTGGCCCCCGGTGACAATGAGTTTGGCACCCCTGCCCTAGAATGTGACTTCCTGAAGGCAGGCCATCTGCCAGGTGTATAATATCTGCTCAGTAAAGCAGAGACATGAAGAGTGGAAGTTTTTACTGGGGCCCCTGTGGCAGACAAACAGAAATTCAGCCCCCAGATGAATAATCAACAATGCATGTGGGAAGGAGGCGGGTTTTTTCACATAAAGGATAATGGGTTTGAAACAGTCACAGGTAATGAGGGCGTGGACTTCAAAATGAAACCTGGGTGACTGGAGAAGAAATCGGAGAGCGTGCGTGTTTGCTGTCCGTCCCGGGCCCGCGGGAAAGGCTGCCCGTGCAGCGAGACGGTCCGGTCCACTCTTCTGCCTCGGCCTCAAGGAATGCAGCAACAGAAAATGAGAAATAGCCCAATTCTTTTTCTTCGTAATGTCACCGTTAGCTTCCAAAAACATTCATCACGCTCCCCATCCTCGATGCCGTAATTGCCTGTGAGTCTGAGCAGCCGCTGAGAGTTTCTTTTCCTCTCTCCTCCCTCCGGTGCCCCTCGCTGCGTCTCCGTCCCGCCGGCCCGCCACAGTGCCCACCGCGCCCCCGCAGAACGTGCGGGCGGAAGCTGTGAACTCCACGGCCATCCGGCTCCTGTGGAGCCCCCCGCCGCAGCAGTTCATCAACGGCATCAACCAGGGGTACAAGGTACGCGGCCTGGCCTCCGGTGGGGGCTGTCCTGGGAGGCCGTGGCCGTGCGGCGGGGGAGGGGCCGCCCGGCCCGCCGGGGCGGGGTGCCCTGGAGTGCCCAGGGTCTCATCGCCAGCTGAGTGGCGGTTCTCCAGAGTCCGGTTCCCGCAGCAGGGCGGCCTCTCGTGAGAAAGGCCTCTCACGTGAAGCTGCCAGCCAGCGGGCGAGCTCTCTCGCTTGATTGGAATCAGCGTGTGTACGAGCCACTTCGCCCTGGAAGGGGTCCCCTCAGAGGGGACAGGGGCACCGGGTATGATCGAGTGGCATCCCTGCCGAGCGAGGACAGTCCCCCTCCCCCTCTCCGAGTTCTCAGGGACGCGGGCCGTGGGCTGGGGCGCCTCCCCGAGCCCACCTCCCCTTTGTCCTCACTCACCAGAACGCTGAGCCTCCTGCCCACACCGGGCACCGGTTCCAGAAACGTCGCCCCTCTTCCCTCCCGGACCCCCTTCTCCTGCGGGGACCGGGAGCCCGTGGTAGCGGCCGTGCAGCCCCAGCCTGCCGCCCCGCCTGTGAGCTCAGGGAGGCCCTCAGACACGAGTCCACCCGCCTGCTGGAGCACTTGGGAGCCGCGGGGTCAGAGAACGGCTTCTCCCCAGACACCCAGTCCACTTTTTTCCCATTTGGACTCAATCTATAAAAACACTTGAGTGTCCCTGGCAAAGCGAACGCGGCTAGAAATGCACCCGCCCTTTCTTTTTCCCCCAGAGGCCCTGCAGGGCGAGCTTTCTTCAGAGAAAATCGTACCCATCCGCCAGGGTGATTTTGCCTCCTTGACTCTCTGTCAAGCCTGATTGGCAAGACTGGGGCTTCCCGATGCCCTCGCTGCCGGCCCCACCCACATAAATGCGCTCTGTGCCTGCGGCGTGCCCGCCCTCGGCCCGGGTGCTAGGAAGGAAAAGCCGCAGGTGTACGAGACGCTGCCAGGACCTTAAAGCCACTTCCCTTGGAATAGGCCTATCTCCCACATTTCTTTAAAACCGTAATTAATTTCCTGAAACCCTGCTCGGAAGACTCCCGAGTTGTAAGCTACAGATAATTCAGACCGTTTCCGCTGAGTCGGGCTCGGTTTGCAGTCAGAGGAGGCGCCCACCCAGAAACCGTCCCCGCACGCTCCATTGTGCCGAGTCACCGAGTCGCCGAGGCACAGACGGGGTCCCCTCGTCCCTGACGGTTAGAAATGCCCGTTCTGCAGCGCGCTTCTGTGAGAGGAAGAGGAGGCCTGAGGGGTGTCTGTCACCCTCTGAGTTAAAGCAGGCGTTTTATTTTTAAGTCCATATTTGAGGTGTACATGTTTGTATTCAATAATCTGAGATAGCTTTTATACTCAGCATTTTTGAGTTAGATGATAAATGTTGGATCTATGGAGTGTCTTCATGGTGACTTTGAAGACATACTAACTGCAAAATAAAATCCTGATGCAGATTTCAAGGCCTGCAATTAAAAGGATCTCTTCGTCCCCATTCTGTCCCAGCTCCTAGCGTGGCCCGCCGATGTCCCCGAGGCTGTCACCATCGTCGCCATCGCTCCGGACTTCCACGGAGTCCACCACGGGTACATAACCAACCTGAAGAAGTTCACCGCCTACCTCACGTCGGTGCTGTGCTTCACCACGCCGGGGGACGGGCCCCCGAGCACGCCGCAGCTCGTCCGGACTCACGAGGACAGTGAGTGCGCCTTTGCCCCGGGTCTCGGCAGCAGCGGAGTCGTTGCGGGGGGGTTGGGACCACCGCCGTGTCCAGCACCGGCGAGAGCGGAGCCGGGTCACCAGGGGGCTCCACAGGGAGACGAGACAGTGCAAAGGCCCCGTCACAGAGGGCAGGGGCTGCCGGTGGCAAAGGGTGGCCACCAGGCCACGGGGAGGGGCCGAGGGCAGGAGGCAGTCCAGTCCCGCCGTGGGGTCAGCTTCGGCCCTGCTGGACTTCTCTTTGCCCAGGTTCCTTCTTCCAGGCCCCTCTCCTTCTTCTTCAGCCCCCGTGGCCCAGCCCTGCTTCCCGACCCCTGCAGGGCCTTTCACCTTCACCCTCCGGCCCTTCCCTTTCCACCGTCTCCGCCGGGCGGTGCAAGCAGCCGCTCTGCTCTCAGGCCAGCGGGCGCTGTCCCGAGAAGGCGAGCCCGGTGTGCACACACTTACCCCCGAGACCCAAGAAGGCTCGTCCCAGTTCGTGGTAACTGAGAAAAAGAAAACCACAGGATGGCAACGTACTAAATGTTCTGAAGGGATGGAAAACGCTTGCGAGAAAACCGAGCATGAGCTAACGCTGAGCTGAGTGCAAAGTGAGATGGCACACAGCCCGGCACGGGATCTGAGTTTTCTAACACACACTCGCACGCAACGACCCGAGCTGAGAAGAGACCTCGGTGGGAACACGCCTGTGTGGCGTGATCGCAGGCAAACATTACAGATTTCTTCATATTTCACACACAGTGCTCATTTCTACGAGTGCATACTCCATAGTGAGAACTGAAACTAGCTAAGGGTTTAAGGTCACGCTGGCCGCCACAGTGCACCCTCCAGCGTCCTGTCCCCTTCTCAGCTCGGGGCAGAGGTCAAGGCCATCCAGTGAGCTTCCTCCTGTCCCCTTCCCGGTTCCTCTCCCCTCCTGCCTCACCGGGTGGAGCCTGGCCTTCCAGCCCCCATGGGCTGTGCTCGGGCTCCCTGGCCTGACGGTGCCTCCCACTGGCCACCCATCTGCCCTGTTTCCCCCAGAATCGGAGATCGCTCTGCCCCCAGCCTCTCCCACTCCCCACACCCCCAGCAGCCTTGCCGTCCCTGCACCGCTGCCTGTCCGCGACTCAGGCCCCGTCACGGCAGCGACCTGGGGAGCACAGACAGGGACTCCTCGCCCCGTGAGACCACCGACCTTCCTCCACAAAAAGATAAGCCCAGTGGCCCCGCTGCCGCTGTTCACCGAAGCCCCGCCCACTCGCCGCGTTCGGTTCGTCTCTGCTGGGCGCTTGTGGTCGCGCTGCAGCGCTTACGGAGACGCTGCCCGACACACCGCAGCTGTGAGAACCAGCCCTGAGATCCATGCCCCCCGCCCGGTGTCCCCGGCGCAGTCTGGCTGTGCCGGCCGGCCTGGGGGTCTGTGTATCTGCCAGCACCGTCGAGTCACTGCCTGGTTCGTTGACGCGAACCAGGATCCTTCTCTCGCAGCCACGCCCCTCTTCCTTCCGGGTCCCCTCCTGAGCCACAGCCCTCGTTTCTTTTCCGGCCTGGCTCCTGGCCTCCGCGGGAAGCGGTCAGCCTTTCTCTCGCTGTTAAGTGTGATGTTTTCTAATAACTGTTCTTTATCAGGTGGGGACGCTTCTCTATTACCAACTTGCTGAGAGCCTTTATCATGAGTAAATACTGATTTTTCCCCCTTGCTTTTACTGCATCAATTGCTATGATCATAGGGTTCTTCTTTTCAGCTTGTCGACTGATATGATCAATTGCTTCTCAGTGTTGAGTCAACCCTGCATGTTCGGAATAAAGCCCACTAGGTCAGACTGTATAATTATTTATTGCGCTTCTGGATTCAGTTTGCCAACACCTTTCGGAGGCTGTTTTGCGTCCAAGCCGGTGAGAGCAGACGGTCTGCACTTTCACCTTCCGGGGCCGACTTAGCCTGGTTGGGCATAAGGACAGCGCTGGCCTCATGAAACAAGTTTGGGGGTGTCCCCCCTCTTCCGTTCCCTGAAAGAGATTGCATGAGACTGGTGTCAACTCATCTGTGAGTGTTTGGTAGCGTTTTCCCGGGAAGTCCTCTGAGCCTGGAGATTTCTTCTGGGGAAGCTTTTTAATTATAAACTTAATTTCTCTAATGGTTATAGTACTGTTCAGTCATCATTCCACCTCGGTTGAGTTTTGGCAGTTTGTGGTTGTCAAGAAGTCCTCTAAATTACTGACTCTGTGAGCGCAAAGCTGTTGGTGGTTCTTGTTCCTTCCTGACGGCTGAAGGAGGTGCAGTCACATCTCATCCCTGTTTGGGGGTCTGTTTCTCCTGGGGTTTTTTGTTTGTTTTTATTTTGTCATTCTTCCTAGAGGTTTACAATTTTATTGATTTTTTTTTTCAGAGAAGCCAGATTTTGGTTTCACTGATTTTTCTCTGTTCTTTAACTTCTTGAAGTAATAAGCATTTAGATTACTTACTCGAAGCTCTCTTTATTTCTAAGGCAAGCATTTAGTGCTACAAATGTTCCTTTCCACGCTGCTTTGGCTGCACCCCACACATTTTGATGCTTGTGTTTCACTCTCATTCAGCTCTATGTGTTTCTACTTCTTTGCCCTTCCTCTCTGACCCGTGGACCGTTTAGAAGTGTGCTCGTTAATGCCCACGTGTTGGAGGTTTTCCCGTTGTCTCTCTGCTGTTGAGGGGGTGCTGGCAGAGTGAGTGGGTACGTGGAGCCGGCAGTTCTGGAGGGGTGAGGGGCCGCAGGCTTCGCCTGGGGGCCGGTGTGGGCTGGCCCTGCCTCTGGCCCGGGCTCCCTGCTCTGGCTTCCCGAGTTCCTGTGTCCCCACACAAGCCCGACTCACGATTGCGCGGTGTGTCCAGGGAGCTGGGTGCAAGCAACTGCTTTTCTGACCCCGCGGCCTGATTATTCTAACTGCACAGCGCAGAGAGAAGATGGGGAGGGGAGTGCGTGACTCTCCGGCCGCTGTCTCCTCAGCTCTCCGCAGGGCTGGGTGCGGACGGGTGCAGTCATCCCCGTGACCACAGCCAGGACGCTTCTCATGCCTGCTGCCCCTCTGCGACCTCCCTGACATTCCCGCAGGCCCTGGCCCTGGCTCACCACCGCCCTTTGTCGCTGCAGCTCCCCACACAGGGCTGACGGGGGACGAGCCGGCTGCCGTGCTCACAGGCGGCTCTGTCTTTCCTCGCTAGAGCCGGGAGCTGTGGGGCACCTGAGTTTCACGGAGATTCTGGACACGTCCCTCAAGGTCAGCTGGCAGGAGCCCCTGGAGAAGAACGGCGTCATCACAGGTAAGTGTCCCCCTGCTCCAAAGGTGAGACTCGGACAGAGAGCACACGTGTCTGCAGTGTGTGGCAGAGGGCGGGGCCTGGGCGGGGCCGTTCCATCCCCACGCTAGGCCCCTGCCCTCAGGGCCCCGCCCCTTCGGGCCCATTTTCCCGCCCAGGCGCCAGACTCAGAGTTCAGAACCTTAGTCTCCTTCCGCCGTCTCTCCGAGCAACGAGTCAGTCCTTTCGTGGTGGGTTCCCTCCCCTCCCCCGTGCCTGTATGGCCCTGGATTCTCACAGAACACAGCAGCACCGATGTGACTGCGTGCGGACGATGAGACTGACCTCTCCCTGCGCTCAGCAAACGCGCACCGGTGCCTGTGTGGGCCGGCCCTCGGCCAAGAGGCTGCCAGCGGCCGCAACCACGACACTCCCACGCCAGGGTCTCAGCCCCGTCCTACAGCCCATGGGCGGCCAGGGCAGGACCCAGTCCCCGGGAGAACCCGGGGTGAGGACAGGCAGCGGGTGCACCCCCGAGGGGTTTAGGATTCAGGGCTTCTGTCTTTACAAACAGCTCCCCTTCTGTAGGGTCTTAATGGCCTTATATTATAGAAGAGCTTTCTGGAAAGACTGTCAGGTCTGAGCTCATTTAAATCTCGGTTTGGAAGGAAACACTCTAGGTTCCAGGGGCGAAGGCTGTGGCCTCAGGAGAAGGTGGGGGACCCGTGCTCCACTGTCCCTGTTGCTTGGGAGCCCAGATCACCTCACAGCCCACACCTCTTCACCCTGGGCATGTAACACCTTCATGGGCTGCCAGGGGTTCGTTCACTGAGCCAGCAGACAGCACGGCTGGCTGGAGCGGCCTGGCCACCACTGGGCACTCCTTCCCATTCAGGAAGCATCGCTCCTCAAGCCGGCCACCCACTGTTGACCTAGCCCGGTCACCCGTGTACTGGACACGTGTCCTGTGACAGGCACCCTCCGGCGAGGACGGGCACCTCCCGTCGGTGCAGAGCTCCCACCCGGCCGTCCCTGCAGCTGGGCCCTGAGGGTTCAGGAGGCCCCGGGTCCTAGCCGAGCCCTTTCCGTCCACCGGCGGGTGTCCAGGCCTGAGCTGAGCCGTCCATTTGTGGCTTTGTCGTTCGAGCGCTCGTGGAAGCCGTCGTCCCTCCTGAGGCAGGGCTCTGAGACCCACCGCCCGGCTGCAGGGCTCAGGGCCCCTCCTCCCCCGCTGCGTCCCACAGAGCTGGGCCCCTCCCACCGGCAGGCCCCCGACCACTTCCGGATGTTGTTCCGCTTTGGAACAGCCACAGGAGGGGCATCCTGTGACCGCCACCTGCGACAAGGGGTGGTAAAGTCCCGGGCCCACACGGCCGGCAGGTGGTGGAGGCAGCACGGGATCCAGGTGTCCGTGTTCTGTCCGCTGCACCAGGTGCTGGAGAGGGGGGGGGGGCCGTGCTCCAGCCCCGAGCCAGACACGGTCCCTCTCCCCCTGCGTGCACAGCTCTCAAGTTTCCCAGCATGCCCCAGGCCCAAGAACCACCCAGCCATTCTGTCAAGTTGGCACTTAGGCACAAATAACTTAATAAGTATTGACATGCCAACCCCTGGATAGCCCTTAGAGTAAGTAATTGAAAGAAGTGAGTACTTGTATCTCCTTCTAAAGGGAACCGGCCAAGTATCCCTGGCGTCCCGTGTGCAATGCGCGCTGTGGGCCCTGCCGGCCTCCCGCCCCGGCCGGATCGGACCCGCCCCCTCGCCTCCTGCCCCACGTTGGTTTGCGTGCGGTACCCGCCTCCTCACCACAGCAACCCCCAAACCGCAGCAGCCCGAAGAACTGCTGCGTCCAGGGCATGCGGCGCTCTGTCCTGAAATTGGGAGCTACTCCAGCGAGTGTCCCAGACACAGGCCGGAGATGTCCCGTGTCCCCGTTTCCCTTCGCTGTTCCCGGGAGCTCCCTGCAGTGCCCCGGGCACCCCAGCGCGCAGCCTGGGGACCGTGTCCTACACTGAGCTCCTCTCTGCTGCCCTGCTGCTCACCCCCTCCCAGTGCGCTCTGGCCTCCCGAGCCCAGCCAGAACCCTCAGAGAACCGGGTACTCCGATCGGGCCACAGGGAGGGCACCTGTGATCGGGCGTCACCTCCAGCCAGCACTTTTAAGTGAACTTAGGAATCTGGAACTGCCCCGAAGAAGCTGATGTTTTGAAACACCCACTTTTAAAAAATGTCACAACCCCGGCAATGGAAAAAAGTCAAAAAGTCACTATGGGACCTGGACGTCAAAACCCCAGTCTGTCTGTCCTACGTGCTGACGTGTGCTTAGGACAGGGTCGCGGTGCCGAGCGGGTGGCTGGGAGGCCTCCGGGGGCCTGGGGTGGAAGGAACAAATGGAGCAGAGCGGGCCAGGGACGGCGCCTGCAGACCGCAGGGCGGCTCGGCTCTGGCCACACCGCGGAGCGGGGACAGGCAGACGAGTGCCGGGAAGACCAGCCCGCACACCGGACTCCGCGGGGCCTGCCGTTGGGAGGAGAGGCTTCCCGGCTCCCAGCCCGCGGGGACCAGTCCTGCCGCCCAGTGCGAGCTGCGCGCTCCGCGGATTCAGAGGCAGGGCCCCCTCTGCCTGTGGGCTCTCCTGGCACTCATCCCCGGGTTCCGAACCCGGCCGGGCCCTGGCGGGCAGTTCCCACGCCGAGGGCTTCCCTTAGTGCGGGTTCACGGTGTGAGCCCCACCTGGCCCTTGTGAGCCCGCACAGACTTCATTCTCGTAAACGTTTTCAGGACCAGGGTCCCTCGTGCCACCTCCCCAGGCACCGCTGCCCTCGGTGCCGCTCTCCCTGGCACTAGACACTCTGCCCGACCACAGTCCCACACCCGAACCCACTCGGCTGTCAGTGGCGTGCCCGCAGGACCACAAAGGCCCAATCCCGCTGCAGGCGGGCTGTTCGCCGGGGGCAGCAAACCCACCGCCAGAGGCCACTGTCAGTGCATCGGCACGGCTCCAGCGGCCAGCCCTCGGGAGCCTCCCGGGAATGCCGCGGCTGTCTGCTGTCAAAGGGGACGGGAGGGGGCAGGCGCCGGCCTTCAGTGGGGTGCTCCGTGCGCGGATCCACTTCCCGTCCCAGACGCCTGCGGGGGCCGCACTGCGTCAGCCTTGTTTTTTCTCTGCCGGGAGAGGGGCCCCCTCCCCCTAGCAGGACAGCCCCGCCCGCCCAGCAGAGCCCAGCCCGCCCGCTCTGGAGTCCGCGCCCTCCGCTCTGCCTCCGTACACTCTGATTTATGAGGGCCTGGATGCACACGGACAGTCTGTGATTGGATGCGCTGCTCTCTCGCAGAGAGTTTACTTCAGATCAACAGAAAATTATTTCTGGAGCTCGCTGGGTCGTTAGTCTCAGTTAGGCGGCCGCTGGGAGCAGGGAGGGCACGGGTGGAAGGCGCTGCCTCCTGGCTCTCTCCTCTCCCCTCTGCCCCCGTCCCCGCCCGCACGCAGGAGCCATGCTGCCAAGAGCTACCACACAGGTCCCCAAAAGCTGTGTGCGAACCAGAGGGCCTTGAACCTGCCGCCTGCCGCGGACAGCCCTGTCTGTCGGCGTGCAGGGGTCTCACCCGCCCTCGGTCTGCGCCCGCCCGGCGGCCTCTCCCACGTGCCGCTGTTCTCGAGGCCCCTGCCGGAGCGGGTGGGCCCTTCCGCTGCCCGCTCGGCTGCGTTTGTGTCCGTAGCAGTTGAAGCAGCCGCAGGCCTGTTTCGCTGTGATGAAGCCTCGCTCTGCAGCCGGCCGAAGTGCTGGGATGGCCGCACGAGACGCTGCGGTTTAGAAAACTTCGGTGGGGAGCCACTCTCAAACAAACAAAATTGCCTGACGAGGTTGTCACACTAACGAAGGCTCCTCTTCCCGTGCGTGCCAAAGAGACCCCCAGTGCCAGATGGCTTCAGTTTCCCAGGGGTAACCCACCCAGGTCAGGGACAGCTTTCCGGTTGCCTGCACACATCCAGACCCGGAGAGAGGGAGGCGCGGGGAGCCGGGCGAACCCTGCCCACCGCGGCGCGCTCCCCAGCTCCCCGCGCTGGCGTCTCTCCCTTGCAAAAGGGCAGCGGAGGCTCCACTCTGGAGGGCCGTCGGGGGGAGAAGGAGCGGATGTATGCGAAGGGCCCGGCCCCCCGGGACGCCGTCCGCACTCTCCGTGCGTGCTGTAGTTAACACGGCTGCCTGGGAGGCTTGTCTCTTTTTTTAATTGTGCAATTAATTCCGAAGTTCTGGATTAGCCAAAAGAGAAGAGCCGACTGATTTGGGTGCATCCCTGACTTCAATGCTGGGAGGAGGAGGGACGCTGGTCAGGGTGGCGGCAGGCAAGGAGGACGAGACTATGAGGTCGTCTGGAGGCAGGGGTGGGAGCCGGAGGAGGGCAGTGGTGAGAGGTCAGCCCGGGAGACACGGCCAGACAGGCAGGGGCCAGGGTCACGAGGCTGGGACAGGGGATCGGGGTGGGGGCCTGGGCAGGGACCCGGGAAGCCAGGAGCAGCCTTCAGACAGTCGGCAGCCTCTGCGACTTGGGGCTCTCCGATGTGCACTGGGGCGCCCAGTGATGAGGGCCACCCCCTCCCGTCCTGCCCCTGGTGCCGCCAGTGCGGGAGCCGCGGGACCGTGAGACGGCTGAGGGGCAGCAGACAGGCAGGGGCTTCCGGCGTTAATTTTTTTTAATATCGAAGTCCCGAGACTGCACCCTCTAGATCCTCGTTTACCTGAAGCACAAGTTCCTAACCGCATTTATTGTTTCCATCAGAATGAGCAGGAGCGTTAAGACGCCTCCTAAGGCTTCAGTGTCCATGAGTTTATCGAGTGGAAAGAAGGGAGAAAAAGCGTTTTCAGCGGTTTCCCTCTGCCTCGGGGCCGGGAGCTCTCTCTGCCACTGGCCCCCTCCTCACACCACACGGCGGCCTCTAGCCGCACCGACGCCTCCAGGGGCTGGTGCAGGAGCCCCAGTCCCCGCAGACCCCAGGTTGAATGAATGGTGATTTCGAGGCCCTGCCAGACTGAACAGGGGAAAGGGGAAATCAGATTGCACGAGGAAGACAGGCTCAGAAGGGGGATCAGAGCTGGAAGGAGGCTCGGGCAGCCGGGCGCAGAGCCACTTTGTAAGGCAAAGGCTGGCGCGGTGAAGGCATCAATTCGTCACCCCTGGGGGAGCGAGGAGCCGTGGGTCCACAAATTAGGTGCAGCCAGGAGCCAGCTGCTGATTTAGGGCCCCGCGTAATGAAAATACGAGCTTATAAAAATGGAAATGCCGCCGACGCACATCCATCATCTGATGAGAGGAGGTTAAATCTCACGCCACCGGCTGGCAGTCAGTTATTAGACCTCAGTCCCTGTGCCAGGTACGGAGGTGGCCAACGTGTCAGGCCAGCCCTGTCCCCTGTAGGTCACATGTCACAGGAGACAGGCGGCCCAGGCCAAGAAGCGGGCATCGGAGGTTTCCCAGGGCAGGCAGGACAGAGGCCCGGCTCCCGGGCAGCAGCTTCTTGTCGGGCTTCTGCAGCTCTGTGGCGTGCCCGCGGCCCCCCGCCCCCGCCCGGGCGTCGGGAGCCCCCCTAAGTCTGTGCATCCTCCCCAGGCTACCGGGTGTCCTGGGAGGTGTACGGCAGGAGCGACTCTCGGCTCACGGACACTCTCAACAGCACGACGCACGAGTACACGATCCGAGGGCTGTCTTCTCTCACCACCTACACCATCGACGTGGCCGCCGTCACCGCGGCGGGCGCCGGCGTGCCCAGCTCCTCCACCATCTCCTCCGGCGTGCCCCCAGGTCAGTGGGGACACGGCAGCTTCTCCACCCCCTCCACTCCGAGTTCTGACCTCGGAGGGGACCCGCCTCTGAGGGGGGTGTCGGCGTCCTGCGGGGTTGGTGGGGCAGGTGGGTGATGACCGGCCATCTGCCCGTCTGCCGGTGTCGTCCGATCACGGCCTCAGCTCTCTCGGTCGGGGTGAGGGCGGTGGGCACAGGCTGGCAGGGCAAGGGGGCGAGGGGAAGTCCGCCCGGGGGCCGCCCCCCAGGACACCACACAGAAGGCAAACGCAGAGAGAGAGAGGGAGATGGGAAGTGCTGAGATGAGAATGAAGAGCAGTGTTTGCGAAAGAAATGTCCAAAGCTGTAGAAAGTTTTCATGAGAGTTCGAGTTTGTTTGAGCCACAGTGATGACAGCTGCCAGGAAGCAGGACTGCACGTGCTCTGGGGGTCGAGGACGTTGGAGTTTCTGTGCTGCTTTTGGAATCGGGGAGGGGCCGGAAGGAAGAGGCACGCTCTCCGCCTGGGGGTGCGCAGGCCCCAGACGCTCAGCGGCGTCTCTCGGGGGCGCCCACTAGAGGCACGGAGCCGGAGGGGGCTGGCTCCGCATCCTCTCTCTACAGAAGGTGCAGGCAGGGCCCACGCCCACCGCAGCCTGCCCGTGGGGGCTGTGATCGCACCCCCCCACGCGGTTGTTTGCCGTAGGGCCCCTTTTCTCACCCAACGGGAAGTGCAAAACTTGGTTCATTCGACAAGACAGCGAGAACGTGGGGTGGGAGAAGAAGCAGCAAGGGGAGGGGGAGGGGAGGTAGAGAGGTGGGGAGACAGGGGCGTCTGGAGCGCGGTGAGGGGCCTGTCGGCGCAGAGCCGGCCCGGATGCGCGTTGCTGCTCCGCGCGGTGGGCGCAGGTGGCAGCCGCTCCCCGTCCCTCTGACATTCGCGTCCCCTGAGGTGGCTGCGCGCCCCTCTCCCTGTGGCAGACTGCCACTCGGCTTTCTGCCCCGGCGTCAAAGCTCCCGTTGAAGACACCAGCGCTTCTCCAGGGAACCCCCTCCCCCGTGAGAAAGCACGGCGGGACGAACAAGACGCAGGCAGTAAATACGGCCCCCAGAGTCCGTGCGTCCGCCCCGCTGCCTCCCCACGCAGGCACGGCCCTCGGCGCGAGCTCAGCGGGCCGCCAGTCCTGTGTGGTGGGCGCGGGCAGAGGAGGCTGGTTTCCTCTCCTCTGGGCACTGTGACCTTCTCGGAACTTTCTAGAAGCCATTTGACCTGCTCTGCCAGCAAGGGAGCCTCGAGCCCCACAGAGTCCCAAAGCAAGTCTCCTGTCCCCCAATGACATCACCATCGGCCCCTGCTAAGGCAGCGGTTCCAGCCCTGTCACGCGCCAGGCACTGGGGCTTCTTCAGAAAGCGATGGCTGCCCCCCCGCCCGCCCCCCCAGCCAGCCGGTTCCTCCCCCCGGGACCAGGAGAGGCCGGAGAATCCGCCTGTGGAGCAAGGTCTTGGGTGCTGCCCAGGGTGCTGGGCGGGACCCCACGCTGAGAGAGCCTGGCATCCTTTTAAAAGGCGTTAACAAATCAAATACAGTCTGCTAAGAAGGAAGTCTCCGGCTTGCAGAAAGACTCCTTTACTCCACGCGAGCAGCCAGCTCCCACAGCCCGCATTCACAGTGCCGGCAGCACCTCAGTGGGCGGCGGCGATGGGGGGCCGGTGGGTGGGGGGCTGCGCTGCCCGGGACTGCGGGGCCCTGGCTGGGCTGTGTGGCCTAGGACCGCCCCGGCGGACGCAGCGTTCGGGTCAGGTCCCCCGTAGCCGGAGGCCGACGCCGAGACCCCCCGGGCGTCCCAGCACTAGCCGGGAGGAAAGTCTCGGTGCGACCGCTTTGGGGGCTGGCTCCGTTTGCTGTGCTTGAAGCCCACACCCGTCAGCGGCTGAAGGACCACGTGAAGAACCAGGGGGCTCAGAAGTATAAAAAAACGGAGTCACTTGCCCTTTGAGGTGACCATTTTCTGCCTCACATTCATGGAACCGGATGTGGACAGGCCCCTTGAGGTCCCGGAGCCGCTGCCCGTGAGGGCGCCGCACTGACCGCCAGCGGTTCCGGCCCCACCAGGCTGGTTTCAGACGCCCGGGCAACAGTGAGTCAGGAGGCCGGGCCTCGGAGACCTCGAGGCCTGCGCGCCCTGCTCTGCCCGTGGGGCGCCCTCTCCTCCCCCTGCCCCCGTCCTCGGGGAGGCTGGCGCTGCACAGCCTCTGCCATTGGGAACTCACAGCCCTGGGCTCCGAGGGAGCCGGCTCTGGGGCGGGAGGCTGCCGTCACCGCACGCCCGGTGATGGAGTCCTTCCGAACACCTCCTCCCCTGGTTCAGTTGCCACAGCAACCGCGCACGGCGGAGTGGGAAGGCTTCTGCACTTTTACCTGACTCGGTTGTCTTGGAAACCAGGCCCAGGGAGCCTAAGGCTGGACGCCTGCCCACCTGCCTGTGTCACACTGCCCGGGCCACCGGGTGGGCACGCCTCCGTCCCCTTCCGCGGCTCCCTTTCCGAGGCGTCACGGTCGTCCCGCAGGGAGCGGGCACCCTGTCCTAGTGTTCTCTGAGCGGCCGGCCATTCACCCGCTCGCCATTCCACAAGTGTCCTTTCGGCCGGAGCAGACACTTCCACTCTGCGCAGGGACGGTCCCCGCCTTCCCGATGTGTCATTGGGGAGGCCACAGTAATGTCTCCGACGCTACCTCCCGTGGCTCGGGGCGCAGTGGGCGACCCCACCGCAGTGTGAGTCGCTCTGACCACGGCCTGGGGCAGCTCCGCTCCTCGCTTTCACGGCTCCTGAGAGTGCTGACCTGCTGGCACGTTGGACGTGTTTCCTGACCGCGACAGAACGTAACTCTCTGCCGTCCCTCTCTCGTCTTCCCCTAGAACTTCCTGGTGCCCCATCGAACCTGGTCATCTCCAACATCAGCCCCCGCTCGGCCACCCTCCAGTTCCGGCCAGGCTACGACGGGAAGACGTCCATCTGCAGATGGGTGGTAGAGGGGCAGGTACGCACCTCGTGGAGGCGGGGAGCCGGGGGTCCCGGGCAGTGGGGCGTGGGCAGCTGGGTTCCGTTGGTGCCCTCGCAGGGCTCAGTCGGCGGCTGGACGGAGCTGACGCAGGGGCGTGGCGGGGTGGCCGTGCCTGGAGGGGGACCAGGGACCCGCGCCCGTGGGGGTGCTGGGGCGGGATGTGGAAAGAAAAGGGGAACCAAGAGGTCAGACTGAGGTCTCGTGGGGTGACAGGAGGGGTGGGGATAAGGCCTGCACTTCGCGTCCTGGCTGCAAAGGGGAACCCAGAGATGGAGAGCGCAGCTGACCCGTCTCCAACGCTGCGTCACCGTTGGCTACCAAATATGCCGGCGCTGAGGGCTGGCCGGGGTGTCCACGGGCCCCGGCTGGTCCCTGCTTCAGACCTGTCCAGAGGACAGAGAGGGCAAGGCACGGTTTTTGAAGCATCGTGAGTTCACACCGGTACTTCCAGTTCAAATTTAAGATGGCTTTACTTTGAGTTTATATTTTAAACACCTTCTCCCGTGCACTGAAATTGAGGTTTTTAGAAATAGTAACATAATTACTCATTATCTGCATCCTACCATTGTGTAAGAGGTTCAGTGTTGTAATTGAAGTGGAACCACGGACAATGAGGCCACTGAATGCGAGTTAAACTCTTGTCCCCAGACTATATTACCCTGCGGACGTGCGGCCGAAATTCCTTTCTGCGCCTGGTTAAGTCACAGCTTCATACAAAATTGGATTCTTTCATTTTAGGGGTTCGGTTTTGTTTTTCCTTTAGCTTCAATCTTTAGTGAATGCTTTCTTTAAAAACGATTTCACTTCTTAACGAATTGTTGGAACACTTTTTATTTCACTTCTTCCCGAGCCTACCACTCACTGGCATGACCTCAAGGTACAAGCATTAAAAAGGCATGTGCAGAGGCGTCCTCCCCGCTGCCTGGGCCCCTGTCTGCCCAGCCCCCTTCAGGTGTCGGGTTCCCCCTTTGCACACGCACACGCACTCATGTGCCCCGCACACGCCATGTCCTGTCCTCCAGGAAGCCCCACTGAGCTCGCCCCAGCCCTCTCCGGTCCCGGCCGGCCCCACCGCTCCCAAACCCGGCGCAAGGGGCCCTGAGCCTGCACCCCGTACACAGGAAGCCTGCTGGAGCACCCCACACCCGAGTCCTTCTGCACGGACACCGGGCTTCCTGTGCCACAGTCAGACCCCGCGTTCCCTTGCCCGGGCTCTCACCAGGAAGCGGTCGCACTCCTGCTCGGTCCTACCACGGGCAGGCGTTCCGAGGGACTGGATCTCGGGCTCCCAGTCCAGGGACCCGCGGCCACTGAGGAGCAGGGAGGTGGCGTACCCGGGACTCGCGCAGGGTGCCGGCAGAGTGCCGAGGAGGGGGCAGAGCGCCCCCACGTGGCTCACCGCTCCCACCGGAGCTCCCCGCAGTAGGCCAGGGTGTGCTTTCTTGCCCTGCGAGCCACTTCTCCCTGCGATTCGCTTCGGAAAAATTCCCTTTCAATTCTGGCCACTTTAAAGTGCGCCCGCAAGTCTGTGGTACCCAGGGCGCTCGCCGGTGAGTTATGGAACAGAAGGTCTAATCATCGGCGAGCCGGTCGACGGGCCTGTAATGAGCTGATGGGGGTTCAGACTTTTAAAAGCAGCTTTCATAGGGGTTTCTGATTCAGTAATGCCGTGCATAATTAGTAACCTTTGACCACAGAGTGAGCAAAACGTCCTCCCACGCTTGCAGGGAGCTCCATAAAGGCAGGATGCGAGCGCACACCCCCGCGTGCGTGGCCGTCGGCTCTGCTGTAATGGCCAGCACCACACCTGGCCCTCTGAGCGGCTCCGGGCAGGTCTCTGTGATGAAGGTGCCGGTGCTAACACCTCAGGAGCAGACAAAACTGTTTGCATTCCGAAAATGGAAGGGAGAGAAAGCCCACTTAGTGCTCATTTGTGCGCGATAGTAGCCATTTGCTTAAAAGGCGCTGTTTCAGGGGGTGTTGTGGGCTCATAAAACCCAGCTCAGGCCTGCTGACTGCAGCCTCGGGCGGTGGGGACGGAGCGCCCAGTGCCTGGGCGCCGTGGGCAAGGCGCTCGCAGAGGCCCTAGGGGTCTGGCAGTGTCCACCCAATGTCACTGGTTGTGCCACATTCCTGGGAAGAGGCAGGGCAGTACACTGACCCTGTCCCTGTCCCGAGGGCACTTCCCGCCGAGGGCAGACCCTCACTGACAGGTGGGCACTGGGCCTTGTTTCATGTCTGTGTGCTCAGGAGCTCACCTGTGAGCCGGCCGAGTCCGGGGTGGCGGCCGCTCTGCTCCCCCATCAAGCCCTGGAGCCAAGGCCTCTCCCAGCAGAGCCCCCCAGCCCCGAGCTCCGGGAGGTGCTGTCTTGGCAGACGAGGGTACCTGCCTTCTCTGGTCTCAAGTTGAAGCCCCCACCACTCGGGGCTTCCCCTCGTGCCTCAGCCACCCCCGCTTTGAAAGCCCCGTGCCTTGCTGGGACTCGGTGGTGATGCATGAGCTCCTGGCGGCTGGGTTTGCTGGCTGTCCTTCTGCGTCCCCTCTGTGTGCCGCGCCCTGCCCTGGCCCAGCCCCGTGGGAAACCCTGAGGCATCGGGGAGATGTCAAACGCCACCCCGCCTCTAGCACCTGGGGGAGGCTCTGGGAGGAGCAAGGCCCCTATCACGGCCTGAGAGGGAGAGCAGGAGGCTGTGGGCCCGGGAGGCTTCGCTCGTGAGGCCCTGCCCTGGAAAAGAGGGGGCGTGTGCCCCGGAAACGCTGCTCCCCTGAAATCAGCCTCTAAGTTGTCCGCTTTCCTGGGCGTGTAGTCTCAGTCGGTTTCCCTCTTTACAAGTCCATGAAAATGGCAAGAGTCCGCCAGCACTGAGGCTCAGAAAACCCTGCGGCTCCTGGGGGCAGGGCACCCAGCGCTGCAGCTCGGCCCCCTCGTTCCAGCGTCCCGCGCACACAGGCCCGGCCCCCTGCGGGACGGGGCCTGCTGGGACCGTAGGACCTGTGCGGCCACAGGTCAGGGAGCGGCAGGCTGACTGTCGGAGCTCAGTGCTGACTCGGGGTGTGAGGCACCCCCGTGATGAGCCGTCCCCAGGTGGGGTGGCGACCGGGGCAGGGAGCGGGCACACTGGGACCGGCAGTGCAGCCTCGCCCGCCCGGGCTTCCTGCCGCCACCGTGGGCGAAGGGCAGCGCACGGAGCGTGCAGCTCGGACGAGCATGTGGTGAGCACTGAGACTCCCCGTGCAGACAGTCGGTCGAGGAGGGCGGGCGGCCTCCCGGAGGCTGTGGCTTGCTCCGGTGCGGGCTCAGAGGAAAGGCGCACGCAGGGAGGCCACGGTGGGCCGCACCCGGAAAACGCCTGGAGACTCAAACAGCCCCGGAGCAGGCCCTGCCGAGGGCCAGACTGGCCGGGCCGGCCCCCTGCCGAAGCTCAGGGGCTGCGGTCAGAGGGGCTGAGCGCCCAGGTGGGCAGGGGTGCTGCTGGCACGGGAGGAGGCCGCGGTCCTGGGGCCAGGAGCAGCGCCCAGGGCACCCGAGTGTCCGCTGAGATCAAGCTGCCGGTGCTGAGAATTCACCCAGATAGAGGCGAACGTCCCACAGCTCGAAAGCCGCCCGGCCCGGCTTCCCTGGCCTTCGTTGCCGGTCGTCCTGCCCTTGGTTTATTGCAGGGTCCAACTGGCTACCTGTCACCTCTGACAGGGAGAGAAATTCGAGTGCGTTCTGTCTCCTGCAGCGTCGCAGGCCAGAAGGTTTTTATCCCATCGCTGGAGACCCAGAGTTGGGATTTCTGGCTGTAATTGCATCCCCTCCCTCCCTCACTGCGCGGCTGCTAGGGCTGCTGTGGGCCCCCGATTAGCGTGTCACCTTCTCAGCCACAGCGAGGCCTGGTGCAGTCGGGTTTCTTCTCTTAATAAGAAGAAAAAGGGTGGAGTTATTTCTGAGTCATCTTTCTCAAATGCCTCGGAGGGCTGTCGCGGGCTCTCCTTCAATGATGACACGGCCACCGGGGCCGTCTGCCAAGGCCAGCCGCGGCTCTGCCCCAGACGGTGTGTCCCCTCGCCCAGCCCTGAGCGAGAGAGCGACCGCGCAGGGCGCACTCGGGTGTTTCGGGTGCTCAGCGTTTGCCCGACTGTCCGTCATCACCCCCTGGAGGAGCCTTCCCTCTCCGCTCCTCGGCCAGCCCGGGGTCTGTGCCCAGCGAGTGGTTTGATGTGGCCTTTCTGTTCATTAGTCTGCCAGATCCTCTTAGGGCCTATTATGGGACTTCTAAAAATACCACAGGAGAAGGAAATACTGCAGCCTAAGTGACAACTCGAGTAGGACAGAGGGGCCCTGGCCAGTGGCTGTGTCGGTGGGAGCGTCGTCCCAATCGCCAAGGTTGCGGGTTTGATCCGCAGCTGGGACACGTTCGGGAACCAGTTAGTGAATGCATAGCTACGTGGAACAGCAAATCGACATCTCTTTCTCTCTCTCCCTCTCTCCGCCGTTCCTCTCTCTCAAATCAATACATAAAACTTTTAAAGTAACACCTAATTTTTAAAAAATGTGGGACTGAGGGGAGCGTTTTCCTACGAATGTCATTCTCAGAAACAGAGGTGGCTGTGGATCTAAAGCACAGCTGTCAAAACACAGGGAATCGTCGGGGCCCGGGTCCCCTGCTCTCCCTGAGGACTGCTCGGGGTCCTCCGTGCTCCTCCTCCTTCCGGGTCTTCAGAGTGGCCTGTGGGCGTCCTTCCTCCAGTCGCCAGGGTTCATTCTCGTCTCCTCAGCCACCCACTCGTGCGGCAAACTTGTATTGCGCCTCTGCTCTTCCGTGGGTCACAGGTGTCATGCTATCCCCTAGGCTATGAGGATGAAAACGTTCTTGTCCCCGCATCCAGAAACTCTCCGTGGGGGAGAGGGAATGTGGGAGGGAAGAGGAGACTAGTCTAACAATGGATACAAATGAGAATTGTGGGGATTGTTACAGTGTTGCTAAGAAGGTGTCAGAAAGCAAATGAGTAACTGACTAGGACAATCAGGGAAGGCTCCACGCAGGAGGTGAGATTTCACTCACTCGGGCCGGAGGAGGCTGGGGGGTTTGAATCTGAAAGGCGTGCCCCTGGGCGAGGGTTCCCTGTCTCTGGGACCCGCAGACCCCGGGCGGCCAGGCCCTCAGGTCAGCAGGGCATCAAAGGCAGGAACTGAAAGTGTTGCCCGCACACCTGCGGGCGGCTGAGGGACTGCAGAGTCAGGTGCGGGCCGGACTCGGCGGGGATGGGGCTGGAAGGGGAGCGGGAGCCGGTGTGAGGGCCTGGGGGGCCTTGCTGGACTCTAGTTTGTTCCTGTCTGACACTGTCCCCGAGGAGCTGCACGTCCTTGTTTCTGAGCACAGCGCCACCAGCCAGGTGTCCCAGGCGCTTCCCACTCCTCACCCTCCAGAGCCCCGACGACCCTCGGGCGGCCACTGCTGTCCTCACTTATAGGTGCAGAGGCTGGGGTGCCCAGCGGCACAGGGCAGCCGCGGGCTGTGGCCCAGGGCCTGGGCCTCTCCCGCCCCTCTGCTCATGCCTGCCTGTGTGAGCGGCGGCTTCCCGGGCCCCCAGGCACGTCTGGGCCTTAGAAAAGGACCCCGACTCCAGTCTCGGGCGTGGGGCGGCGTAGGCATTCCCGTTGGTCCTTAAGAGGGAGAGAAGGGCAAGCACCCTTTGGAGATGGAACCCTAAAATGAAAGGCCTTTCCCAGTGAGAGGCAAACAGCATTTACTGGAGGTCAATGAGAACAGCTGTCGGACGCCCTGATTTGGGCGGACGCCCGAAGAGCGTTCTGATTGGGAGGCAGAGGCGGGGTGTTTAGGAGACAGCGGGGGAGGGCAGCAGCACCGGAGAGGGCGGAGCTCGGGGTGCAGATGAGCTAGCGCGGTGCGGTGGTTCTAACCCTGTGTGGTCTGCAGCCCGACAGCCGTCACACCTGCTTCCCTGTCACCCTTGCAAACAGTTCTTCGGGCACGGTGCTGCTTTGGGCCCCGCACAAAGGTCACTGTGCTGTTTTAACATCCAGAGGTTTGAGGCCTGAGACAGCAGGGCGGCTGCGGCTCCGGCTCAGACTGGTCCGCGCGTGTTGTTTTCACAGACAGGATAAGCAGTGGTCGACGGGGAGAGCGCACAGGGGGGCTTGTACCTCGCAGCAGCGGGGGTGGGGGAGGGGCAGCAGCGGGAGGTGATGCCGTGTGGGGGGGGGGGGTCCTAGAAACACACCAGGGAGCCACGGGACCCGCGGCTGCCCCGTGCTCGCCAGGGAAGCGTACTAGCTGGGCTGGCGGCCCCTCAGGGGCCCAGGGCATGGTGAGCAGCCACACCAAGTCTCTCCCGGGCCTGTCCTGACCCTCTCCTCCCTCCCCCTCAGCAGAGGTGTCTGTTCTCCTGGGGCCTGCCGTCCCTCCGTGGAGCCATCTCGGACCCCTTCCCACTGCGCGCAGGGAGGTGCGCCAGCTGTCCCCATCCTCCGAGCCCTCCAGCCGCCTCGCAGGAGGCCCCCTCTGGCCCGGCCTGGGGGCACCACTTGGAAAGAGGCGGCTGGCTAACTCTGCAAGTCGCTTGACACGCAGGTTTTCCTGCTGACGCCAGAGTTCCAGCGGAGGGGGCGCACTGGCTGGGCGGGCTTCCCGCAGTGGACCCTCCGAGGGTCTCTCCCCCGAGCTCCAAACAAGGGGGCGCTGTCCCTGCCCCCACCCAGGCCCACTCACTCTCCTCCACGGCTGCAGCCCTGTGTGCGCCTCTGTCCGTCTGTCCGTCTGCAGCTACCTTTCCAGGAGGTTGATGGTTGTTCTCCGAGGAGCCACTGAGCCCCTGGCCTCTGGGGTGCTGAGCTCAGGGCGGCCACCCAGGCCTCGGGGGAGCCACAGGCCCCGCCTGGCCGGGGGTCTCCAGATGACGGCAGGGCCTCCTCAGGGCAGCCGGCAGGAGGCCTGGGTGGCCCGGGCGGTGGGGGGGCGGTGGGGGGGCCCGGCAGTCAGTGAGTGCACGCGTGCGGACCAGCCCTCCGGGGAGTGCCGTCGTGGGCGGCCGTGTCTCCTGGTGACTCCGGACGCAGCGCACTCCCTGGTGGGGCCCGTCGCCCGCTGCCCGCCGGGGGGTCCCCGCAGAGTGTGTGGCGTTTCCACTTTTGTAGCGAAGATGGTACAATGCTGTTTGTCAGCTTTGGAAGGAAAAGAAGACACGGTCGGAATCCACCTCCCCACAGAGTTCCGATTTGTTTTATCTTTAAAGACTTCTGCGGACTTCTGTGTCCAGAGCGTCATTAGCGAGCAGCCGGTCACTTCTAGAACGCTCTGTCTCGATGGGCTTGAGATCTCACTAGAGCCGGAGGGGCCCAGCAAGAATGAAAGGACTTCTGTTCCTCACTAGAAAGAATCCTGGTCTTTTTAGATCAAAATGTAAACCTTTGAGTACAGGAACTTAAGGTTGCCTCTGCAGGTCTGTACGTGAAATTATGTTCCCGGTAATAATTGGCTTTTGGAGCTCAGCACAAGACAGCCCACTTTCAGCGCTGGCTCTGAAACCATGCCCTGCGCATTCAATACGCGTCCGCGTGTTGAACCAGCAGGCTGGGCCCTGAGTTTGGGCGTGACCCTGGGGGTGCTGCCAGGGACGGTGAGGAGCGAGAAGCTCCTGGGGCGGCAGTGGCCACCAGCAGGGCACACCTGGGCACGGGGACCCTGGAGTGGGGGGAGCAGCCTTCCCCACAAAGCTGCCCGGAGCCACACAACCTGTGCAGATTCCACGGTGCTCTGGGGCAGTGATTCGGACGCCTGCCCGTGACCCTGGGGGTTCCTGGCTGCCGGAGGGCCCCGCTGCCCTCTTGCTGGGATGGCCCCTGGGCCCCGGCACGCCCGGCCCATCTCGGTCAGATCGGCATGCACAGGCCTGGAAACGGCCGCGGGCAGCGACGGGCAGCCGTGCGAGGTGTGGCTCGGTCAGGTCGGGGGCTCCTGGGAGGGCCGGAGCCCCCGAGAAACACTCCCAGAGACCCGGGTACGGGTCACTTGAGGGGGCTGGGCCTGCAGGACCGGCTCCCGGCAGCGGGAGCGCCCATCTGCGCCGGTACCTCCGGAGTCACAGCCCGCGGCGCGTCTTTGGGGTGTGCTGGGTCAGGAAGGACTGGGTGTGAAAGGACAGACGGGGCCGTGGTCAGCACGCGGTGGAAATGGCTCTGGGCCCCCGGTGAGGGTGCCTGGGGCCTGGCCGGGTCCCCTCTACCCAGTCCCCTCTCCCCGAGTCCTCACTGCGGTGGGAGGAGGATAGGGGGCAGAGAGCGGAAGTCCTCCCCAGCCCCAGCAGTTCGCTCCCCAGGACTGCACTCTGAGGCCCCGGCCGGGGCGGGGGTGGCGAGGGCGGGGCCTCCAGGTCACGGGTGGGAGGTGTGTAGGGGAGATGCGGGGCTCCGCCCAGCCCCGCCCCCCGCCCCCGAGGCTGGTCCGCGGGTCCCAGGACGCCCCTCTCCGCAGGTGGGGGCCGTCGGGGACGAGGAGGAGTGGGTCCGCCTGTACGAGGAGGAGAACGAGCCCGACGCCCAGACGCTGGAGGTCCCGAACCTCACGCCCTACACGCACTACAGGTGAGAGGACGCGCGGCGCCCAGCGGGGGCCCTGCGGCCACGGCGAGACCAGCCGCGGTGGGGGTGCGGGTGAGCCGCTCCCCAGCCGCACCTCGGAAACCGCACCTTCGGGAGCCAGCGCACGGCGGTCTCTTCCGGGGGCGGTCACCCCGGTGTGACGTCGGCAGCGTCCGCCATCCCTGCCAGCTGGCGAGACGCCCTTAGAGGGGCCCGCGGCTTCGTGATCAGACCCGTGCCGCCCTTCTTTGCAAAACCCCTCGCCGTGTGCAGGCACCGCAGGATCCGGGGTGCCCCTCCGCCTCCCTCCCAGGGCCCCGGGTGCCGCCCGCCTCACCGCTCAGGCACCTAACACACCCTTTAACCTTTTGCTTCTTGATCCTGAAAACCGCCCAGGCAGTGACCCCCTGGCCTTGACAGAAGGTGGTGTGACTAGGGGCTTCGGTGATGCTGTCACTTCCCATAAGACCGTGGGAGGCGGCAGGATTTCCTTCCGTCACCACGGGTTCGGGGGACGAGCACACTTCACCGGACCGGGGAAGGAAGGCGCCGAGTGACCGGCTCAGGGGCGGGAGGGCGGTGATGTCTGGTGAAGAGCAGTTTTCGGTCCAACCCCGCAGTCGGGGTTCCCGCGGTCGGGGTTTGCGGGAACACCTGGTAACGGGGTGCTCGGCTCCGCCCCCTTCACCTCTCCTCCGGGGGTGAGAGCTGCGAACCAGGGCACCGCTCGCTTGGCTTCCAGAAACGTTTCGAGTGAAGTGAGCCGTTAGGATCGGAGGCTGACCCCGGGAAACTGGCATCAGCCAGATGACCACTTCTAAGACCAGAAACTGCGGTTGGAGAGCAGGATGATCCCTGCCTTCCACTCACGGAAGCTTAGGGAGCCCCGTGCGTGCTCTTCGGGTAGTTTTCTTGCACAAAGTTTGATGCAGGTAGTTGTAGATGTAAACAGAGGAGACCACTGAAAACACGGGCGCAGACTTCCTTTTATTCACTCGTTTGTTTCTCGACGTTTATCGGGGCGGCATTTGTTACCAGGGCCACGTAGGTGTCGGGGTGCGTCTCTGTGACCCGGGGGGATGCAGACCTTGAAGAACATTCCCTTCCACTCTCCTTCTCACACCAGGACACGAGACAGGGCGGTTAGCGGAAGGTTTGTCCCCGACGGGACGAGAGCCCCCAGGCGTGGGTTCTGGGGCTGCCGTCCTCCCCCGAACTGCGGGGACACGGTGCCTGCAGTCATCACGGGGACAGCGGGCTGCCGAGCTGCCCCCGCAGTTCTGTGACAGAGTCACCGCCCCCGACCCGGCCCTCGTCCTGAACCACCGAGGGCAGCGGAGGCCTGTGCGCTTCCCTCGGGGACTTGAAATCGCCGGCCTGTGGCAGACCTGCTGCTCGGTGGGGTCTCCCGGCAGCAGGGCCGTCTGTGCCGTGAGCGTTTGTAACGGAGCCGGGCGGAGAGGGGCCCTGAGCCTCAGCCTCTAGGATCCAGGTGGACAGGCGCCTGAGCACCCCCCCCAAGACAGCCCTGGGGGTGGTTTCCCTTTGTCTTTCCGCCTTCCGCGGCTCCTTCTGCTGCAGTGACGCGTGCCACGGCTGTCCCCCAGGTTCCGGATGCGGCAGGTGAACGTGGTCGGCGCCAGCCCCTTCAGCCCATCCTCCCGGGTCATCCAGACGCTGCAGGCGCCCCCGGACGTGGCTCCCACCAGCGTCACCGTCCGGACCGCCAGCGAGACCAGCCTGCGGCTGCGCTGGGTGGTGAGTAGGGAGCCCAGGGGGCCGCGGGGGCCTGGTCTGCTGTCCCCGGGGGCGCAGGAGAACCCAGAGCCCCGTCAGCTCTCAGCCCCGCCTCTGCCGGTCACGGCTGACCTCGCCACTAAGCCCTGAAGTGTGGCGTTGCCGTTGGCGTCGGAGCTCAGAGCAGGCCAGCCTCTCTCACTGATCAGGGACGTCCCTCGCGGGCTTCCCGGCGCTGAGGAGGCGGGCACCGATGGTGCCGCAGCCTGGACCCACGCGTCCCGAATCTAGGTCAGCGTGGAAGTCGGTGTTTGTAAGAGAGCCCGCTCGACATTTAATCAGAACATTCCCCACAAAACTAAGCCAACACGTATTTTTTTAAAAATTGCATCCAGCCAAATTTACTGACAATAATTCCTTTAATTAACAGAA
Source organism: Trachops cirrhosus (assembly GCA_028533065.1). NCBI lineage: Eukaryota > Metazoa > Chordata > Mammalia > Chiroptera > Phyllostomidae > Trachops > Trachops cirrhosus. Next base: position 1,632,012 of record CM052546.1, read on the forward strand.
GAAAAGTTCCAGGGAAAAAACATACTTTCTAAAAACATGCCCCCACAAAAAAACTGTCCCTGGCATTGGTCTGTAAGGCCCCCCAAGGAGCGATGTGGGCGGGGCGACGTGGGCGGGGCGGTCCGGAGCCGCCAGCTCACTCAGCCGTTCCCCCAGCCCCTGCCCGACTCCCAGTACAACGGGAACCCCGAGTCGGTGGGCTACAGGGTCAGGTACTGGCGCGCAGACCTGCAGGCCCCCGCGCTGGCGCACGTCCTCAGCGACCGGCTGGAGAGGGAGTGCACCATCGAGGAGCTGGAGGAGTGGACGGAGTACGAGCTGCAGATGCAGGCCTTCAACGCCGTCGGGGCGGGGCCCTGGAGCGAGGTGGTGCGGGGGCGCACGCGGGAGTCAGGTGAGACGGCCCCCCGGCGGCCCCCCCCCCCCCCCCCGCGTCTCCCAGAGGTGGGCTGGGCCCCTGAATCTCACAGGCTCCTCCTGGCTCCTCCCAGCCGTGTTTGCCCCGGCCCAGGAACTGGGTCAACCTCAACGGTAATTTAAGTGGACCTCCATCGCAGCCCAGCTGGACTCGGGTGTTATTTCTGTGATTAGGGGTGATTTTCCCCGTCAGTGAGGACAAGCAAGAGTGTGTAGAGGGTTCTAAGGGAGATCCCGCAACACTGCTACCCTCGTGGCCCATTCCCGGCCCCGCCAATGCTGCCACGTGGGCCTAGCCCTGGCCTGCTCATTGTCAGGTGCACACCTAGGTTATGGGACAGGCTGACCTTGACCTTGGTCTGCTCCCAGCCACAGGCTTCAAGCCAGAGTTGCGCCCAGATGCATGGGCCGTGGAGCCAGTGTTTATGACTCGATTTCTTCCTAACCTCCCGCCCTGGGTGGGGCGGGGCGGGAGGGGCAGGGGGCGGGACTCTTCAACAGCAGCTGGAGCCCTGGGGCGGGCGCACTGACAGACCACCGGGCTGACCGGCGCCTCTGCGGACGAGCCGCAGGGCAGCGCGGACACCCAGTTCGGGGCCTCATGACCACGGGGACTTTTATGAAGCTCTGTTCTCTTCAAATTCTGAACCTTCGTGACCGAGAAGAGGCCTTGGAAAAGTCTGAAGGGCAGGTCTAACTTCGGTAATAAGCAGATCAGTAAGGTGGTTTTTTTTTAAACGTACTAGAAAAGTAGGGATAAAATATAATTTTTGACATTTAAATTATATTGACGTGTTCATAAGGAAAACGGGTCCCCGCAGATGCCGAGGCGCCACGGGGACTGACAGCGGGAGCGGCAGGTGCTGAGCTGGGTGTGGGGCCCCGCAGGGGTTGGGGCCGAGGATGGGGCCTCGGCCTTCCTGGTGGCTTCCGGACTCAGATCCGGTGCCCACCGGGAACGGGCCCGTTGGCCTCGAGTCGGCGTGCGTCTGTGAGGACCGAGGCCCCGCACACAGGCAGGGCCCTGGGACCTGTGCCCTGTCCGGAGGGGGGCCCAGGACACCCCGCGTGTCTGCTGCCACCACGCCCGCGCCTGGCTCTGGTCCGGGCTCAGAATGTGCGCAGTGCGAATGTTCCAGAAACTCCCAGAGGAGCAGCTGATGTAGACCTCAATTCCAGACACAAAAACACAAGCAGCAAAAGAAAGCAATAGAGTCGCCGGAGTTCATAGAAATGAAAACTTTTCTGCTTCAAAGAATACCATGAAGAGTGTAAAAATATCCCCAAAACAGTAGAAGAGATTTCCAATCACGTATCTGATAAGGAACTAGTATCCAGAGAATATGTTTATAAAAACTCTCACAACTCCGCGGCACAAGGGCAACCCCACTAAACGCTGGGCGGAGATGTGAGGAGACGTGTCTTCAGAGACGGCGCGAGAACAGCCAGTCGGCGCGGGAGGGGGGCTCCATGGCACCAGTGTCGGGAGGTGAACCCAGAGCTGCACCCCTGGGGGCTGAAATAAAATTTACAACAAGAGGACAAGAGCAAGACTTGGGGACGATGTGGGGAAACGTGTGGCTGGTGGGGACAACGGTGCGTCCGCCCCGGGACCCGGCAGGGGCACGCCTGGGTGCAGACGGAGACGGGGGTGCATGCAGCGGCAGGAGCCACCCGGTTCAGGACCGCTGAGGCCGCCGCCCGCTGTGGAGCAGGCCCCTCTCCCGAGCTCCGCTCCCTTCCCCCTTCGGACGGCGGTGGCGCGCAGGAAGTCCTCCTCTTCTCGCTGACCCAGCGTCGGCTCAGTTGGGAATGTCGGTGCGATGCGGTGCGGCGCGCTGCTCTCCGGGAAGAAGCGTGTGAGTCTGGCAGGGTGCTCGTCACAGACTGAGTAACGGGCTCGCTGAGCGCCACTTGCCGGTGTGAGCGGTTCAGATGCCAGGTATTCTTCCTGCTGGCAGAGGGGCCTCGGCAGCCCCCCGGGCGGATCTCCCCTGCGGGGGCCCAGGTGCTCAGCGGTCCCGGCACCTGGGGCGTGTCCGGCACCCCTGCAGCGTCCGCGGGCCAGAGGACCCCAGTCCCTCCACCTCTGAACGGAGCACAAGCCCTTCTGGTCTGATGTCCTGCCCCCCCGTCCTGCTGAATGCCCCCGACCGTCCCCAGCACCGGGCCGGCCCAGCGGAGAACCGGCCCCACCAGGCCCTCTCAGAGTTTTGAGAGGGTGGTGGTAGGCGGGGCGAAGGGGGCCTGGCCAGGTGGTGGAGGGAGCCGATGCGGGGAGCTGAAGGGGGAACGAACCGCTGACAATGAAGTGTCCCTCTGGAATGAAGTGTCGCCCAGGGAGGACAGCTGGCCGTCGGCGAGTCACTCGGGCCCGGGCCCGGGCTGGCACGAGGGCCAGGCCATCGGGCAGGACCCCTGGGGCCACACTGACGGGCCCGGCGGTCTGCAGTGCCGTCCGGCTGGCCTCGCGGCATCTTCTGACTCGGCGTAAGGATAAATGAGGCCTCCGAAATCCAGAGGGACTGCGGGGGGCGGGGGGGAACGAGCTCCGCAGTGAGGCCCCTCCCGTGGAGAAGAGAGCAAAGGGGGAGGGAAAATGCGCGTTTTCGTGGCCGTGTTTCCAGGCGAGGGGGTGTCTGAGACTCAGAACCTCAGGTGCCAGGTTGGACGAGCAGTGGAAGCCGCCTCCGACTGGGTGACGGCCGTGGCTTTTCTTTCACGTCCTAACGGCATCGGCACTCCGTAACTGCCCAGCCGGCGTGTGCTGGCGGACACCGGCCGGCGGGAGTGTCGGTCCTGCCGTTTGCCCCTCTCTGCCCCCGGGGGAACGCCGGCCGTGTCTGAGTGCCAAGCCTTTGCCACGGTCACCCGGGCCCGGGGACCTGCGCGGCCCTCCAGGAAAGGGGGGCACGTGTGACCACGCCTGAGAAAATCAGCCCTCATCTGTACGTCTGCAGGAGAGTCGGGCACTTGGAGTTTCGAAGCTCCACCAGCAGGAACCAGCTAAGGATTTGAGAGGTGGGCCGGTTGCGTTGCCATGACAACGGCCTCTCTCTTCACAGACGGGGCCAGGTTTCGGAATACGGCGCTGCTGCCTCGGCACACAGCCGCGTGGGTGTTCTCCTCTCACCGCGCGTCTGAAGCGGAGCCGGGAGAGTCGCAGGCTCTCTTCTCCCGACGGCCGCGGCTCCGTTCGTCCAGTCGTCGCCCCTTGTCCGCAGTGCCTGCCCGTGTGTGAGGGGCACTCGCCACCGCGGGGCGGGCGGGCGTAAGGCGCACAGAGCGCGGCCGGGGTGCTGGGGCCACAGGCCGACGCGTGCAGCCAGCAACCTTCCCCTCAGAGAGCTGAGTACCTCCAAGTTGCAAATGCCCTTCTTCTGTGGCACCGAAGCGCTCCAACAGCTCAACACGATTTTGTTGAGCGGCAGAGAGACTCCAGGGACGTGTCTGGGGGGCAGGCTTGCCCTCAGGCGCAGGTGCCCAGACGGGTCCCTGTTGGGACAGAGGAGGGCCACTGTCGGTGCTACAGGCAGGAGTGGGCCTTGGCTGCGCTGTGCGCACTCTGGCAGCCCTCACGACAGCCCGCCCCAGGCCTGCGTTCTGAGGACGGTCCACGTGCTCAGCAGAGGAGGGGTCCACAGAGGCCACTGCCTCCCAGGACACCCCCCATGGCTGCCCCTCCGGCTGCAGGCACAGAAGTGGGTGCAGACCCCCGGGCTCAGTGCCCCCAGCAGCTTGCCCTCCCAGGCCGTGGCTTGCTGCCGGGCCTTCCTTCTTGCACCCCCCCCCACCTGTCTGCAGAGCCGGCAGCGCGGTGGTGACCTGGGCTGACCCGCCGAGGGCCTGCGTGGCCTAAAGCAGCAGAAATTGATGAGTCCCAGTTCCGGAGGCCAGCAGTGGGGACCAAGGCATCCATGGGGCCGCACCCCCTCTGCAGGCCCCGGGGCGGGTCTGCTGCAGGCGGCCCCCACGTCCGGCCGCGCCCGTGGCAGCGTGAGCCGTCTGCCCGCACACCTGTCTCTCAGTGTGCCGTTCTCACAGCGCCCGCCCTCCTGCAGCGTGGCCTCGTCTGAGCACATTACAGCGGCAACCACCTTATTTCCAAAGAGGTCGCATTCCAAGGTACTTGGAGGTGGGGTTAGGACTCCAACATAGGAATTTGGGGGAGACACTGTTCAACCCAAAGCAAAGACCAGATCGCTTTGGTGTAGAAAATCTAGGACTGAAATGCTGGAAGCAGCGTTACTGTGCACACCCACGTTAGTTTCTGTGTTCAGGCCAATGGATTAACAGAGCACCTCACAGTCGCTTTGCTACGAGGAGGAAGTACTTGTGAACGAATGAGCAGGGGGTGGATGCATGGGAGGACAGGGGGATGGATGGGTGATGGGTGGATGGTGGGTGGATGGATGATGGTGGGTGGATGGTGGATGGATGGGTGATGAGTGGATGGATGGATGGATGGATGAGTGCGTGGGCAGATGGAGGGCTGGCAGAGTGGGTGGGCGAGTGGGTCTATGTACAGAGGGCAGAGAAAGTCCCCTGTCCAGAGTCCTGGGAGGGCTGCACCCTCCACAGACTGCACGTCAGCCTCTGCCCCGGGGACAGGTAGTGGTGCTATCGTGTCTTACTTTCTTCAGAACAAGCAGCCCCAGGCCACCCGCTTATAGCAAAGCCGAGTGCTGGGCTCCAGGACGGGGAGAGAAGACGGGCTCAGACAGGGGCGGGCTGGGCTATACCACTGCACAGATGGAAGCACTGAGGCACAGAGGACGGAGCCGAGTCCCAGGTCACACGGCTGGGGGTTCTTGCTGGGTCTGGCCTGTGAACGTCTCACTCCCCTGGGCCAGCCCCCGAGGCCCCGCCTCTGGCGGTGACTCGGCACAGCCGTGGCATCTCCTGCACAGTCAGCCCCAAGGCTGACCTGAGGGCAGATGAGAAGGGACCGGTGTCCTGTCACACACCATGTACCTGCTGACCGGCGACCGCGAAGTCTCCCTCCTCCTTCCGGTCCACGGAGGCTCCGGCAGGCAGTGAGGCCTTCGGGCCACAGCCGGGAGCCGCCCCTGGCTCGGTGCCAGTGAGGAAAGTGCCCCCGACGGTGCCGGGCGTCCGGGCCCGTCTGTCGCCGTCCGGATGAGGCTCCCGTGGGCCCACGAGGAAGTCGGAGAAGCACACGGAGGTGATCTAGGATCCCTCCGGTGTGCCCGCTGTCTGCGGCTGAGGCCTGCGCCTGCCCGCCGGGCCCAGAAACGCTGTTTCACTGCGCGGGTGTGCGCGGTTTTCTCCGGCGTTCGTTTCTCCGCCGGCAGAGCTGGGGCAGCGGCACCCACCTTGTCGGGCTACCGTGGGGGTTAGATGTGACCTGTAGATCTCAACGTCACCTCTCTCGGTCCCCAGCTGTGCCCCTCCCTGAATACACCATGGCAGAGAGGGCCGGGAACTGGCGTCCGAAGGCGAAGGTCCTCCCCGGAGAGAAGACGGCAGTCCCCACAAGCTAACAGAGAGACAGACCGAGCGCACTTTCTTGCTGGGTGGGCGCAGATGAAATCGAGCTCCCAAATACCCAGGATTTACGGATTTGTTGGAGAGATTCGCATTTCTGTTCCGTCCCTGGGGGCAGCCTGCTCTCTGCAAACAGCTCGGCCTGTTCCAGGGACCGGGTTGTTTGGGTGACAATGGGACCTTTATTTGCAGAAGCCTTAGGCTCAGGTTGCCAATCGATTTCACTCACTCTTCACAGTTCCATCGGCCGCCCCTGAAAACGTGTCCGCCGTGGCGGTCAGCTCGACCCAGATTCTGCTGACGTGGGCCTCGGTGCCCGAGCAGGACCAGAACGGCCTCATTTTGGGCTACAAGGTATGTGTTCACGTGACCTTCCTTTGCTTAAGGAAGTGCTGCCACATGTCCCCTCCCCGGATCAGCCAGCTTCCCATCCCCCTCCCCCACCCCATCCCCCTCTCCCCACCCCCACCCCCGCCCAGCCTGCAGCTCGGGCCTGCTCCCTGGTCCTCGAGCCCGTGTCTTACATAAGCCTTGTTACCGTCTGGGGACTTGGCACGGTGTGGCCCTTACACAGGCCAGCCCCGGGGCAGACTGTGGCGGCCACTAGCACCCTGAGCCTCTGTCTCCCCCGTGTGTGGGGGGCTAACGGCAGGGTTGGCACGAGAGCAAAGCAGGTCCTCCCACCGTGCGCCCCGCTCGTAAGTGCTGGCCCCGTGGGTGGGGTCTCTGCACCCGCAGTCCCAGGCAGGAGGTCCAGGGCGGTGGTGTCACCAGCAAGGCCGACCCCTCCCAGCTCCTCAGGGGGCCACCGGGGTCCAGTGTGACACGCAGTCACCCAGGCCCCAAGCACTACTCCTGGCTGTGCCCCGTCACCCCCCCGAAGCCACAGAATGAAGTCTCTGGGTCTGGGCGGCAAGGCCACGCCCGGCTCACACACAACAGCCCAGATTCTGGGAAGTCCGCCCCCTGCGACCCTGTTCCCCGGAATCCCCTCCAGCCCACCTCCCTCCCCGGGCAGGGGCTGCTCTCTGCTGGCCCGTCAGACTCGGGGTCCCACTGACACGGGCCGTGACCAAACCTCCACAGCCCCCACCCAGCGCCCGAGGGGGGTGCCTTTGCCGGGCCAGCCGCACCCTCCTCCCTGAGGACCCCGCCTTCCATGGCCCCTGGGTCCCGGTCTGAGCCTGGTGCACGGGAGAGCAGCCACCCGCCTGAGACACCTGGGCTGGGTCAGAAGCAGACAGCCTCTGCTCGTTGGGGAGTCCCCTTAGTGGCTGTGGTCGGTGCGGCTGCCTCGGGTTGCTCGGACCTCGCAGATTACGTCTGGGCGGGCAGCCAGCCAGCAGCTGTGAGCCGGCCCGCTCCACGGCCCTTCTGGTCCGTGCAGGTGCTTGGGCGCTGCCCTCCCCCAAACGCCAGCGTGCGGCAGTTAGGTCCACAGGCCTTCCACGCGGCCGCCCCGGGTGGAAAACGCCGTCGCCGGCCCGGGCCTCTCGGGCCATGAGCCTGCCGGGACCCCTCCCTGGCACCCCCACCCTCACGCCCACCCGCGTGTGTGTTGGCCCCCCAGATCCTGTTCCGGACCAAGGACCTGGACGCCGAGCCGGGCAGCCACGTGGTGCGCGGCAACCAGACGCAGTCGGCGCTGCTGGCGGGCCTGCGCAAGTTCACGCTGTACGAGCTGCAGGTGCTGGCGTTCACGCGCATCGGCAACGGGGTCCCCAGCACGCCCCTCGTGCTGGAGCGGACCAAGGACGACGGTACGTGCGGGTCTGCGCGCCCCTGCCCTCGCTCCGGCTGGCGTCCACGCGCCCGACCGTGTGGGCGCTGGTCGTTTTTGATGTCCAGACTGCTTTTTTTTTGGTTGAGGAAAACAAAACACAATTGTTTTTCAGTCGCTGAGCATTTATATGGCCGATTTCAGCCGGGAGTGAATTTTTACGGCCTAATTATGAACCTGTGCGGAGTTTCCGTGGTAACTCTGCAGCAGGCAGGCGGTTAAGGCCACGGGCGGGGCCGTAAAACTAAGGTGGCCGCTCCAGGGGCGTCCGAACAAACCCAGTTAGACCCGGTGCTGAGCCGACCATGTGCGGGCGGCACTGGTGCCTGGGGACCAGCCTTGGCGTCATCCAAGGTCAGAGAAGTTTGCACACGCGTGTGTGAGTCCAAGGGGCTCCCAGGCACCCGGGCCACTTCTCCAGCAGGAACCTGCGGCCAGCTTGTGTTTCTGGGGGTCCGAGTCTGCAGCGAACCTGCCTGCCTGCTTCCCACTCCGCGGGTGTCGGCCACTTGAGGGCAGCGGGCCCGCATCCTGGCTACCGAGACTGCAGTGGGTGGTCAGAGGGAAAACGCTCACCTCCCCGACCCAGCCCAGGGGCCCGCAGCATCCGGCAGAGGTGGAGCAGCTGCAGATTTTCTTAAGCCTCTTCATCCCCAAACGCTCTGTGTGCTGAGCTGTCACTGTCCCCTGCGCCTCACAGAGAGGCGGCGCCGTGGCCACACCTGAGGACTCCCAGCAGCGTCTGAGCATCGCTCAGCAGATGGCTGGGAGGAGAAACGAGGCTCTTTCCTCAGAATCATTAGGGAGCCACACGGAGCCTGTGGCCTCCCAAAGCCGCCCACCCCAAACTTAGAGAGTCTCACCCGTGCAGGGCGTCATTGTGAGTGGGCAGGAAAGCCCCACAAGGGCCCTGGCTCACCTGGCTTCTCCCTCCCGCAGCCCCGGGCCCCCCGGTGAGGCTGGTGTTCCCGGAAGTGCGGCTCACGGCGGTGCGGATCGTGTGGCAGCCGCCCGAGCAGCCCAACGGCATCATCCTGGGTAAGCGGCGGCGGCGCGGGCAGGGCGCGGCTCAGAGACAAGTGGCGCTGCGGTGGGTCCATCAGGTTGCGTTAGGTGGAGGACCCCCGTCTGCAGCGCCCGGCGTTTCCCAAGCTGAGGGGTGGGGGACCCCTCTACCGTTCCGTGAGCGTCGCGCTAGGGTTTCTCGGCCGATTGGAGTTTACGGTTTGCCGACCCAGAATTTCTCCCAGCCATACCGTCCGTGGCTGCCCTGCCCTTCAGCTCCGAAGCCACCAGGCCGCTCTGACAGGTCCTGGGAGCAGCCGGCTCGTTCCCACCGGGTGCAGAGCCCGCACCGGGTGCAGAGCCGCGCTCCGAGCTCCTGGAGACGCCTTCTACTGCTGCAGGGCCGGCCTCGGCCTCTGAAGAAGCAAGAGAGCCCGGTGTGCCTGCGGTCCCAGGGAGAGTGTTTACTTTTCATTTTTCATTCAGAGGAGGCGCTCCCACAACATTGACGAAAAGCCTTAATTTCTCCCACTTCCCTAAAGGCAGCAACTTTTATTTAAAAAAATGATCGGTCCCTTTATCTAGCCACCCTTTCACTGTGACGAATCGGGGGCTCCACAGGCCGGCACCGCGCACAGTGGGGGGCAGGGAGAGAAGAGGACGCGCCATCCCGAGACTCCCAGGCTGCCGGGGACAGGGGCGGGGCGTTCACAAAATGCCCGGCCAGCAGCCCCTCCGGGGTCTCGGTGGCTGGAAGGCTGTTTGGGCTGCATCTTCCGGATCAGTGGCTTCCAGAGCCTGGAGGAAGGGAAGACGGGTGGGCCCCAGCCAGAACGCCCTCCCCCTGGGGGGCACAGGCAGGCCAGCCGGAGACCTGCGGGGACCTTCCAGGACCTGCGGGTGCGCCTTGGCAGCCGTGGCGGAGGTGGCCCGGAGGCTTCTAAAGGGGAGAGCACCAGGCGGGTGCCGGCACACACACAGGCGTCCGCCTCGTGCCGGCAGAGGCCGACCACGGCGCCGGGCGCTCTGGGCGTCACCGGGCGGCCGCTGTAAGCCCGAGGGCACAAACAGGCGGTAAACTCCGCTGACCTTACTGCTTCTGGCGTCAGGGTTCTAAGATTTGCTTTGAAGAAGGGTTTCTGTTCATTCTTTGAAAGTTTGGGACGCTGTGCTGACGGCCACGGGGAGTCACCGGCTCGTAGGCACGCCCGTCCCAGTGGGTAGGCCCCGTGTGACTCGCTGTGCCTTACCCACCGCCTTGCACACACAGTGCTCACTTCCAGCCGCATTGGGAGGGGCTCTCGCCCCCCGGCCATCTGCCTCTCGGGGACTCGCCCGCTCTGTGGACACTGGCCCTGCATCAACACCACGTGACCGGCCCGGAGCCTGGAGCCAGAGTCGGGCCAGGCGGCCTGGCCTGTCTAGCTCCGCAAATATCAAAGTGACCGTTGAGAGCATCGACTGTCCTGTGTTCAAAAGTCTCCCCTTTTCACTTTGGTCGTGACGATTTTCACAGAAACTTTGACGTGTTGGGTCATCAGACTTCTGTCTTATTCACGGTGGGTCTGTGGCTACTCCGGGCAGGCTGGGCTCCCAGTGCCCCAGCGTCCCTCCTCTCCTCGCTCTGCAGGGACAGCTCCCCCTGTCACCCTGGAGCTGTGGGGCCGCCCCGTGAAGCCCAGTCGGCAAGGGGCCCCAGCCCCCCGTGTCCGCACGGGGCACCACTCGGGAGCGCACTGGACATCGCGGCAGTGCCGGGGGGCGGGGGGCGGGCCCTGAAAGACTGAGCCCGCCAGCCACAGCCGGCGGGTGCTGGTGAAACAGCGCCGTGTCCGTAACGCAGAGAACTCCCGTCCGGGCCTCTTTGGCTGCGAGGCCAGCGGCTGTGATCTTACCAGGCGGGGTGGGCCGCCTGTCGCCGGGAAGCCATCTCCGCTGGCGCACCACGTGCAGACGCTGCAGGAGACGGGGAACCGTTTCTGAAGGTGCCCGTCGGTGTTCGGGGGAGACAGGAAAGCGCGTCTCTGCGAGGCTCACTCTCCACCCCGAGACCTCGCGGCGCTGCCCCCGCCCGCCGGCGCGGCCCTCGGAGCACACAAACACAGCGGCCGCTCTCGGGCTGCAGTCTGGATCCGAACGTGTTCCTGCATTTCCAAAAGAGATTAACAGCACAAAACACGGGCGGCGCCTACAGGGACAAGCGCTTGCTTATTTGCATAAATATTTTACTATGGAGAGCTTTTAGCATTTACAGCCTTCCTCTGGGGGACGCAGCGGGAGCCACCTCGTCCCGGCATCCCTCCCTTACGTGCCGACGGCTCCCTGAGATGCCATTGAGCCGAAGTGAAGCGTGTGCTCCTCCAGCCCAGGCAGGGTCTGCCCGCCAAACCCGCCAGCCTCTCCCACCCCGCCACCCCGGCCCAGCGGGGGCCTGCCATTGACCCTGGAGCCCAGGCTGCGTGGTCTGCCCCCAGCCATCAAATGAGTCAGCTGTAAAACCGGCCAGACGCACGGTGCCTGGGCCCCCCCACCGGGCGGCTCAGCTGCTGTGCTGCTCAGAACAGCCGGTGGCTGCTGGTGAGACCTCGCCACTCGCCCCACCGACCAGGGCTGCCAGGGGTCAGCCAGCGCCCTGCCCCCGGGCCCTCTGCTGCATCAGGGCCCTAGGGCCGTGTCACGGAATAAACAGCTCTCGGCTCTGTGGTTTGCCCCAGAGACAGGCAGTCCACACAAGGCCTGCAGCCACCTGCAGTGCCCGGACTCTCCACGGCGGCTCTGGACGTTGGAGGAACCCAGGCCGCTGAGGCCCACGCTCCACCCCCTCCCCAAGGCTACAGTCCCGTCCTCTTAGCCACTCTCCGTGTTTGCACCTGAGAGCAGAGGGTCCTGGAACCGGTCTCCTCCCTGAAGCCCACGCCCCGTTCCGATTCTGTCTAGATGCACTCACTTGCTCCACCTTCTGGGCATTTTCAGAAACCTCTCGGGCTCCTCCCTCCGTGGTTCTGGTCGCCCCTTGGATCGGGTCGTCTGGGCATGGCCACACCCCCTGGACGTGGCCACACCCCCTGGACGCCGAGTTACCGTCATTCACCCGTGTTTCCACTCTCGCGGGCGTAGTCACAGAACCAGCCTTCCCGCCTAGACGCTCCTCCCTCTCAGCACGCCCCGCCCTTACTCTCTAAACTTGTAAGAGCCAGGACTCAGCTGCGCTTTGCCATTCGTGTGCAGAAAAAGCCTCTCCTCGTTTGTGCACTGGGCGTAGAGCGTTTTGAAAACACGTCAAGATAAGACACAGGTGTTAGTCTTCGTGTCCAACAGCCTGCAGGATGGGGGCGAGAGGGGTTGTCCTGGTTGGGGGCGGACACTAGGAAGGGGCAGGAGTAACCCACAGGCTGAGGCGCTCTCCCCCGGGCCCGGTGCAGCACCGGGGCCAGACCCCAGCCAGGCACAAACGGCACGCACTTTGCAGCTTGCAGGCATTGCGTCGTGGCCTCACGGCCGCAGCTGCGCGCAGTGGGCACCACCGTGTCCAGCCACAGTGGCAGGGGTCCGAGGGCGGCGGGCAGTCCTGCCGCGAACACCTGTCTCACTGAGTCCCGGTGGCACCCCGAGAGGCAGGGCCGCGCACAGGGACAGTGCAGTCTTTCCGGCTCCTGCTGCTGCAGGAAGGAAGTGCCTTCGTACGCCGTGAGAGGGGAGCAGGACGGAAACCTGTGTTTGGAGTGCAGTCGGGAGAAGCAGTGAGGGCGGGGCCACGAGGAGGTGGGAGCAGGGTCCCCGGTTGCTGCGGGGCTGCCCTGGGGCGGACGGGGTTGGGGGGGTTCAGGGTCTCAGAGGGAAGGAGGTGGACCCAAGCCCACGAGCTCTCCCTACAGGCGGGGGCTCCTCGGTAATTCGGGCTTGCTGGGTGAAAGGCCATCTGAATCGGTGAGGCATCTCAATCTCCCACGGACCCTCCATGGGATGGAGGAGCAAAGGGGGGACTGGCCAGGCGGAGTCTGTGAGGAAAGGGCTCCCGGGCTCAGGACGCCGCCGGCTCCGCTCACGGGACCGGCGGCCAAGGCGCGGCGGCCTCGTAGCTAATGGAGCAGGTCCCTCTGCTCTCCCTACCTTAGCACAGACGTGGCTTCTCATGCACAGAGTGGAATCCCGGGCAGCCTCATCCTACCCAGGCATGGGGACCCAGCACCCAGTCTGCGTTTAGTGCTCGTGTTAACCTAGAAATGCAAGGCCGGGTGAGAGGCGCCGGCACTTACTTGACATCAACCAGAATGGCCGCCCGCGTGGGAGGCACTGATGGAGACAGAAGCCCAAGCAGCGTCCGAACTGGAGACAAAGGCGGGTGTTTGCGAGAAAGGGAGGGGCAACGACAGTGACATCACGGCCGGCTGCCGGGCAGGTAGCGCAACACAGCGATAGGTCTCCCCCTCCTGTGCGGCTGGCCCGTCCGTCCATCCGTCCGTGGTCCGAAGGCTTCCTCAGTGCCCTGCAAACAGGCCTGTACAGTGTTACCGCAGGCCATGCACGGGTTACTTTGCCGCTGTAACATCCAAACCCTGGAGGCCTGACCGCCGGGCAGCTCCTCTGGATGGTGCTCCGCTCCGTTTCAAAGCGGCTCCGGCTCCGGGGGGCTGGCGTTCACACCCAGTTCCCGCTCCGCTGGGGAGGGGTGGCACCTCTCGGCCCGGAGGAGCCAGGTCCCCTGGGTGAGCTCACCTGCCCTGGTCGCACCTCACTCCGGAGGCTTCTGAACGCTAAGCTCGATCATCGGCAGCTTGTGTCTGCCGGTGCCGCCTCTGTGCCCGACGGCGAAGTTCACTGTCTCTGCAAAATGCCTTTCGTTCGCCTCTGACTGGTTCACAGTGTGCGTGTGACAAGGACATCGGGTGCTGCTGTCTGTGCTGGGCAGACTGGCTCCCCCAGTGGTCAGGGGGAGGGGCCACCCCCAAGGCCCTGACTGACGGGGTTCGCCGCGAGGCCCGAGTCGGCCTCTGCAGGAACACGTCCCCACGCGAATGGCGCAGCCGTGGGACAGCAGCCGGGCCCGGCCAGGCCGCCTGCGGGCGCACCCTCTTCGGTCCGCAGGGTGGGCGTCGCTCTGCACCCTCAGCCCCGATCCGACCCCAGCAGCGTGAAAACAGCGCCGCGGCTCAGGGACGCCAGCGGGGAGGTGAGCGGCGAGCGAGGACGTTGATTTACACCGCGTCCCCCGCTGTGGGCGCGTGTCGGAGCCGGAGTTCAGAGTCAATAAATCAGGCACAGAGACGCAGACCGGCTCCGAAGCACAGGGGCCAAGAGCCGGGGAGAGAGGGAGCGGCTACAACCGGTCCAGAGTGAGTGACAGCGAAGGCAGAGCAGCACCGGGGCTGTGCCGGCCCCCCCCTCAGCCCCACACACCGTGGGAGGGCCGGGGGGAGCACAGCACCTCCCCTGCAGCTCTCGGGGCCATGTGCCTGAAGAACCAGAAGCAGGTGACGAACCCTCGGAAGGATCGGGAGGGAAAGCACGCGTCCCACGAAGCGAAGGCTGCGGTGGAGACGTGAGCACGGCAGCCCGTGCGCTTGCTTGCACATCCAGGTCTCCGCCCTCACGGCTCCCGGCAGACGCGGCGCCCAGCCAGCTGTGGCTGTCGTGGGTGCCGGCTCCGGGGGTGGAGCCGGAGGGGGGACGGACTGTCCTGACACTTGCTCTCTGGCCTGCCTGTGCTGTCTGTGAGCCGTGCGAACGTGCGAACTTCAGAAACTGCACAGCGAGAGTGAGCACGCTGCTGCTGAGACCACCGTGAGGTCTCGGGGCCACGGGCCGCGAGGAGTCCGCAGGAGGGGCAGCACCTCCGTGCTGCAGTGACGACCGGGCCCTGTGGTGAGGACACTAGGTGTCCCGGGTCTCGAAAGGCCAGGGGCCGCGTTCCCATTTCGCCCGAACACCAGGCCCCGCTGTGGCCAGGCAAAGGGAAAAGGCGGGAGGGAAGGCCCGGGAGAGAGCTGACCGCAGCCGGCGAGTGGGAAAGCACAGATGTCCAGCGGGACACCGAGGCCAGAGCCGCAGGCCAGCTGGACCACATCCAGAATCCGGGGGACAGCTGGTCACCACAGCGGGGAGGAGAGGCCGTCCGTCGGGGGCAGAGCTGCAGCTGCAGGGGTCATTCAGGGGCCAGAGTTCGGGGTCCGACAAACGCCGGTCAGCAGCTGGCAGTCACGGTGCTGTGCCCCGTCCGTGCGGTGACAGTGGTGACCAGCAGGGTCAGGGGCGGAATGTGAGGGCACTCCACACCCGAGCCCGTGGACCTGGCCTCCTGGCCGCCTTGTCACTGGACAGATGACTGAGGGCGGAGCTGGGAGGATGCCAGCGAGCCTGGTCACCCCTGAGCCGTGCGGGAAGGAAGACAGAGGAGCCGAGGGGAACGGGGGTGGACGGCAAGCTGTGTGGACCGCCCGAGGCTGTGCGCACAGGGCCAGCGTGGAGCGGAGGCCCGCTCCACTGGCCTGGGTCCCCAGCAGAGCCCCCTCCGCTGGGTGGGCGTGGCTGCCGTTACTGCGGACGCACGGCCGCCAGCTGTGCTTTGACTCGGCAGGAGAACGCAGGGGTGCTCCCGGGGCTGCTGGGGGGGCTTGGCCATCGACGGCGTCGGTCAGCCACAGACCCGGATGACCCGTGGGCCCTCCTGCTTCCTTGCCTGGGGGGGCGGTCAGGCTGGGGAAGGTGGAGCCCAGCCCAGAGCCGAGGCTGCAGGGAGGGGCTTCCTGGGGGCAGCGGGGACAGAGGAGGGGCAGAAGCAGAGCCCTGGGGGACCTGGGGGTCCATGGACAGGGGAGAGGAGAGGGAGGAAGGCTGACAGGTGTGAGGGCCAGCTGGTGCCCCCGCCGGCCGGCCAGCACTGCAGGCCCTGCAGCATGAGGGGCTCCGTGTGGAGAACTTTCTCACGGGAGGCACTGCCGCTGGCCAGGGAGCCAAGGGCAGGGGAGTAGGAGGGGCTGGCTTGACTTGCCCCATCAGAAACACCCAGAAGCACCCACCGCCCCTCGGCATCCGCTCCGCATGCCAACAACCACGGGGAGGGTGGGCTGTTGTATCTTGTTCCTGTGAAGCTTGAGAGGGAAACCAGCACCATGGGGGTCGGGCGCCCCGAGGCCCCCGCTCCTCACTGCAGGTGTGGCTGCCTCCCAGGTGCCGGCTTGGGGAAGACGAAACCGAGAGGAGACAGGGCCCTGGGTTTCCAGTGCAGCCGCGACTGTGGGGGGCGGGATGGGCTGTCCCGGGCACCTGGGCGTCTGACACGCCCCCGTGCCCGCCCCCAGGGTACCAGATCGCCTACCGCCTGGCCAGCAGCAGCCCCAACACGTTCACCACAGTGGAGGTCGGCGCCACCGTCAGGCAGTTCACGGCCACCGAGCTGGCCCCGGAGTCGGCGTACATCTTCCGACTGTCCGCCAAAACGAGGCAGGGCTGGGGGCAGCCCCTGGAGGCCACCGTCATTACCACGGAGAAGAGAGGTAAGGCCTGCGGGCCCAGCCCACAGGCGCGGCCAGGAGGAGGAGTCCTCTGCCGTGAAGTGGAGGCTGGGAGCCTGGACAGGCCTGAGCTTCCCCGAGTCCGGAATGCAGAGCCCACGGGGAAGGAGGCCCCGTGCAGGGCGCTGTCCGGTGTTTCGGGAACTGTCTGACTCCCAAAGCAAGCACTCGGGTTCTTCAGTGTTCTCGTGTGTTCACGCCACCGCTTGTCCTAAGCCTCGTGCTTGCTCTTCCCTCGGGCAAGCCGGGCACGCGTGCAGTGCGGCCTCAGTGTGCCCTCTGAGCTGGCCCACCTGCTCCCCGGGGATCCCCGGGGGGAGGAGGAGGCTGGGGCTCAGCCCTGATGGAGCGAGGCG
The DNA here is from genome assembly GCA_028533065.1 of Trachops cirrhosus. Classification (NCBI taxonomy): domain Eukaryota; kingdom Metazoa; phylum Chordata; class Mammalia; order Chiroptera; family Phyllostomidae; genus Trachops; species Trachops cirrhosus. Next base: position 1,648,589 of record CM052546.1, read on the forward strand.
CCCAGGGCAGGCCCCCAGGACCGGCGTGTCCAGTGTCCGCAGGCAGCGGGGCCGGATCCTCCCCCGAGGCCCAGAGCACTGGTGGGGCTGTTGCTTTCTTCCTGGAAGTTCCTCCAGCTCCCCCAGGGTATTCGGCTCTCTCTCAAGTAGAGGCAGAGTCGGGTTTGCTAGAGGCTGGACGTGACTGAGATTCAAACCCCAGTGGAATATAACAGACACCCTTGACAAGGCGTCGCTCCGCAGCGGGGCTGCTGCTGACGGCGATGGGGCTGTGCCCCACCCTGCACGTCTCCCCACGCCACCGCAGCCCCTCGTCCCCCACCCCCCAGGGCCCGGACCCTGTCCTGTGGGCGGCAACCGGGAGCCCGAGACAGGAGGAAGAGGGAGGCGCCTGGGCCTCTGCTGGGGGGAGAGCAACGCTGACGGAGTTAGATCGAAGAGCCCTCCAGCCCGCCACCACGGCAATCAATTGCCGCATCATTACGCACCACACATCCTAATCACAATCAATAACCGTCATGATAACCAATTAAACAATTATTTCTCCCCGTGGAGTTTCCCCACTGGAATCGATGGGGTGAGGAGTCAGGGGGCAAGCTATGGATCCATACTCCTCTCCCCTGCACCCCACCCCACCCCCGTGGGACAGAGACCCAGGCGGCCACAGGCCCCACCCCCAGAGGAGAGCCGAGCTCCACGCTGGCGCGGCCCGGCCCAGGGGACTTGCAGGGAGGGAAGTGGCTGTGGAAGGCACACTGACCCGAAGTCGGGAAGAAGGGATCGGGAATCAGTCCACAGGGACCTGAGGCCTCTGGGGGCCCCTGCCCACTCAGGGACACTGTACCCGACGGCCAGTCGGGGGTGCGTGTGGGTTAGTTCGCCACCGTCTGTCTGTCTGTCTGCCCCGAGGACGGAGCACTCAGGATCTCCAGGCAGGTCCGAGCTGGGGCACGTCGCCCCACGTGGTTGCCAGAGAGCAGCACACCCCCACGAGACCAGGGTCACCCTCCGAGCGTCTGGTCCACACGCACACCCGTGGGCGTCAGCAGTGCCCACGCGGGCCCCGGGGGCCTGTCCCGGGGGGCAGCCTCTCACGGGTCCCTGTCCTCCTGTGGTTGCAGAGCGGCCGGCGCCTCCCCGGGAGCTGCTGGTGCCCCAGGCAGAAGTGACGGCCCGAAGCCTCCGCCTGCAGTGGGTCCCGGGCAGCGACGGGGCCTCCCCCATCCGCTACTTCACCGTGCAGGTGCGGGAGCTGCCCGCCGGCCAGTGGCAGACGTACTCCTCGTCCGTCAGCCACGACGCCGCGGCCTGCGCGGTCGAAAGGTACGGGCAGCCGGAAGCCCTGGCCCCTCAGAGGCGGAGCTGGGGAGGGCGCTGGGGTCGGGAAGGGGGCCCAGCTGCAGCTGTCAGCGCTGGAGAGACGTCCGAGGTCTGTGCCCTCTGTCCCCATCACCTCAGGGCGTCGAGAGTTAGTGACCTGGTGGAGACACGGAGGGCGTCACCCTGAGCAGGACAGCCCACCACTCGCTCTGTTCCTTAGATGCCCCAGGGGCGGGGGTAGGGGGGCACCAGGCCCCTGTGCCTGTGGAGTCCCGAGTCCGGTAGAGAAGACAGTCCCCAGGGACACAGACAGTTGGTGAGGCCTGTGCCAGAGCCGGGGGGACCCGAGCGGCGTGTACAGACAGCCGGCAGGGGCGGCGTCCACTTCGCCCCTCCGTGCCCAGCCCTGATCCTAAGGTCATGGTCACGCTAACGTGCCCTCCCTCTGTGCCCGGCCCTCCCCCGAGTCCTCCTCCCGAGGTCACCCGCGCAACAGCCGTGCCACGCGGGGCTCCTGTCAGCCCGGGGCGACCAGGAGCTGGACCCCCAAGTCCGCTGCCCACCCCCCGGCCTCACGGCGCTGCCTTCTGGTGCGCACGCGGGGGCCCGGCGGGCGAGGCGGAGCTCACAGGAGAAGGCACCCGTGGTTCTCACCAAACTCAGATCGCAGGACTTCTGGGAAGCTGGGAACAGATGGGGAGCTGTTTGTTTGCGCTGACTTAATGAAGGGTTGCTCCCAGAAGCCCGCTGAGACGCCGTTCCTGCTGAGCGGGGGAGGGGGCTGGCCTGAAGCGGGGGCGCCCGCAGTGCCTCAGGGGCACGTTCCACAGGGACAGTGGACACGGTCCTGGTCTTACGTGAAGCGGCAGGCAAACCTGGCTCCCTCCGCAGCCCCCGTTCCAGCCCCAGCCAAGCCAGTCACGATCCGATCCGGGCAGTGGGCAGGGGACGGCCCCGGGCCTCCGCCCCTCACCCACAAACCGGGAGCAGTGGTGGCGCAGCCCCACAGAGCTGCCATGCGGGTCAACAGGACAGCACTTGGCACTGCGTCGGGCTCAGTCCGCGGGAGGGATGAGGGGTGCGTGGGCACTGCCTGTAGCTGCCGGGGGTGGGGGCGCAGGCTGGGCCGGGCCAGGCCAGCGCGGCCCCCACCGGGGAGCGCTGGGTGGTGAGTGAGGCAGGCCCTCCTCCACGCTCCGGCCCCTTACACCAGCCCCCAGGAGCCTCTGGCTCCGCAGAGCAGAGGCCAGACCGGCTGCCCAGAGCCTGCAGTTACAGGAGGGGCTGCTGCTCCCGGGAGCCCATAGCCAAACCAGGGTGCGCCGCTCTCCCCTGTGCTCTGGGGGTCCTTCTCCCTCCGCAGGCCAGAAAGTCAGTGCAGACGGTTCTGGGGGCCGCTGGAGCCCGTCGCACCCCCAGGACGTCCCCTCCCTCAGGACAGCTGGCCAGGGCTCACGGGCAGGACCGCCCCAGGAGCTCGGGGTGGGCTGGGGGGCCGAAGGTCCCCTGGCGGTCACTGGTCTCTTCTGTTTCCCGTTCAGGCTGAGGCCCTTCACCTCCTATAAGCTGCGCCTGAAGGCCACCAATGACATTGGGGACAGCGACTTCAGCGCAGAGACGGAAGCAGTGACCACACTGCAGGACGGTGAGTGCGCGGGGCCCAGGCGGGCAGACAGACACGGCCACTTCCCGGCTGCTGCCCTTGGACCCCATCTCTGGCTCCTAGAGAGAGGCCACTCTGAGCCAGGGAGGGGTCCCTCGAGGGCAGGGGAGCAGCGGGACTCCATCAGTGATGGCCGGCGCACCGCACTCCTGGGCAGCCCATGGCCTGCAAAGACTTGAAGGGCTTCCAAGAGGGAGGAAGTCTCTTTGATTGGCTTCCAGACCCCTGTGACCCATTAGCATCGCAGACACTGAATAATTTATGAGGTCATTAAAAATGAATGTCCCCGGGAAACGGTTTGGAGAGGGGTCCCCGTGTCTCATCCCGCAGCCTTCCCAGACCGGCTGTTTGCCAGCAGCACCTTCAGTGATGGAAGCGAGACCCCCCACAGGCTCTGGGCAGCTCCCGCCCACGCCACCCGCCAGAGAGTGGGGCCCACAGGTCCGCGGGACTCTGAGTGACGGCGCTGCAGGCGGGCGCGGGGGCGTCCTCCAACGCCAGCGCTAACAGGCAGGCTTCCAGTGCGAAAGGATCGCCCTAGGGGCTCAGACTTGGAGGCAGACCCGCCCCCTTAGCTTGCCCACAGCACTTTGTAACCATCCCCCAACCCTCCCTCCCCACGAAGTGCGGTCTCCTCCCCTTCCGGGCACAGGGCACACTGGGGACCCATTTTCAAACAGACTGATCTCCAGCTCCAGAGGTGGGGGGAGGGGCGGTGTCTCACACCTTCGTTCTTTTCTTCTTATCACCTGGGGGCTTCCCTTCTCCGGCACCAGGCCTCAGGGGCCGTAGGGACCAGCGCAGATAGCATCTTGCCGCAGAACGGGGCACTCCCGGCCACACGTGCCTGCTCTCGGGTCCACGCCCCGGCCATGCTCTGAGGGAGCCCCGAGGGCAGGGGACTGACCCCTCGAGAAGCTGGGGTTGTCTCTGGCGGCTCCCATTTTAATGTCACACCTAACACGGCAGAAATAATGGCAGCAAAGCCCCAGGTGCAGCCAGCCGCCCCTGCGGCCCGTCTGGGAGGCGTCCTGGGGAGCCGCTCGCGCAGCAGGGCCAGGGCGGGCCTGCTCAGGCCCCCAAAGGCCTTTCCGAGCCCTTTGACACTCAGATCACTCCGCCGCTGCGCCGATCTTGTTATCTCCGCTTTCCGGGATTGCAGGGCTCTTCGCCGTGGATTTGCATTGGATTTGCATAGGATTTGCATAGGATTTGCATTGGATTGTCCAGCCCTCCACTGAGGCTGACAGGCAGGACCGACTCCAGGGCGAGGGAGCTGTGCGTTGGGGCGAGGCGGCCCTGTGAGCATCGGGACGCTTTGTGCGGGGAAGGAGAAATCATTTTCCTTCCACCCTCTGAGTTCCCCTGGCTGGCCTCAGACGCAGGCTGACGTGAGGCAAGTGAGCAGGAGCAAAGGACCAAACCCGGGCGTGGGAACCGGGCCGAGGGCCACGTGGGCTCTGAGGTTCACAGGCCGCTCTGGACTAAGGAGATGGGGCAGGGCTCTGGGATTAAAAGGGGACGCAGGCAGGTGAGAAGGAGCAAACGGGCCGGGCCACCAGAGGCAGTGGGGCTCCGAGGACCCCTCCTCTGAGCCGCCACACTCAGACCGCCCCGGGCGGAGGAGGTCACGCCTGCCACAGGCAGGTCTCTCTCTGAATTCCTTCAGGCACCAAAGGGGGAGGGAAAGGCTCTTCCTGTGGTTTTCATTTCTTAAAAGCTAACCGTATCCCGGAAAGGCATATTTGGGGTGCCAAACCCAGATTCCCCCCATGTGCCGAAAACCGTTTTCTTGCTCCGGCGCTTAGGCCACGGAGTCAGGAAGGCTGGCTAAGGGTTCACCACCGACCGGAGCTGGACCCTCGGGAGGTCCAGGGCCCGGGCTGCAGCGCCGTCCCTAAGGCAGGACAGAGGACTGGAGGGGGGGTGACACAGGCATGACTCCGGTGATGGGAGGGGGCCCGGAGGGTACTCCCGGAGCAGGTGGCCCAGGACCCCGTCCTGTGTGGTGAGGGCAGTGGGGCACCAGGCACACAGGAGGACCGAGGTGGGGACAGCACCCCAGGCCTTTCCACCGTGAGGAATTGGAACGGTGCCGGGTCGGGTCTCAGGACCTCACTGTGCAGGAGCCGGAACAGGGTCAGCTCAGGGTCCAGGGCCGTGGGGAGGGCGGGCACCTGACGGGCCTGGGAGGGTTTCCGTTTCCAGGGTGCGGGGCGCGGGCACAGGCAGAGGCCAGGCCTGCCCCAGCCCACGGGAGGGCAGAGCAGGGCCTCCGCTGACGCGGGCCGCGCCGCCCCCAGCCACCACGTCAGCCTCCACCCGTGGCAGTCATGTCAGGGCCTAAAGCCGAGGGCGTCATGCCCCGGCCTGATGGCTGGGCCCACTCAGAAGCTGCTCTGACCTGGGCCCTCAAGAAGGAACCGATGCCCCTGCTCAGGGGCCGGGGAGGCTCTCTAGGCGGGGCTCCCCGCACCCCCGCTGGTGTGCACGGCCCCCCGTGGAGAGGCGCACACTGCTTTGGTGCCTCAGCGTGGGCCTGTCTGTGGGGACGCGGTCACACTTCTGGACAGGCCACACCGGTGGGGGAAGGGCACCCGCAGGGAAGAGAGGGAGCTGGGGTCGGCTCGTCAGATTCCCAAGTTCAGGGGCCAGGTACCCATAGACCCGCTAATCCCGATTCTCGGCCTTGGATTTCAGTTCCAGGGGAGCCTCCAACTTGTGTCTCGGTGACGCCCCACACCACGTCCTCTGTCCTGGTCCAGTGGCAGGTAAGGGCCTGGGGTCCCACGGGGTCTCGTAAACTCCACGTGAGGGCAGCTGCAATGGTAACTCGGGGACAGTGCTGGGCTAGAGCCTCAAGAGACCCAGCCCCAAGCTCTGATCTGCCCACCGGCCCCTCCCTTCTCTCCAAGTCGGCTCCGATCCAGACGGGAAGCCGGAGGTCTCTCACCATCGCTGCCCTCGGGCTGTCTGCCAGCTCAGCCGGGCTCCCCCTGGACAGCCCTGGCTCCCTGGGTGCCCAGACCAGCACAGGGACACAGCCCAAAGATGCAGGGACACGAATCTCCAGTAAAAGGAGAGCACGAGGCCGGGGCCTGGGAGCCCCTGCCGTCTCCCAGTCGAAAAGGGCTCTTCCCTCCTGTGTTTTGAGAGGCTGCTGCAGCCCGGGGACCAGGGGCTGGAGGCACAGGTGGGGCCGGCCGGCGGGCCCTGCAGAGCTCGGCCACGTCACGGCTCCCTTAGAGCTCTGGGTTCACTGGAGTGGGCAGTTTCCTTGCCCACCTGTCCCTGGGCCACAGCCCCTGGGCGCATTCGAGGACAGCTGGAGGTGGGTGAGACATCCACACCCCTCGGCCTGAGAAGGCTGCCCGGCCTGGCTCCCCTGCGGCTGGGGGCCCCGCCCTGCTTCCCTGGTGAACACCGGGAGCCGTCTGTGTGAACGAGAGACGTCCTCCCGGGCTGCTGGCTGTGAGACCCGGTGACGTGGCCCTGTCCTTGCAGCCTCCCAGGGACGAGAGCCTGAACGGCCTGCTCCAGGGCTACAGGATCTACTACCGGGAGCTGGAGTCCGAGGCAGCCTCGGCCGCCGAGCCCAAGACGCTCAGAACCCCCTCCGCGCTGCGCACCGAGCTCCCAGGTGAGCCCGCCGCTGTTCCCTCCTCCCGGCACGGGGGCCGTGCTGGCCACCAGGGCGGCCGAGGAGTCCCCGAGGGACATGGGGGATCTGCTTGGTGGCAGCCCAGGACGGGCAGCCAGGTGGCAGCAAACAGAGAACCCCGAGCTCTGGGGCCTCCGCCCTGTGGGGTCGGGAGAGGTCGTGGGGTCGTCAGGGTAGAAGGGCTTCACCGAGGCTGTGAGGGGCCAGGAGTCCCTGGGGGGGCGCCTCCCTAAAACTAAATGGTGGGAGGCGGGGAGGGGCAGGGGCTGAGGGCCAGGAGGCAGAGGAGCACCTGGGGACCTCGTCCCGAGGGAGGAGCAGCCCCCCCAGTGGAGCAAGTGTCCACCACGGGCACCGCGCAGGGCCCTCCGCCAGGACCCTGGCCCGGCTCTCACAGCCCTGCCATCGAGGCCGCTCCTGGGCTGCTGGGCAGGCTGGTTGTGGCTGCGGGGACTCCCGCCCCGCTGTCGTCCCTCACTCACCATGCTCTGCTGGGCCTTTGCCACGCCCCGCCACGGCCGGAGGTCCCGCAGGCAGGCAGCGCCTCCAGTGGGCCCTCGGCCCCTCCCTTCCTGGGGCGCTGACAGGCAGGGAGGGCTCTGGGCCTCCCACGCCCTCGGCAAGCCCCCAGCATCCTTGCCGACGGCCAGACAACCGGGAGCGTCTCCCTGGGCCTCATACCAAACAGGGAGTCGCCCGGTCCTCAGAGGCTGAGCACCGGGCCCACCCGGCTCCGGCCGGGAGCCGCTGCTTCGGGAGCAGGTGCAGTCGCCCCACAGCTGACCGGTGGCGTGGCTGCAGAGGGCGCGGCACGGCCCCATTCCTGCAGCGCGTCCCACAGCTGACCGCCTTTCTGCCTCGCTCCCCCTCACAGCCCACGGCAGCTTCAAGACCGTGAACAGCAGCTCCGCAGTGACCACGTACGAGCTGATGCGTAAGTGCACGCCACCTCCAGCCAGCACCCCCTCAAACACCGCTTCTCAGTACGCCGACCACGGGCAGGCAGGAGAGGAACCTTCCAGAAAGTGGCTGGGGAGGGGTCTTGACCAGCTGGTGCTGGATTTGGGACGGAGTTAGACCGAGCAAAACCCCCTCTCTGCTCCCTTCGACGGCACCTCGCCCACCGTCCCCACACCTGTCAGCCCCGCCCCCACCGCTCGCCCACCGTCTCCTCGTCCGCCCCACGACTGGGTGACCTCCCACAGCTCAGAGGGCTCAGAGCAGACGCGGCTTCATGACGAGGGCACCCCCCCGACTCTCGCTGCAGGCTTTTCAGCCGTGGGGGGTGGAGGACGAGAGGGGTGGCCCGGCCCGGGCAGCTTGTCCTCGGCCACGCCGGTGTGTCTCCACGGGCCCCACCGTCCTTCCTCTGGGGACTCCGCACCTCGAGCCCCAGGGCTCAGGCCGCTGTGGCCCCAGAGCCTCTCGGTGGTGGGGGGTTCTCTGCAGGGCCACACACTCCAGCCGCAATGAGGGCTGGCCGGCCAGGTCCCACTCAGCCACGCGGCAGGACCTCAGGGACATCTCTGTGGGTGATGGTGGGGGGTGTGGTGTCCCATTCACTGAACCTCTGCTGAGCAAGGAGCTCGACAGAGCCACCGGGTGCAGGCCCGGCATGTCCCCATTCACACCATTCCCCCGGGGACCGGACATGCTCGGAGGGCTCGGGAAAGCCGGCTGCGAGGAAGCGGTGCCGGTCAGTGGGGCGCCTCCCGAAGGCTCGGCGACAGGTCGGCCACTCCCGCAGGTCGCTCAGGCCTGGCCCTGCCTGCGTGACTCTGTGCTGTGGCTTCACACACGCTATCCTTCCGTGGGGACACAGCGAGTCGGCTTGCACACCCACGTGTTTAAATGGCAGGGCCTCACCCCTCCTGCCCCTGCACTGGGGCACACCCAGGCAGGCCGTGCAGGGCGGAGGGCGGCCACCACCCAGCACCGGCAGCTCCCCTGCGGAAGCAGGGCCCACCGATGCCGGGGCTCCTCGGGACACCGATCCGCTCCGTGCGGTGCAGACAGGAGCCGCCTGGGGGCAGGGCCCTGGCCGGCTGACCGGTCCCCGTCCACCTTGCAGATCTGAAGAAATACCGGCGCTACGAGGTGGCCCTGACAGCCTACAACATCATCGGCGAGAGCCCGGCCACCGTGCCGGTGGAGGTGTTTGTCGGCGAGGCCGGTAAGCCCTGGTGTCCCCGTCCCCCACCCGGGGCCACGACGCGTAGCATGACCGCGCAGTGTCCCCCGTTGCTGGTGGCACTGGAGGCGAGCGGGTCGTAGGCTCGGCTGAGGGCTGCGGCAGCCCGAGGGCTGGAGGGAGCAGTCAGGTGACCGAGGTGTTTACGTGGAGCGATGCCGTGGCCTCCCTGGGGGTCCAGGTGGGGGACCCCACATCGGCAGGGAGGATATGTGTGGTTTGTCACCTGCGTCCCTGGCTGGGCTCGGCGGTGCCTGCCTCAGGTCTCAGAAAGCCACGTGGTCACACTTTCTACCCCTTTTAGAGGAGACCTGTCCCTGAGTGTGCTTCAAGGACCGTCCCCGCAGCAGGGCTGACTCACCGTGAGTTGTCCCGGCGTGTGGGGACCACCGTGTGCCTGGCCTCAGTGCCGAGAGCCCCCCTGCCCCCATCAGCACAGTGCCGCACTCCCCTCAGCGGGCAGCTGTGGTCTCGGGCCTGGCCTGACTCGGCTCAGAGCTGCGGGAGGGCACCAGGAGGTGGCACTCCGGGCCGGGCGACTGGCGTTCCTTCCTAGGAGGCAGGCCCAGGGTTGCGGGAGGAGGGGCTCGGCAGCGGGGCCTGGGCGCAGAAACCCCTCAGGCGGCCAGTGGGACTTGGAGAGGCTGTCCGAGGGGCCGGCTCAGACAGGACACGCCGGGCCTGGGCTGCGTCGGCCTCCTCCCCCGTGCACCCGGGGCGCCTGGGATGTAGCCCACGGGCTCCTCCTCGGGGAAGCTCTGTCTGACCCTCCCTCCAGGCAGGGCTCATTCCTTCCTCAGCGCCCGATCCTCGTGAGGACGTCTGTGTGTCGTCGTCAGAGGGCACAGTCCTGTCGCTGTGTTTGTCCCCTCCCAGGACTGTGGCACTCATCCCGATACGCCCCTCGTCTTGGGCTCGGGACCAAGGGGCCCGAATGCCTTTGCTGCCCTGCGAACAGCGGCCCAGAGCCCCTGTGGGGACAGGCCGGGGGGCGGCCGTGGGGACGGGTGCCAGCCCTGCAGCAGGTGGGGCCGGGGCGAGGAGGAGACTCCCTGCCTCTCGGCAGGCGGGACTGGGGGGACCCAGGCGCGCTCAGGCTGCGTGGCGTTTCAGGGAGGGTGGCTCAGCGCAGCATCTGTGTTGTCGCCCACGGGTGTCGCTGATGAGGACAGCGAGGCCCGGAGGACACCTCACTTACCCGGGTGAGCACAGTGGGCGGGAGACCAGCCCCGGCTGTGCGTCCTTGTGCCTCGGGGACAGGGGCGCTGCCCGAGCCCTGTGAACCCGCGGGGAGGTCAGGCTGCCTCTCTGCGCTGGTCCCGGGGGCCCGGGCGGGGCCTTGCTGCGGCTGCTGCTGCGTTTAAGGCGGCTGGGAGCAGCGCGGCGGATCCTTGGCCGCTCCCCTCAGGACGGACCTTTTGGCCCTCCGGCTCTCAGACGCTTTGTGCAGCAGGGCCCGGAGCGCGGCCTCGTGGCACGCCCTCTGCCCTCCCGCACCTGGTAGGCACGGGTGTCGTCACCGTTTCATGCTGTGGCCTCGAACGGCCAGCCTGTGGTTGAATGCCCGGGCTGCTCACGGCGGGCTTCTCCTGGGGCGTCTGGGTTGGTTGCTAAGAGCTCTCCGTCCAGTGAGGGCGGCACGTCCAGCCGCGTCTGTGCGAAGACCCTCCCCTCTCCCTCGTGCGTCGCTGACTTGATCGCTGGGCTGTCGAACCTCTGCCCGCTCCCCCACCACCCGTCACACACCCAGCCGCCGCGCCCCCAGGCTGTCTCCTGCGTTCTCCTGGGCGCATCCTCCCGGTGCACTCTGTCCCCCACCGGGATTCGGGCTGCGGCCTCGTGTGCGGTGAGCTCCTACAGGGATCTTTGTTGCCGGGACTTCCCTGCCCCCGGCACCGTCCGCCAACGGATTCCTGTGGCGGATCTTAGTCGGGCGTGAATGGGGACCGCCCCGCCCAGTGGCATCCCCCCAGGGGCCGCCCAGCACCGCCCCTGCCTCGCATCCCCGGCGCTGCATCACACGTGTCCCTGTTTAGTGGCGCTTGTCCCGTTCTTCTCATTTTCCAAAACTCCTTAGCCATTCCATGGCCTTCACAATCATTTTGGCAAATGCTCAAAAACAATTTCTGCTGGGATTTTGATGGAAAGCGTATTAACTTTCAAACCAAAGTCTCAATGTCATCATTGAGGGCCAGATCGTGCCTGGTTGCCGGGGACGGGCTGGATCCGATCGTTTCCTTGGTTCAGGTCCTGCGTGTGGCCTCCTGGGGTCTTTTCCCGCAAGTCCACCTGGTGTCCCTGCCCCACACAGCGACCCCGCCCGTCACTGGGGCGCACTGGACACCAGGCCTGGAAAGGAGCGGGCCGTGCGCCCAAGAGTTTGGGCCGGCCGCCGGACGTGCTGACCCCTGGCCCCAGCCCACCTCTCGTGGAAAAGGGGAGACAGCGGCCACGTAGCTTCAGTGCTTCTAACCGCTCCCTGCTGTGGGTGGTGTCTGGGTCGCTCTGGGCGTACGTGCTGCTTCGGAAGACGGAGAGGGCCGTGGAAGCATTGCTTACTGGGTTTCGGAGAGCGAGAAGCTCACTGTAGGATGCGATTCCGGTTCCTGAGCAGCACTCCCCTTTTTAACCGCTGCTGGCTGGAACGAGAAACACCTCGCAGCCGCTAGCTCTCTCGTGACAAGTAAAGCCTGCACCGGGCCGTGCGTGGCACAGGGACCGGTGCTGAGCCCGGGGGAGCCGCTTGGAAACAAGCTTGGGACGCAGTGCACGGCAGTGGGCCGAGTCAGCACGGCTGTCCTGCACTCTGCAGGGCCCATCAGGGGCCCCGGACCCTTCTGAATGGAGCGCGAGGGCGTGAGGTCGGGAAAACTTAGGCCGCTTCTTACCATGTGGATGGATGGCCAGGCTCCCGGCCCACCGCGTGCTCGGGGCCGCGAGTCGGCAGGGCCGTGAATCACCGCCCTGTGTTGATTCACCACTAGGGGGAGCCCCGGGGTGGACGTCTGTCGACGGCCCACTGCGTGGGGATCTGGGTCTCCGTTCCCCAGATGAGCGGCGGGGCACAGAGATTCGCTGAGCCTCGCGCCCAGGGCGCCGTGGGTTCTCCCCACCCCCCGGGGTACGGCGTGTGGTTGGCTGCCTGGCTGCAGATGCTCCGTTCTGTGAGCCGGGCCCAGGGGTTCACAATGGGGACCTGCAGCGGGCCCCCCCTGCCCCCTCGCTGGGCCTGCCCTGGGCAGGCGGGCAGAAGCGGTGCAAGGGTGCAGCCCTGCCGAGCCCTGGCCACACCGGCTTCACCGAATACCCTTGGGGTCCTTTGCTGCCTCCTCCGGGCTCGCTCTCCAGCACCCTTGTCCTAGGACGCCCTCTTCAGGAGGCCCGCGTGCGAGGGAGGCGGCGGCCAGTTGGTGTGGGAGGGCTCTGCACCCACCGTGGGGGGTGGGATGCTGGGTGGGGGCGGGGAGGAGGCCTGAGGCGGGAGTCACAGGAACAGATGTTCCGAGAACTCTGCGTGCTCCTGGGACTAAGCTCGGGTGCAGAGTCAGGCACGGCCCGCGGAGCCCTGAGAGGGAAAGACATCAGCCCTGAGGTGGGCTCGGTCGCTGGGGGGAAAGGGGGAGGACCCCGCCACGGGGGAGCAGAAGCCCCAGGACCCTCTAGCAGGGACACACAGAAACCTAGAGTCACCTTCCCCACCCCAGACGGCCCAGTCCTGCCGAGGGGTCCCCCCAGACCCACAGGTCGCCCTGTCACTTGGTCTCAGTGACTTGCGGACCCCCAGTGTCTGTAGGGATATGAAAGCCGCCCCAGCCTCGCCCGGCTCAGCCCTGCATCTCCACTGGCTGGGCTGCTCCCGCCTGGACCACCGCCTTCCCTAGCAGACGGAGCCAGGAAGTGCTGGTAGATAAATGGCGTTATTAACGACCTCGTTTCCATCAGTGCAGAGAGAGGGGAGAGCATCTTCGTGCCTAATGCTTCATTTGGAAGGGATCCCACTTGTTACACGATCCCGAGCCCAAGCCCTTGGCACATTCTTGGAGACTCTTCGGTCTGCGCACTGGTGGCGGTCCGAGGCCTCGTCCCTGAGAACCCACTTGCTCGCCGCCGCCAGGCCTGCGGGACGTCCCCTGAGGAGCGCACTCTGGGCAGGGCGGCTGGCCTGCCCTGAGTCCCACGGGGCCGAGCGGGAGGTGGCTGGAGGGGCGTGGAGACGGAGCGCACCCCCCTCTTACCAGCACACGAGCACTAAGGTGGGGCTGTGGCCCACGGCCCCTCACTGACCGACCGGTGTCCGCGGGCCACAGCAGGCAGCAAGCCGCCAGGGGTGGGCTGGATGCACAGAGCACCGCCCGACTGCCCGCTAGCGGCCAGCCCCTGCACCAGCCTTGCAGGGCCTCCCTGAGCCCTGGCCGGAATGCCAGAGGCCGCAGCCGCTCCTGGAGCTCCGCTGGGCTGTCAGCGGCTGAGCAAGCGCTCTCTGCGGTGGCAGCATGGCGCTCCCTGGCCAGGCGGCATGCGGTCCCGCCAAGGACCACGGGTGGCAGCTGGGTGACAGCAGGGTCAGCCTCGACGTGAGACACCCAGAAGGTGTCCACTCCACACCTGCACCCGTGTGTCCCACCGTCAGGGCTGCGCCAGCAGGCGCCCGGCGTCTCTTCCACCGGGCGCTTCCGCACGGTGATGTCGGGTGTGCCTGAAAGCTTTCTGGTCTGCCCCTGGTGTTCTCCTGGCACCGACGCCAGGCTGGGAGGCAGAAGGTGACTCAGCCCCGCCCGTGGGTTGGCGGACTGCAGTGCTCACGTCGGGCGAGGGTTGGTTTGGGGCCACACCCAGCAGCCTTCTGAGTCCGGCTGCTGTCCCCCAACACCTGCCCCTTTCAGGAGCTGAAGCAGGAAGCCTCAAACCCAGCCTGCTCTGCTCTGCGCTCACCTGCCTCTCTCTGTCCCCTGCCTGTGTCAACACCGAGAGTCTTTGTCACCTGCTGTGCTTCTATGGCACAGATGCCAGTGCTGCTGGGCAGCCCGTGGGTTTACCAGGCACTGCAGGCTGGGGACAGCTGTGCCTGGGGCTCCACCGCCCGGGACCAGACCGGGGCCTTTGTCCAGCACAGGCGGACCGCAGCGCGGGGCCACGCGGCCCCTGACTTCCGAGGGCTGCAGCTCGCCGCGGGCACCCTGGTGAAGGGCGTGACTCTCCTGCCCCGGCGCCACCTCGGGCTGCGCGTGGCGGGGCCTTGGAACAGGAGACGGTGGGGGTGGGGGCACCAGGTGCTCACCGGTGACCAGGGTAATGGGGCTCAATTTTGTCATTCGCCTTTTAATTGTGCGACAGCGATTTTGCGATAGAGTTGCCGATGGCAAACATGCAGAAGACATTAACTTTATTTATGTTTTGGATTATTAATGTGGCTGTTAAAATTCCTCCAGTTAGTTTTGATTGAATTGTTTTTTTGTGTGATTCTGTTGTTTAATGGAGCGGTAAATAAGAATTTCTGATAATGAGGCTGAGCATCTGTCACAACAACCTGGTGTGGGTTATTAACATTTCCATTAGTGGCAGGGTGGGCAGGCGGATGTGGGAGCCGCACAGTTAGAGCAAAACAAATGTTGGTGTCAGGCTGAGTGGGTGTTAATTACTATTTTATGCCACCTTGGGGGGAGGGGCGCCGGGGGAGGGGAGACTCCAAGGTCATTCTCTCCGAGAAGGCCTCCCAGGGAGCCGCCCTGCCCGCCGTCTGCCGGGCCGGCTCCCTCCGTATTACCCGTTTCACGGTCTCCATCGGTGGCCCATGAACAGACTCGAGCCTGAAGGGAGCTCCTGGGCCCGCAGGCCGCAGCTGAGGCGGTGAGGCTGGCGCACCCAGAACAGCGCTGGCTTCAGCCCAGGCCTCCCCGGGGTGCCGGGGAGGGAGACCAGGGGGCAGACCGTGCCGCCAGAGCGCCCAGTGTGGAGAAGGGCCCTGCCCCGTGTCACTGCAGCTTCCCAGTGGCCACCAGTGGCCACCACGGCCCCATCCATCACTTCGCTGTTTGCAGCATGCGCCCTGCTGACACCAACCCAGCCCCCAGGGCTCTCCCTGCTTGGAGGGGAGGGAGCAGAAGCGAGGAATGGGCCCTCAGAGTCCGGAGCCGTGGGGGCCTCCCAGAGGAGTGCCTGGAGCTGAAACCTGTGTCCCGTCCCCCCCGGGAGGGGCGGGCTCTGGTCTGCAGACGAGCTGCTCCAGGACCCGGGCTCGGGGCAGGGACGGGAGCGGATGCCTCCACCGGCCCACGCTCCCCGCTCCCGCCGAACCGCCCGCCGCCCTCAGGACCCTCCACCCGCCGCAAGGACTGCCCCAGCTGTCACGGGACCGGTCCCAGCCAGACCGCGTGCCCCGGCCTTGAAGAACCGGGGTGCTCCGTAGAGCCCCCGCTGGGTCTCCGTGCGTCTGCTCTCTGCAACCTCCCTGGCTCTGCGTCAGGCCTTTGACTATGTGGTTCCGGGCGGGGTTCGCCGAGCTCCCGCACGGTGCTGGGCGGCCGGGGCGGAGCCTCTCAGGCCCCCACCCTGAGCAGCTCCTCAGCCTCCTGTCCCGCTCTCTCCGCAGCCCCGGCCATGGCCCCACAGCACGTGCAGGTGAACCCGCTCACGGCCAGCCAGCTGGAGGTCACCTGGGACCCACCGCCGCCTGAGAGCCAGAACGGGAACGTCCAGGGCTACAAGGCAATGCGCTCGCTCGGTGTTGGGCTCCTCCCCCCGGGGGGCAGGGCCCTGATGAGTGGCCTGGATCCCAGGGGAATGAATCCTAGCCCCACTCCACGCTGCCCTTCCCGGCCCGTGCTGCCCTCTGGCTCCTGGGGCAGGCACACGGCCGACCTCAGCCCGCAGCACTGCGGCCGAGGTGCGTGCCAGGAGTGGGCTCAGCCCAGCCTCGCCTCTTGGCTGGCGTGTGCTCAGGGGCCACCCCTTCCATACCCACTCTGGGGGCTCCCTTTGCGGACAGTGAAGCAGGCTCTGAGGAGCACAGTTCCCCACCCCAGCTCTGCCCTGGGGTCTCCATCAGATGGTGCATGAATCTCTTGATTGATAGGTCTCGGGTGGGGCCCAGGAATGTACCACCTGACACAGTCCCCCAGGGGCCGTGGTTCCCAGGAACCCCACTTTTAGAACCACCACACTAAAACATTATGATTCCACAGTAGCTAAAGATTCCAGAGATGGGACACAAGAAAGGCAGCAGGCAGGACCAAGGGGAGTTCTGGGTGACGAGTGTCGGCTGGTCGGGCTGTCCCGGGGCAGGGAGCGCCTGGCACCGCCCCGTCTCTGCCTAGAGAGCCCGAGAGACCCCCAAGGCCGCCCTGCCGGAAACTGCAGTGAGAAGCCCCGCCCACCCGCAGGGCGGCGTCCTCGCCTGGGCGGTGGGAGCCCCAGCTGCTCAGTCACCCAGTCCCGCGGGCTGACCCGCCCGGACGACTAGGGGACCGATTATTTGTCCATTTAGAGATGATTTCTGTAGGTGTTTTATGAAAATGAATGCCTCCCTCCGCGGCAGGGCGCTCGCCGTGATTAACGAGGCGGCGGGGAGTCCTGTGAGCGCGGGGTCGGGGCGCCATTTGTGTGTGTCCAGGCCGTGCTTTCTAGTTCCCTTAATGAGGAGGACGCCGCCCTTGGGTATCGATCCCGCGAGGAAGGCTGCCCCAGCAGGGGCCCTCACCGGTCAGCTCGGAGCGCAGCAGCTGGACTGAGCCTCGCGGGTGGGCGTGAGCGATGCTCCCCGCAGGGCCGCTCCAGCGTGCGGCGGGGGGCGGGCCCGGGCGTCCTGACGCCGCGGCCTCTGCGCTGCCCTCACAGCGGGCCCACGAGTTCCCAGTCCTAGCAAGTGCCCCCAGGCCGCAGGGCCAGGCGGACCCCCGGACTGTGTTGTCCTTGCGCAGCCTGGCCGGCCCACACGGGCAGTGATTCTTGGCCAGCTGTCCAGCAAAGTAGATCCGGCCACCTCTGCACCCCTTGGTCCTAGAAGCCAAGGTCACCCGCAGGCACATGCAAACTCAGTGACAGGGCCGTCCTGACAAAGCTGCACCCACCCCGTCTCACCCACCCGAGTCTCGTTTCCCTGTCCCGCGTGGGGCCGCACTGACCGAGGGCCGCGGCGCCAGCCTCGGGTGAGACCGGGGGCCCGGGGTGGACGCTGGGGCCTGTCCACAGGCTGGCGCAGGGGGACGCGGCTGCCCTCCCTCCGCTCCAGAGCCCCGGGGGCGGCAGAGACCACGAAGGAAGAGACCAGCCACGCTGGCTCTACAAGAGGAAAGGGACACTGATGTCCTTCTGTCCTCAGACCCCGCCCTGAGCGGCACTCAGCTCCTCTGGAAGGGCGACTCAGAAGTGCCAGCCAGCAGCCCCGCTGCCCTGGGAGCAGCCTGGGAGCGCCCCCGCCCTGGCACAGCCGGCCTGCCTGGAGTCTGCAGGGCGAGGCCCCACCCCCCACCCCCCCCACTCAGCGAAGCTGCGCCCCAGGGCACGCGCAGCCCCACCCACGGGCTCCTTCCTCTCTCCGGCAGCTGGAGACCGCGAGGGGTTGCCCTCCCCACGGTCCTTCTCCGACCCCCGCTTTCCCCCAGCAGGTGTACTACTGGGAGGCAGACAGCCCGAACGACACGGAGAAGATGAAGGTGCTGTTCCTGCCGGAGACCGTGGTGAGGCTGAAGAACCTGACCAGCCACACGCCGTACCTGGTCAGCATCTCTGCCTTCAACGCCGCTGGAGACGGGCCCCGCAGTGGTCCCCGGCAGGGGCGCACCCTTCAGGCCGGTAGGACAAACAGCGCGTGTCCCCGCAGCTCTTGACCCCGCCCGTCCACGGGGCAGCTGCAGGGAGGCCGCCCTGTCTGCGCCCGGCTCCCGCGGCTCCCCCCACCCCAAGTGGGGCCTCAGCCGGGTCCCTACGGCGCTCTGTAGCCGCCAGCCGGTGTGAACCCTGCCCGCCTCCCTCCCTCCCGAGCCCCCAGGGTCTCCAAGCGGCCCCCTAGGCCTTGCTCATAGCCACCAGGGCACGCTCCAGGTCCTTGGGGGCCTTCCCGTCAGGCTCGCCAACTACTTCCTGTCTCTCGGGAGGGCGCCCCCCTGGGTGGGGACCACAGACCCCCTTGGCCGGGTCCAGGAGCGTGGACGGGCCGAGCCGCCAGCTGTCACACGCCAGCTGGAGCGTGGGTTCTGAGGGGTCACCACTCTCCCGGAGCCTCTCGGGGGGTCCCAGCGGCCTGGGGAGCTGGATGGCGCTGAGGGGGTGCCCAGAGGAGCCGCGGCCTGGCCCGGCGTCCTGGCAGCTCCGAGAGGGGCCGTGGGGCCCCAGGGGCCTGAGGCAGGGAAAGCGAGGTGAGGGGGCCGTGGGTGAAGGCCCACCTCACTCAGGGCTCCCTGCCATGCTCTGGGTTCAGTCAACCAACACCCTCCGGAGACCTTCGTCTCCCGGGGATAGGAGCTCCTGAGCGTCACGCCGCCCGGGGGTGACGTGAGTGGCCCGCACAGGCTGCTTCCTCTGGGCCTCACCTGGCAGCTGAGCTGGGCTGTGTGCGTAGCTGAGCGGGAAAAACGTGGACACAGAGGGCAGGAAGGGGCTCCTCTGAGACGGCCAGGCCCCTCGGGGCAGACAGTGGCAGGGCCTGCAGCCGTCACAGGGCCCCGGCGCCCAGCCAGCAGGCCAGGAGCCTGCGGAAGGCCCCGCAGCGGCCAGGACGTGGAGCGGTCCGCGTTCCGTTCCGTCTCCGTCCATGGTGCACGCTCTGCCTTTGCCGCTCTGCCGGTGAGGCTGCTTCCGGCTGCGCGGCTCTCCCCTGGAGGGCTGGCTTTCTGGCTGATCCTAGGGGGCGTGGAGGTGGTCGACAAGTAGCCTGTTCCTCGGATGGCATTCAGGCTTTCACTGGGTTGAAAATGGCTTCTGACGACACGTGTGTACCCCACGGAGGCAGAGCCGTGTGTGCCGACGACCCACCGGAGCCCCCGCGAAAGCCCCTCTGTGCTCTGTTCCCCCAGCGCCCGGCAGCCCCAGCTTTCTGGCGTTCTCCGAAATAACCTCCACCGCGCTCAACGTCTCCTGGGGCGAGCCGGCAGCCGCCAACGGCGTCCTGCAGGGCTACCGCGTGGTGTACGAGCCCTTGGCGCCTGTGCAAGGTGAGGCGGGGGCGTAGGGGGGAGGAGGGCAGGGGGCGGGGACTGGGTGCGCAGTGCCACAGGACCTGTGGCCACACCTCCGCCCCCAGTCCCCCGCGGTGCTGGTCCCGCTGGCCTGCGTGCATGCGCCTCGGACCGCATCTCTTCAGTTCCCGAGACACTTCTCCGAGGTTCCTCCTGGGCTCTGTCCTCGTGGGCCCTGCGGAGGCGGCTGTGAGCGGCGCTCAGGGGCCCCTCAGGGCCAGGCTGCCGACCCGACAGCATCAGGGTCGGGGCGTGGGGCTGCCAGGTGTTTCTCCGGCCTCCCCTCCGTCCGTCCATGTCCGTGAGCGCTCACGGCGCACCTGCCGTGGGCCCGGCTGTATCCCGGCTGCTGGGGCCTGTGGTCCCAGGGCAGGGGGATCTGAGAGAACTGGTCACCGAGACCCCTGGGTCCTGGGTCCGGCGCACTTGCACCCCCGTGAGGAAGGAAGCAGCCCGGCGTCAGACAAGCCAAACTCTGGTGGTGGCCGGCGCCGGGAAGGAAACGGGGAATGGCGAGGGCGCTAGGCACAGGGAGGAGGCCTGAATGGCGAGAGGGAGCCTGGCCCAAAGATCCGAGGGAGAGCCCCCGCAGGAGGCTTAGGGGCCGGAGGCTCTGGGGGGGGGGTGAGGGCGGGGAGGGGAGTGTCCCTCCCAGACCAAGCCTCACCAGGGAGGGCACTACAGGTGCCCTGCCTGCGGCCCCCAGGGGCAGGGCCGGCCTCGCAGGGCAGGGCGGTGGTGAGAGCGGAATGGGAGGGTCTGTGCTCCGGGAGACCAGGGCGCTCTGCCTGAGGACCAGCCTCAGCACCTCTGGTGAAAATGCAGGTCGACGACCGCCTGGCGTCCGGGACCAGGCAGAGACAGGGGTGCCCAGAGGAGCAGAGAAAATGCTTCAACACGGGGCCCTAGAGGAGCAACGACACAGCCTAGAACCGAGTGATGGTCATGCCCGGGGACACCTGTGGGTGTGCGGCCACGTCCTGGCCCAGGACCTGGGCGCCGGGTGTGACAGGCAGAGGGTGATGGGGAGGGGAGACGTGGGGGGTCGCAGGAGGGAGAGGCAGGGGGATGTGACGGGAAGCGGGTGACAGCGCGAGGGTGAGAATCGGCCGCGTGAGGGGCGCTGGGTTTGGAGGCGGAGCCGGGGGGTGTGCCGGATTGGATGAAGGTGAGGGGCAGGAGCCGGGGGTGGGCGCTTTGCGGTCACTCACACGGCACACGGCCCACTCGGCTGCTGCGTGGCTGTCCCAGCCCTGCGCCCCCCTGCCCCGCTCATGAGCGTCCGGTGGGCGTCTCTTCCCACCCTCCGCGGACCAGGCACTGCGGCTCTGGAGGAGGAGACGGGCCCAGGGCAGTGTCCCTGGTGATGCGCACTGGCAGGCTGTGAAATCTCCGACACTCGGCGTCTGGGGAGAAGCACGGCCGCACACCAGACGACACCGGCTCCCCACCGGAGCCGTGATGGGAGTTCCCTTTGCTGTCGGCGCACTCGGGGAAGCGGAGTGGATTCGAAGAAGAGAATGTAGCGCCCGGCTTCCTCTCATCGGCTCTGCCCTGCCCTTGACCGTGAGGTTCACTGTTATGTCGCGAAGTGCTGAGAGAGGAGGAAATGCTCCCAGTGAACTGTGGCCGGGACTTCCGTGCCATCGGCTCCGCCGCGTCCCGAATCCGGGGTGGGAAAACGTGAGGGGAGAGCGCGTCTCGGGCACTCAGTGAGCTCGGACGAGCCCCGGTGCGGCAGCAAGCGGGTCCACGGTGTGAACGGGGGGCTGGGCCCAGCGCCCTCCCCAGGCGGCGTGGCCGCGCTCGGCTGCGTTCTGTCAGAACTGAGCGCCCGCCTGGGTGGCCCCGCCCGGGCTCCAGATGGGGTCCCAGCGGGGGGCATGGGCCAAACACAGCCGAATGAGAGGGGGCTGCCGGAGCTCACGAGTCCGGCGGACCGCAGAGTCCTTCCTCGTCGGGGACGTGGATGCCCAGGGAGTGCAGCGCGGCCCAGGCCACAGGGCCCCGGGTCGACCGTCCGGAAGACAGGCCAGTTTCTCCCGAGTGCGGAGATGGGAGGCCCAGCCCCGGCCAGCCCCTGCCGCGCGGGAGTGCCGAGCCGCACGGAACGCTGAGCCGTGTTCTCGGGAATTCGGTTTCACGGCAGAGTTATTTTTATGTTTCCTAGAATGTTTTTAACTGTAGTATTTTATGCGATTGCACCCTGAGGCTTTGTCGTGCAGGGCATGGTTCAAAAACTGACTAAATAAACAAGACTCGGACATAATTGGGATGCGAGAGCCCAGCCGCACCCTGCCTCCCCGGTGGGGCAGAATTCACAGAACCGGACGTGGCCGGCTTGCGCCCTGGGGAGAAGGAAGGCGTTCTAACACAACGGAAGGGGGGCCGCTCCCCCCCAGAACAGCCTTGCGCCGGCAGGGCCCAGGCCGTTGCCATGAGGGCCGCGGTGGGGGCTGTGCGTGCAGACCCTCGCCCTCCGAGCCCTTTCCGAGTGAGGGGAGGCCAGGGTCAGGCTCCCTGGGCGGGTCCCCCACGTCCCTGCCGGGGCTCGGGCGTGGAGGCCACGCACATCTGTCGGTGTCGCTCTGAAACGACTTAGAAGAGAAGAACCTGGCTGAATCGATGTTTTATAAAAAGCACATGAAAACAGCAAACCAGACGAAGGTCGTTTGGAGGCCTGTCGGACTGGTGACTTCGAAGGACAGGTCCACTCTGCAGTGAGCACACGCGTGGCCCGTCTGTGGTCAGGCCGCTAGGGTGAGGGCTGGGGTGGCGCCGCGCCCTTGGCACCGAGGGCCAGCCCTGCTGTGGGCGTGGACAGCCAAACCTGGGGCGGCGGCGACTGGTGTCCTGAGCGACACAGTGACTCGGGCGTCTCGGGACACAGGCCCTCACGTCCTACCGCCAGGAGACGCCAGCAGAGCTCAGAGAAGCCTGCAGTCCGGGGCATCGTTTTCTGTCTTTTTTTAAGACTTTTTTATTTTTATTCTTAGAGAGGGAGGGAGAGAGAAAGAGTAAGGGAAACACCAATGTGTGGTTGTCTCTCGTGCGCCCCCTACTGGGGACTCGGCCCGCAACCCAGGCGAGCGCCCTGACTAGGAATCGAACCGGTGACGCTGTGGTTCACAGGCTGGCGCTCAGTGCGCTGAGCGGCACCAGCTGGGGCGGTGCATTGTTTCCAGACGTGTTTAACCAGAGAGCCTCAGTTCCCTCTGAAAAGCGCTGCGTTTGCGTCGTTAGCAGCACGTCCCCCTCTCGCTGCTGCCGCCCGACTCCCGCGTCTCTCGGCGCCGCCCGCGGCCTTCCTGCTCCCTGTACACGTTCACGTTCACGAGTGAGACCTCGTGGCTGTGTTGTCGCAGCTCTCCCAGTCCAGGCGGCGATATCTGCGGTGACAGTTTTTCTTCATCCTCACTTCAGGGTCCACGAATGACGTTGTCTCGAGCTGCCTGAGGCCTTGAGGCCACAGGTCAGCCGACCGGTGAGGCTGAGGGCCCCGCTGGGGAGCCCGCCCTGGAACTGAAAGTCCTGCCCCCACCCTGTGCACCCTCCCCCGGGGCTCAGGGAGCTCCAGGTCACCTGCGCTGGTGACACAGGCCCAGAGCAGCAGCAGAGGCCTGACGGGGGCCGGGGCCCGAGGTCCCCGCAGTGCCCAGGGGCCGGGCCTGTGGACACTGAGGCCGTGGGCCGCCCCTCCCACCGTGGGGGTGGGTTCTCCCCACTGCGGGCGCCCACTGACCGAGCGTGAGCTCTGAGCACGCTCCTGTGCGCCGAACGTCGGCTGTCCGGGGAGAAGCCCTTCCTCACCCGGCTGCACGCCCGTTCCCTCTCTAAACCGGGCCGCCCGCCCGTGCTCTCGCCGCTCCAGGGGTGAGCAAGGTGGTGACCGTGGACGTCGCAGGGAACGGGCCGCGCTGGCTGAAGGTGCGGGACCTCACCAAGGGCGTGACCTACTTCTTCCGCGTCCAAGCGCGGACCATCGCCTACGGGCCCGAGCTGCAAGCCAACGTCACGGCCGGGCCGGCCGAGGGTGAGTGGGTGCTCCCGCGTCCCCAGGTTGGGGACAGCCGTCTGTGGGCGGGGAGCCAGCAGGAACTCGGGACCAGGGGGCCTGTGGGTGTCCTCAAAGGCCTGTGTGCACGCTCTGCCCACGGCTCGATCGGTGCCCGTGAGCAGCTTCTTAGGTGTTAAGTGTGGGGAGTCTCGATTTGTTTTCTGGGAAAAATTAAGAGAAAAAAAGTGAGTTTGAGTTTTGAAATACGACACATAAGAAAACTTGAGTTTCCACAAGTCGTGAAGACCAGCCATGCAGCTTGCTCCCGAGACTGCGCGGGCCTTAGTCGAACCCCTCACCACACCGGGCAGGCCAACGGAAGGCCACGCAGAGGGCCGGCACCGCGCTGGGCACTCCGCACGTGCCCTCTCCTCCGCCCTTCTGACCGGCCCCACGTTGTCACCGAGCGAGGGTGGCGGCTCGCCCAGCGCACAGAAACCCAGACGCGGTGGGGGGGGGGGGCGGGTGCGGGGGGCCACGCTGGAGCCTGCCAGTCCCCAGGGGCCAAAATCGCCCTCTTTTCTGTGTTACCACACAGGTTCCCCGGGGTCCCCGAGAGACGTCCTGGTCACCAAATCGGCCTCTGAGCTGACGCTGCAGTGGACCGCGGGGAGTGCCGGCAGGGCGCCCACCACGGGCTACGTCATCGAGGCCAGGCCCTCAGGTAAGGGGGCGGGGCCGTGGGCGCCGGAGTCGGGCACCGCCCTCAGAGTCCCAGGGTCTGAGCGTCAGCGCTGGGCCCCTCCTCCCAGCGTTTCCCTGGTGACGCCGGCCAGGAGGGCCCTGCGGTTGCAGTGAGAGGCCCCGCCATGCTCCTCCCGTGCGGTTGACCTCACAGGCGCCTGTCCGCCCTGTCTGATCCGCAGCACACCTGCCAGGCGAAAATGCCACTCCCAGAAGCGAGCACCCTAGAACTTGGGGACACTTGGAGGTGCTTTCGACTCACCAGTGAGACCCAAGAGAATTTCCAGGGTTCTCATTGCGGGTTCTGAGAGTTTGCTTCCCGGGTGGAAGGCGTCGAGATCGTGTCTGATCCTGACAAACTGTCCTGTGAATAGCGAAGCCCACACAGGGTCCGCTCCAGGTCTGCGGCTCCCGAATCGGAGGTCTCAGCGCCCCGCCCCCGACCCCGCCCCATTCGTCTTCGGTAACTGAGGGTGGGAGCTACTGGAAAACGCACTTCCGACGGGTTGAGTCGGACGTGATGGTCGGCGCCGGGAGTTTCACCCCAAGCAGAGAGCGCGGAGTTCACTGCTCAGCTCCCCGGAGCGTCAGCGTGAAAATGCAGATGTGTGTGCGCGGGGGTGCGGGGAGCAGCGTCCGGAAAGCGGGCTGCCCAGCCTGCCGCCTGGCAGGCAGCAGCGCCCAGGACCTTGCAGTCTGGTGTTTAAAGAAGCCACTAGACGGAGAAGAAAGGTCCCAAGTCACACGCATTGCTGTGCCAGAGGCGTCCCCAATCCCCCACCAGATTGCTTTTGAAAGATTACTAGCTTTCAGTGCCTTCCAGAAACTTCTAAGCCTAGTTCGTAGGACCGAAATTTCCACTCAAAGGCGACATGAAAAAAACCTCTGGCCCAAGAACCCCCAGTCCGCTCGCCGGCCCGAGGGTCCTGAGATCCCTGTTGAACAAGGCGCTCGGCCTGTGCTGGGGACGGGGATCCCAGGTCCGTGAGTGACCGGCTGTGGCCTCTGTAGTCACTCACCCCGCCCCACCCCCTGAAGGCAGACGCCCAGAATGGGTGCGGGCTGCGGGCTGCCCCGACCTGCAGGAGCAGCTGCGTCCCCCCCCCCAACCCCGGGTCAGGCGCTGCGTGGGTGACGGAGGCGCTTTGCGGACTCTGGGGCCCTCCCGGGCGCGTGATGGGGGTCAAGTCTGTGCGTTCAGGTGGGAAGAAGTATGTTTCTTATTTTCACTCACCTCTTACTGAAACTCGGCATGTTCTCCCCTTGTAAATGTCAGTTGGCTACAACCAAACACCTCACCCGGGGAGGCTTATGTCAGAGGAACATCGTCTCTCAGCTCCGGGGGCGGAGGTCTGAGGGCGCGGTGTGGGCAGGGCAGTTCCCGCGGAGGTGGGGCCCGGCCTGTCCCAGGCGTCTCCCCAGCCTCTGCGCGGCTGCCAGTCCTGGGCGCCCCGAGGCTTGTGTGAGTCTGACCCACGCGCCTCCTCTTCCCCGAGTTCTCCCCACGTCCGCGTGTAAACGTCCCCATTCTGTGAGGCCACCGGTCACATTAGGGGCCCGTCCTCACCACCCCGTCGTGAGTAACTGCTTCTGCCATGGCCCTGTTTCCAAACAAGGCCACGTGCTAAGGCAATGGGGACCAAGCCTTGAACATACGAATCTTGAGGAGCCACAATTCAACCCAAAAGCACAAATGGAACTGCAGTCCCTGAGACGTGGTCAGCAGAGACACCACGGCCGCTTCCGTGTCACGTTCCCACTGTGGCAGGCGTCCCCACAAGCTCAGCGTCGTCCGGAGACCCCCGCTAGACCCCGTCATCCCACGTCCCGTGGCGAGGGTGGTGGGCTCGCCCGTCTTTCCACCTCGTCTCCCAGCGAGCCCTGGGGCTGCACGCGGGGCGGAGAAAACCACCCCCTGTCTGCACCGGCAGCCTCACCGGGAGCCGGACGCCGCGGCAGACTCCCACTGACCTCTGGGTAATTGAAAGCCTTACCAATGGAACTGGTTTCCCTTTAATTTTGGTTCATGCACCGAAAGCTGTTCGCAGAAGGTGTCCTTCACGGTCAGCAGATGGCTGAAGGGGCCGCGTGCCAAGAGAAGACCAGGAAGCCCGGCCCTAGAGGACACCCGCACAGGACTCCCTGTCTCCCTGAGCGCAGTGTGCGGGCGGACGTGGGGCTCGGCGAGGGCCCGGGGCGTCCGGTGACATCTGTAGCTCTGCACACTGTCGCCACTGGGGGCCCTGGAGAAACGACACACGGCATCTCTGTTCATGTCCACAGCTGCGTGGAGTCTACAGCTATCTCATAACGTTTGGCCTAAAGTTTACGCATAATACAGACGCACAGCCCCACGGAGGGTCTCCCCGTGCAGTCGAGGGCACAGACGCGTCCTCGGCACGAGCGTTTCACGTTGGAGACCAGCCTGCGGGGCGGCGGCCCCGCCCACGAGGGCCAGGCCCTGACTGTCAGGCCGGCCTGCGCAGCTGCTGGACTCCCCCGGGGTCCTGCGTGCTCAGCCACCCCCCCAGCGACAGGGACGCAGCGGTGTCTGGGAGCAGGCGCGCCCCTCCCGTGGGGGCGGGGGAGCTGGCGCGGGAGGGAAAGACCGAGTCAATCCACTCACCAGAAGGACCGGAGCGGACTGGAAGCCCGTTCCGAGGGGGAGGATGCCTGTCCTCGGGACCCCCGATCCTGACCACTTCCCTTTTCTCAGCCAGTGGGTGGCGCATGGAGGGCAGCAAAGTCGGCGTCTGTGTTCTTCAAGAAAAGCGGAGCCGATGGAGCCGGCGTGCCTGTGGGCCCCACGCAGCTCTCCCCCCGCGGCTGCCAGGTCCCACCCTGGGGCCAGGGTGCGATTACGGAGGCACACTTTGCGAAGCGTATTTCTCAGCGGGGCCCCACTACCTTGTCACCTGGCGGTGCCATTTTCCCGACAGTGTCTCGGTGCCCCCTCAGGGTCCAAGAACTCGGACAGACCCGCAGACAGACCCGATCCAGGCTCGCTGCACTGCCATGGACCCCTCCACCGGAGGTCAGGGGAAGGTCGACATCTCCCCCAGCAAGTTCAAAGCCCTCGGGCCAGCAGGGCTACTGACCAGTCATCCTGGCGGCAGCCAACCAGGGAGGTGGCTTTGGAACACACCACCGCTGTTCTCTTCCTGCCAGTCACAGTTTTCTCGGATGGTGACCCCGGAGCCCCCTAAGGGGTGAAGGAAAGGCAGCGGGGTGTCCCGAGCACACCCATGGGGCGGAGCCTCCCCTGGGTGGCAGAGCCGGCTGACTCCGGTCCCAGAATGGCCCTTTACTCAGACGAGGTCCTGGCTCCTCGCCCGGGCTCCCTGGGGTGGAGACCAGGCCCTGGGACCACCGAGCGCTGGGAAAGCCAGCTGCACACATCTCGTTACAGCTAATAGTTCCGTAATGTTGCCCCCGAATCCTGCCGCCCAAAGCTCAGGGCACTTTTCTCCACCGCGGACTTAGGTGGACGTTTAGCAGGACTGTACAGACGGGCGCGATCCACCGCACGGACGGAGTGGGCTCTCAGCAGCTGCCAGGTTCCACTCCCCACCCATGATTCTGATCTGAATGTTAGTGTGGATCGGTAGCCTGGTGAATTATAGATGAAGCCTAAAATGCTGAATATGCTAATTTTGGAAAGGAAGAATTAAGCACAGTAAAAATGGGAACTTTTTTTTCAGTTAATTCCGAAGGAAATCTCTTGGTATGACGGCCCCTGCCCCGACATTTTTCACTGTAAGTGGATTGCTAACTACCTCGTTCTGGGTTGAGATGCTGCATCAATATTTTAAAATGTTTTTTATGAAAAATGCACACGATTCCTAGAGCTACGACAGAGTGCTTACAATAAAATGTGGCTTCAGGTGACGGTACAGGAAGGGGGAAGAGCTTTCCTTCCAGCGGCAAGAAAGCGTTACAGAAGCACGAATGCAGAAGACGTGCGCGGTCAGCCCGAGGATGCCCGTCGCACTCCGCGGCCCTTCGTTTCGGTGGTTTTAAGCAACATCCAGTTTAAAAGAGAATGCGTTTTTTCCATCAGTCTCTTTCACAGCATCAGGGGGTCTGTGTTTCGAGAGGAAAACGCTGCCCGACTCCCGCAGCGCTGAGAGCCCGGAGCGGAGGCGTGGTCCCTGTGGCGCTAAGGGAAGGGCGCTGGCTGCCGCCGGGTCAGAGCAGCCTGCGGGCCGGGCCGCGCCAGGCTGTGCGCGCGCACTGGCGCAGGGGACTTGGAGCGGGAGAGGACCGCAGAGGAAGGGCGGCGGGCGGATGGGTCGCGTCAACAGGTACTTATGGAACTCTCGGAAACTTCGAGGCGCAGTGGTTGAAGACACAGGTGATGGAAGAGGTGCTCTGGAAGCCCATTGGCAGAAGCACCCACGACTTCGTGGGTGTAGGAGTGGGGTCAAGGGTGGCCTCCCAAGATGAGTCTGAAGGGGTGGAATGGCCTTGTTGGTTTTGCTTTGTCCCCTGCCTGCCGCTCTTTGAAAACGGACATCTCACCTGACTCCCTGATGGGCGAATGCTCGTGGAGTGGGGGGTGAAAGGGCCTAGGACCCGGGAGGCAAAGGGAGTGGCCTATGGGGGCGTGGCCGTGTGAGGGCGTGGCCTGTGCCCAAGAGAGGCATTCTCTGCACCTGTGGTTCCTGATGCCTCTCACGCAAAACTCAGAATGTAAGTCCCACACAACAATCCTTCCGTGTGGAAACCTCAGGATTTTAGGAGGAAAAGGGAAGGTTTAGGAGGAAAAGGGAAAGGTTACAGCGTGCCATTGTGGCCTTAGTAGTAGTAATGGGTATCCTAGAGAAACATACAAATGCGAATATTTAGAAATAAATGAGCACGGAGCTATCTTTCTGCCGGTGCAGAGATAGCACCTTTTAAAGCTCATTCGCAGTCTTTCCCTCGTTAACCTGCGACTGTAAGGACTTAATCTGTGCGAACGCTAAATCCTGTGCAAGCACAGACGTCGGCACTAGCAATTTCCTTTCTGTTTGCTGTCGGGCTAATCCACTCGAGCGGGTCTGGCGCTCCGAGCGCCTGATGAGGTTGGCCTCCGGATGAGCCGTGGCGGCCGGGGGCACCCGGGCGTGACTGTGCCGTTCCAGAGGGCCTCGCCCCCCCCCCCCCGGCCTCCGGCTCATTTGAAAAGACCACACACCCGTGCCTGCCCGAGAAATTGTAATTCCTGAAGGGTCTCGGCTCAGACGAACATTCTGGGGATCCTTTCTGCCGCTTCTCGCCTGACGGCCTCCTTCGGGGCTGGGTCCAGGCCTGCTGTCCCCGACACTGCGCTGTCTCTGAGCGCTCCCTGCCACCGGCCGCAGGGGCTCAGTCCCGCGGGAGAGGCTGCACACCGAAGGCCTTCGCCCCTTCCGTTCCCGTGGAGTCAGACAGCACGGGCCCTCCTGTGATGGGGTAGTTTCACTTAGCCTAATGGCTTTAAGTTCTATTTTAGTGTTTTCCTGTTGTCAAGGGTTTAAGCAAACTCCATATATAGTCTGTGGTAGAATACACTTAAAATTTACCATTTAATTATTGGTGTCCAGCACAAGTGACATTCGGCATGCTCACACCGTTGTGTGGCCGTCCCCACCATCGTCTCCAGAACGTTCTCACCTTCTCACAGTGGGACTCTGTCCTCACCACATGACACGCTCACTGCCCCTTCCCCTCCCCTAGCCCCCGGCACCCCCCCCTCCTGCTCCCTGTCTCTGTGAATTGGCGCCTCTAGGGACTTCACAGAAGCGGAATGGGACAGTGTTTTTCCTTCTGTGACTGGCTTGTTTCACTTGGCACGGTGGCCTCCAGGTCCCTCCACATTGTAGCGGGTGTCAGAATTCCCTTTGGTGTCAGGGCCGAATGGTGGCCATTGTCTGGAGGGACCCCCTCGTGTTCCTCCGTGCCCCGTCAGTGCATACCTGGGTCGCTGCCACCTTTGGCCTTGTGAATATTGTGGCTGGGAACGTGGGTGTGCAAGTACCCGTGCGAAGTTCAATGTAACTGTGTAATTTGCACTTGTACTTGGTAAAGAGGGTTAAGTGCGCGCACACCGGTTAAGACACCAGCTCACCTGGGGCAGGTTGGAAGCTCCAGCCACTTCACAGGTGCTGGAGCCCAAGGTCCGCACTTTGCAAGTTCAGTTCGGGCGGTGGAGGCAGCGTCCGTGGGGGGAAGGGCCCAGCAGGGTTGTCCGGGCAGGTGCAGACCCCACGTCCCAGCCACACCGGGCGCCTTCGCTGCGATGGGAGCGTGACCTGGAGCGTTTCCCAGCTGGAAAGTCGCGCTGGGAGCCCTGCGTTCCCTGCCCGAGGCCACGCGGCATCCCCGCAAAGCTGGCAGTGGAGGCCGAGGGGCTGTGGTTTCAAGTTTGCGTGTCGACCATCGGCTCCAGTTAGAATGCAGGTGGGCCACCGTGGGCACTGGGAAGACTCAGCGCCGTGGCTGGTGTGCGCAGGGGCCAGCGGAGCCGGGCGGTGGCCGGGGTGGGTGTCCCGTGGTCGGTCAGGGACGCAGGACATAGGGTTAGTGACCACATGCACACGGCGGGGAACACAGCAGCGAGCCCAGCCAGAAACCCTGAACCAAAGAGGAGATTCGGGCAGGGAGCAGAGGGGAGGGGCTGGAATCTGCCGGAGAACGTTCTGGAAGACGCCACCACCCCGCTCACAGTCTCAGCAAGTCCACCGAGGAAGGAAAGGTCTCGGCTCCCCAAGGCCACTGCCCCCAACCCTGCGCACCTCACCCCAGCCTCGGACACGCACACCACGTGCCCTGGGCGAGGGGGCCGGCGAGCTGACCGGCCAGGGCCGCGTGGAGACCACTGGGGGGGGCAGCCCTAGCCTCCGCTCTCGCTGCGCCCGCTTCCCTAGCTGCACCCAGCGCTCTTGCTCTTGCAGATGAAGGCCTGTGGGACGTGTTCGTGAAGGACGTTCCCCGGAGCGCCACGTCCTACACCATCAGCCTGGACAGGCTCAGGCCAGGAGTGACCTACGAGTTCCGGGTGGTGGCTGTGAACCAGATGGGCTATGGGGAGCCCAGCAGCCCGTCCGCAGCCGTGTCAGGTAGGGTCCCCTCCGGGGGAGCTCTCGCTTCCGAGGGGGGAGGCCGGCACGGGACCCTGCCGCTTGCAGACGCTCCGGCGCATGGGGCCCGTGTGGAGCACGCAGTGCTGGGTGGCAGTGTGGTGCTGGCCCAGGGCGGTCCTCGTGTCCCCACGGCGCCAGCAAGGCCAGTGTGCCCCTGGGACAGTGGGTCGCTCTGGACAGTGTCAGACCCCAGGGCTCCTTAGGAGAGGGCAGTGGCTTCCTCCTTGTGGATCCAGAATGCTGCCGTGTCCTGACAGCCCGGGCCTCTGCGTGTCCAAAACCACTCTGCTGTCCCCTGTGTCCCTGCGGGCGCCCCGCTGTGTCCGTCCAGCACGGTGTCTAACGTCTGGCGGGTGTGTTTTCTGTGGGCGGCCGGCCTTGGGCCTCGACTGTGACAGGCTCCCTGCGCCTCCCAGCATTCGAGGCCTCAGGGCCAGCTCCTCTGCAGGGGACACAGCGGGGACACTGATGGGGCCCCAGGGCCTTCCGGCACCTTCCAGAAACAATTCCCGTTTTTTGGTTTTAGTAAACAGGATAAAACATGAGATGAGTATCTTCCTTTAGAGCAACGTGTAAAAGAAAACTTTCCTATTCGTTTCTCGAAGAGTACGTCTGAAAACGGGGCCAGTTGTCCCGCTCAGTGTCACTGCTCAGTGTCACCGGGGGCACGAACTAAATACAACAGCCCAGCCCGCAGGGGACCCGGGGGGCGGAGGAGGCCGACAGGTAGCAGACGGACCCGGATGCGAGCCTGCCCCGGGCCGGTTCTGGGCAGGTGTGGACGCCATCCAGCAGGTGGGAGCGGGGGTCAGAACAGGGCGCCTCCGGGCTTGGACCGCACCCCACAGGCTTTTAGGGGTGCCCACCTGGTTCCATCTGAGAGCGATCTCTCTGGTGGCCAGGCAGGGGGGACGAGGGCCCAGGCGGTGGTGGTGTGACGGGGAGAGACAGGCCCCTGAAGACAGGAGGCCCGGGACTTTGTCCGTCTTTCCCTCTAACCCAGACGCCTGGGAGAGCCCAGGAAAGGAGAGCCGGCAGGGTCGGGCCGCTCCGGGACAGGGGCGTCTCGGGGTGGGGCAGCCTGGGGGCCCGAGCGGCCCTGCGCTGGCACCAGTGCAGAAGGCGGGACAGAGCTGCCACTGAAGTCCTGCCCGGGCCAGAGACCTCGTCTTCCCTGTGCCTCGGGTCCCTCCGCACCCTGACCCCGGCCAGTTTGGGGACAGGGGGCGCGTCTGGGCGTCTGTCCGACGTCACCGCATGCTCATGTTTGCCCTCAGCCCAAGCGGACGCCCCGTTCTACGCCGAGTGGTGGTTCCTGCTGGTGCTGGCGCTGTCCTGCCTCATCGTCGTCCTGCTGGCCGCGTTCGCCCTGGTCCTGCGCGGGCAGAGCCGGAGATACAGGAGCTGCGGCACAGGTGGGCTGCCCCGCCCGGGGCTGGGGGGGTGGCGGCGGGGCGCCCGTCCGGGGGCGCCAGGCTCTCCCGACAGCCGTCAGAGTGTCCGTGTGTCTCGGACACGCCATCCGGTCCTGCAGCCTCTGAGTCTCAGTTTCCCCACCTGCACCCCACACAACGCAGCAGTGTTCTCTAATGTGACCAGAAGGTGCACAGTGTCAGACTGAGGGCTGTCGTGCCGCAGTGAGGCCGTGAGGACCAGGGGCTGGCACACGGCCCAGCTTAAGTGTCCCGCACACAGTGACAGAAACGCCACAGCACAGCCGTCGGGCGGCCCGAGTCTGTGCCTCGAGGGCCTTCCGCCCCGCGGCCCAGTGCCAAGCCCACGGCGGCCAGTTTACCTGCATGTCCCCAGCACGAGCGCTGTGCCTGGCACACAGTAGGTGCTCAGGAAGTGCTGCTGCCGGAAGAGTTGCCGTCATCAGAGAACGGGAGGACGTGGGGCAGAGCCGGCCACGAAGGAGCACCCGCGTGTGGCTCCGCCCACAGGAAGGTCACGGCGGGTGTTCCTGGGGGACGAGCCGGTGCCGCCGGCCGAGAAGGGCAGCCAGAAGGCGGGAGGGGAGCCTTCCGGGCCTGGGCAGCGCTCCCTGCCTGCCGTCCCCACGGGGCCGCGCTGCACTCTGGAGAGCCGCGCGCTCCGTTTAAAGACGTAGTTGCCGGGGGCAACTTCTTCACAGAAGCAGGTCTCACTGGACCCCAGACTGCGGGCTGCCCTCTCCCCCCCACGTCCCCACCATGGGGCCCACTGTCTAGGGTCACCAGGCCCGGTCCCAGGCCTCGGGCTCCTCCCGTCAGCTCATCCGTCCTCCCTCTTAGGACACGGGACCCCCGGTGAGGCTGTCCTACGGAGGAGCCGCCACGCTAGCCCGCCGCACCGCGGCCGCCAGCACCGTGGCCGCGCAGAGAGGGTTGATGAAACCCCGGAGCGCCTCGCCGCGTGCTCCTGTGACATAGGCAGCCCGTCCCTTCGAGGGGGGGTGCTTTTCTGTACGAACTCACTTCTGACGAGTGCCCCCGCGTCGGGTTTACTCCCGCGGGACTCACGGGGCGGGGAGGGCATGTCGGCTCACTGAGCTGGTGCTGTCACAGAGCCTGTGTCTGGCCGTGGGGGGTCCCCCACTTGTCACGCTCCCGCCCGACTGGGAGACAGAGACGACCTGCATGCAGCCTCTGGCACTCGGCCTCACCTGCAGTGTTAACTTCCCACCACAAACGGACCCTCGGAAAAGTGCCTGCCTACCAGGATGGCCCCCTCCCGCCCAGGGCACACAGAGCCCAAGGCCGTGCTGGCACGGCCTGGCCCCACACCCCCCTTCCTGCACCCCAACACGACCGTCCTCGGTGGGTTCCCTCGGCTCCCGCCTGACCCCCCCACCCCCGCCAGCACCCTCATCTTCCCCGGGCGCTCTGTTCTGTGTTGGTGTAGGCACACCTCGGGGAGGGGCAAGGCCCCCACAGAGGGGACCCTCGGGGTTAGAAACCGGGCCAAATCGAGAAGGCCCACGTGGACCCCGGTGCGGGTCAGCCCCGTACCCCCGGCCAGTGCAGCGGGAGCCGAGCAGAGAAGGCCAAGGAGCTATTAGGACTTGTGTTTGCTCGGAACTTGGAGTCTGGTCAGGGAGACAGAGGCGGACGAGGGAAAGCGAGCAAACGCGTCTGAAAAACCCAGCGACCCGGTGACCACACCTGGGGAAACCGCAGGCGAGACTGTCTCGGCTCCGGGGGCCGGGGAAGGGGGGGGTCGGCAGGCTGCTCTGTGGGGCACCTGGAAAGCTCTCTCTGGTCCCCTGGCCTGCGAGCGGGGGTCTGAAGGACGGGGGCACGTGAGCCAGGAGGTTTGGGGGACGGGGTGCACCCGCCGGCTTCCAGGCCTGGGCTCCACCCCACCTGCCGGTGTGTTCGGGATGCGCTGTGATGCGCACTCACAGGTCCGCTTCCTAGAGCGGCCCCCGGCGCCGGCGGAGCACTGCCTGCCTGCCTGCCTGCCGTCCGGGCAGCGGGGAGCCCGCGCCCCCGCCAGCCCCTCCAATCTGCTGTCTGCCGGCTGGCTTGCCACACGGTTGTTGCAGCTGCGTTTGGTCTGTTAAACGTCGATTCCCCTGACTTTTATCCAGTGGGCGCTCGCTGCGTGCCCTTTCATGCTGTACTCTGATGAGAACACTGGTGTTTTGGTGTCAGGCAGAACACGCGCTGAAAGGCGGGCATTGCCACCTTGCTCCTGCGTTGTTTGTAAGACCGTAGTTCTCCCGGGCTGGGCCCTCGGGCCCCGCCCACTGGGCCAGGGCGGGCCTGCGGGAGGGCCGGGTTTCCATGGTGTCGGGCCCCTGCGAGGCCCGGGAGAGGCGCTCGGCTCAGAGACGCTGGGGGGCGCTCGCCTGCGACGCCCGCTCACCGTCGGGTCCCACTTGCGCTTCAGGTAAGGGCCTCTCCCACGTGGAGGAGTCCGTGACCCTGGACAACGGAGGCTTCGCTGCCTTGGAGCTCAACAGCCGGCACCTCAGTGTCAAGAACACTTTCTCGAAGAAGAACGGGACCAGGTAGGGACATGGCAGCTGTCGTGACCCACCCCCCCCACCCCCCCGCAAGGACCTGTGTGCTGGCCAGAGACACGTCCCCACACCCGCTGGTCCCACCGAGTCCCAGCAGGGGCAGCATTGAGTCAGGGTAGTTGGTCGGACTCCTGGGGTCGTAAACAGAGGGCAGGTCTCAGGTGTGCAGGGGGGTGACCTGGGGAGACCCCACAGCCCTGGGCAGGCCCTCTGTCCAGGGAGCCCCTGGGATTAGTCCCCGCGAGCACCGCAGACTGGGAATTTGTTGCATCTGTCGCCAAAATGGTATCAGAGGCCGTGAGGTCGGAGGCGGCGGGTCTCCTCTCGCTCAGCCAGAGCGCGGTCCCGAGGCCCCGGGCGGGGCGGGGCGCGGCTGCCCGGCGCGCCCTCAAGCAGCGGCGCCCCGCCCCCAGGTCCCCGCCCCGGCCGAGCCCCGGGGGGCTGCACTACTCGGACGAGGACATCTGCAACAAGTACAACGGCGCCGTGCTGGCCGAGAGCATGAACCTCCAGGAGAAGTCGGTGGACGCGTCCGAGTCCGAGGTCAGTGTTGCGGCCCCTCCCGCTCCTGTCCCGAGCCCTCTGCTTCCTCAGGGTGCCTGGCGGCTTGTCTCGGTTGGGTGTGACAAGGACAAGGGCCCCACTGACAGATGAGGGAGGGATGCGAGACTCTGAGCTCAGGCCCACAGCCCCCAGAGCCCCTCCACGGCCTCGGCCTGGGCGGCACCGACGCCCCGACGGGCTCCCAGAGCAGCGGGTCCCACCTCTGAGCAGACCCGCCTCTGCAGGACGTTCCCTGGTGCCGAGGGGTCTGGGACGTGGTCCCAGCAGTCCCCGCCCCAGCGGCGTTTCCACGGGTGATGTGCCCCAGGTGACCTTTGATCCAAGGCCACCCTCCTTCCTCCTGCTCTCAGAACCAGGCCTGCTGTGTCCTGGGGGTGGCCGTGCACTTGGTGGCCTCTGGACCCCAGCTGAGAGTTGGGGGTCCTGAGCCTGCGAGACTGAGAGAAATGGGGACACCCCCACGCTCCCCCACATTTCTGCCCCTTCCACCAGCTGCCCTTCCCGCCACTCGCGCTGAAGGGGGTTTTTCCTCAAGACAGCTCTGGGTCCATTAACAGCGTCCAGCAGCTCCCCCTTAAGACACGGCCCTGTCCTCGCTGAGCAGATGCACAGGAGAGCTCTCTCCCCGAGGGGTGGGCGCCTCTGCCGTGACCCCCGCAGGGTGAGGGCCTGCGAACCTCCGGCCCCCTTTGTGCAGTGCTCAGCTGTGGGGCTGAGTGGTCCAGGGCGCCAGGCTCACAGGGGAGTGGCAGGACGGACCTTTTCCAGGGAGGCAGCACAGTGGGGACCCCACCAGGAGCTCGGCCTCCCTGCCCTCCCCGCCCCCACTGTCTCCAATCCCACACCACCCGGGGAAGCTGACTTCCCGTCCGTCCTAAGCTTCCCCGGCTCGGGTCTGCCAGACCTCAGGAGGGAGAGAAATCACCAGGCCCTTCGATAGATGTGCAGGCTGACCCCACCTCCCAGCATTTTTACTCTGAATCAATATGTAATCTAAAATAAGTTTCACCTTCATTCTGACCTAAATTCAGGCCTTATTGAGCCCTGAGGCTCAATACAATGGCTTCTTTTAAACCACGGTTTGTACTCCAGCTCCCAGGGAGAGGGGAGGGCAGGTCGTGTCTCACCTGCTTCGCTCCCAGTTTCTGTTTACAAAGGCCAGGGGGCCCCATCTGCACCGTGGCCCGGGGCGTGGAGAAAGCCACGGCACTCCCTGTTCCGAGAGCAAGTCTGTCTAAACCCGGCGCTGTGGGGTGAAACCCGGCAAACACTCCCCAGCCTGCTTGTGATGGAGAGTCAGCAGCCTGCTTCCAGCTGCTGGCGCCCCAAGCGACGCGCAGAAGCGCAGGCCGGCCCTCCTGCCGACCGTCTGCAGCAGCAGGGCGAGAACCAGCCTCGCGCCCCTCCTGGCGCTGGGCCCTAACTGCGGGGCTCGGCCCCCGCACACCTGCAGGTCCCCGGGCGGCAGTGGGAGTGGGCGCGCATCAGCTCGGCAGGGGGCGCTACTAGCGGCTGTGTGTCCGGCACGAATTGAGCCCCCACTCCGGGCCAGGCCCAGGCTAACGCCTCTGCGAGGTCGGGCGACGCTCCGCGCTGGTCACACGACAAGGCCAAGGCTGAAGTCATCCAGCCCCTTGTCTCTCAGGGCTTAACTGAACCCGCCCCCGCGCCGGTGCCCCTCCAGCCTAGCGCTGGGCCTGTGGCGGTTCCTGCAGCGGCCGGAATCCAGCGCCGGAGCTCCGCACTATTTGTTCGCGGATGCGTTCCCAGAGCGGGTCCCTGAAAAGGGCGCGGTCCCGCGCCTGACGGGTTTGAGATTCCATCTGGCTGGTTTCTAAGGAGGGTTATCAAGTGCGTGCCGGCACGGAGCTAGGCAGGTACGTGCACCCATTCGTGCGCGTGCGCACGCGAGCCTGACTATGGATGCGGTGCACAGAAACGAGCGGGGGGGGGGGGGGTGATGGGGGCAGGGAGGGAGGAGCAAGGGATGTGGACGCACACCGAACCCTGCGCGGAGGTCGCCACGACCTCATATGATACATGAGAAGGCCAGGCCGTCTGATCGGCGCCCCCGCCCAGGCCCCGTGGATCGGGGTAGACGCCTCTGCTCCGAGGTGCGGCCTTCTGCGGGTGCGCCGACTCCAGGGACCGCGCGGGCTCGGCGAGACTCGCAGGCCCTTGGTCTCAGCCCCAGCTCGGGCTCCGTGGGGGTGCGCCCCCCCGGAACCCTCCACTACGGCTAGCTCTGACTTTTGACCGCTCCGGGCACGGGCCACTCCGCGGTGGGCCCAGGAGGCTGTCAGCCTTTCAGGTCCGCTCTGGCCACGGGGCGGCTCCCCTTAGCGCCCCACCCCGGCCTGTCTCTGTTAAACTGCTGGCTGGCTTGTGGCTTTGCCTGTGGCTGTCACTGGACTCCCAGCCTCCTCCGAAGCTTCCAGCTCCCCGGCCTGCAGAGCTGGGGGCACCGGTCCTGCTGGACCGTGTCTCCCCATGCAGGACCTCAGTCATGGCACCAAAACCCAGTTGGGGACCCGCCCCCGCCCCCGCGGTGGCAGGCCTGCTGTGCAGGCCGGCTGCTGGTCCAGATGGCAGCCCCCGGTCCTCTGGCCTTGCCCTCCCCGAGCGAGCGCTCTTCCCTCCCAGTGGGCAGGGCGGGGCGCGGGGCTCAGTGTTCTCGCCGCCACACCTGCTGGGGGGCACCGGCCCACGCTCGAAGCCCAGGTGCGGGCAGGCAGCCCGGTCCTCCGGCCTCCTGGAGTAACGGAGGTCTGCCCCGTGGTGCTGGGGCCCGTGGGTTGGTGACAGAGGCCAGTGGCCGTCTCCCCCAGCTCAAACCACACTCCTGGGTCAGAGCTGGGGGGAGGGGGCTGGGGGCTGTCTTCTGGGCCACACCTGCCCGGAGGGTGCTTCAGTCACACTGCGCTGGGGGACAGAGTGGCAGGTCAGGGGTCAAGGGCCTCAGACTCCTGCGCTTCTTAGTGAAGTTTAGATTTTCTACAACATATGTGCTCTACAAAATGGATCATGTGCTCTGTGCCACTGGCACCATTGCCAGAGGCTTTTACATGGCTGTTTGTAAAACACTTCTCCCCGCTGACGTCCGTGCCCCCTGGGGACAGGCCTGGCTGAGCGCCCGTCTTTGCATTCACATGGTGAGAAACCAGCTGAGTCCTGACCTTGGCTGTCCTGGGTGACAGTGACTTCTGGCCTTGTCCCTTAACACCGGAGTGACAGAACCAGAGTCGGGTTCCAGAACTGTCACAGCGCCCTGAGCGAGATCGTGGGGTCCAGAGAGAGCAGGCCCAGGGCGGCCGGCCCAGGACGTCCCGGTATGCTGACCGGGCCTCTGCAGACAGGGCTCTCCCTCGAAGCTGGCGTTCCACCAACACGGCCGCGACGGCGTCCTTTCCCCCGGTGGTGTTCTTACCCGTTTCCAGAAACGCTGCTCAGTGAAAATCCACGCCCCCACTCTCATCCACCTGGTCGGAGCTGCTCTGTGCTCGGCCAGCAGCGTCACGTGCCCGGCCACAGTCCCCTCCGTCCCTGCTCGGAAGTAAGAGGGCTTGTCACGGTTTTACCCACGGCTGCTTGTGAGTTACATCAGCGCTGCTGTCCAAATCACATTCTAAAAACTGTTTTTCACGCCACAGAAACAGTTTTCAAAGATCTCTCCTGCTGCAAGCCCCTCGTCCCACCCCTCGAACCCGAGGACTCCCTGATAACACCCGCGCCTGTCCCCTTGCCGACGCAAACCCGAGAGAGCTGAGATTATCGCTGTCAGCGGCCGGCCGGGCCTCCGTGTGCCACTGGCAGCTCCCACCGCTGCTCGGCCCCCACTCCAGGCGCTCACGCCCCCACACACGTCGCGACTTCCTGACTCACAGGAAACTTAGGGAAGAAAAGATCCCGCAGCACTGTTTTTCTCTCAGTATCTCTACATCCCCGAAGCATGTGCCCAACACAAAGAGATGACGTCATACAAACACAGCGGTGGCAGGGGCTGGTGGCCTCTGACACAGGGCCCTCCCACAGGACACAGCGGCGCCCCTGCAGGAGCCGCGGCCGGCCGTGTGCGGGGACCTGGTAGTCCTCCCTTCCCCCTGTGCTCTCGCGTCCTGGCCCCTGTCCACACGACGGCTCTTTTCCCCACAGTGGCTTTTGGAGCCACCTGGCTCGATCTTTGTCCCACGGTGGCAGCTGTGTCCCCAGAGGGGAGCTCCGCTCTTCCAGCAGAGAAGTCCCGGAGTGGGTGCCCATGGGCTCAGCGTCTGTCACATGCCCACCCATGAACCAATCACTGTTTTCTGAGACACAAGCCCTCCGCCCACAGACAGCAAAGGCAGGGAAGGATCACTTCCTGAAGGTCATCGGCAAGGACAATGCCCAGGCACAAACTGCGGACGTCGCTGAGAGCCAGACAACCTCCACGGACACATCTCCTGCCAGGGCCTCATCGCAGCGCCCACGTCGGTCACCAACCCCGTCCCCCTGCTGTGGGACCTTTAGGTCTTTGGTGAGAAGATACGTCAGGACATACAGCTAGCTACCCAGCGTTTGGAATGACACTGATTTTATGCATCACAGCAGCGTGCACGTGGCTGGAACCTCCAGTGCGCTCATCCTCCGGGCCAGGCTGCACGGAGCCCCTTCGAGATGCTGGCTGTGGAGGAGCACTGAGACCCTCCAGGCCGCGCCTCGGTCCCCCAGCCGCCTCGAATCCCCCCCCCCCCCAACTCCACAGTGAGGACAGCTGCAGGGGCGGTAGGCAAGGGCAGAGAGCGAGACAGGAGGGTCGGAGGCGTCACTGCCTGGGCTCAGGACCTCTAGACCAACGAGCACCACTCACCTCCCCTGCAGAGAGCCGGTGGAAGCCCCACCCACCGATGTATCTCCAACCTTTTATTGGACAGTGGTTGACCCCGCCCCCCCACTGGGATCCGGGGCGGGGTCTCGCCCTCCCTGTCCCCAGCCAACAGGACGCAGGGCAGGCCACTGGCCCCTGTGGGTCTAGGTTCTCCGACACAACATGAGGAGCTGCGGTCCACCTGCTCCTCCTCCTGTTGCAAGTGTCCTTCGCCTCCGGGGCAGTGGGAGGGGGACCCAGAGCGCCACTATTCAGCCCTAGGGTCTTCATGACCCCTGACCCCCATCTGCCAGACCTGGAACCAAAGTGTCGTGTGATCGTCCTGGGAACATCTCAGAGAAAAGGGCGCCTTCCGCTCGTTTCAACACGCGCTCGCCCGGCCTGCACTTCAGGAAACGTGGAACCCAAACCCGTGTCTGGAGAAATGACAAACGCAGCTCGCGGCAAGTGACAGACTCCCTGGACAGCCTCATTCCGGCCCGCGCGGTCTCAGCTCCCACCGAGCTTTGCCCTGTGACCGCCACCCCCGCCCCCCGCCCTCAGGCCTGTAGAAAACAGTAGATCTTAATCCACAGCCACGAAGACAGGTGCCTGATCTCATCCAAACCCCTGCGGCCCGCAGGCTCGGAAGTTGCTGTTCCGGGTCTGGGGCTGAGTCGTGTGTCGTGTGTCTCGTGACCGCTGGGGTCGAAGTTCTGCAGCAAACCCCAGGAACGTGGGGTTTCCCAGGGTTTGGAATCCCGCGTGGGGGCGTGGCCTGCTGGGCTGAGGGAAGGGGGAGGGCTCCGGGTGCCGGGCTCAGGCCCGCCCCCATGCCCCCCAAAACTGGCGGCCGGGCTGTTGTCGCTGAGCCTTCCTCCATCCAAGGTCGAGAATGTGACACCCACCTCATCGGGTCCCTGTGCAGTTACACACCCTGTGCCCCTGAGGAAAAGCCGGGGTCACCTCCGGCACCGCCCTCCTCGCCCTCCAGTCACGGAGGAGCCAATGTCCTCTGCATGTCCGGGTATGACGGGTGGGGACATCTGTCAGCCCCTCGCTCCCCGGAGCTCCGACTCGGTGAAGAGTGGGGGACCGCGGGTTGCGGTGCGGTGGTCCAGCTCACACGTAATGTCCCGAGCGCCCCAGATCTGTGACTTCCGGTGCTTGTGTAATCCACGGTCCAGTGCGAGGCAGATCTTCCAACCATGTCTGAGGGATCCCAGGAGACTCCCCACCCTCTGCGCACGAGGGATTTCGGCCCAGCCTAGAGGCTCATGGGGCAACTCATGGGGCAAAAGACTGGCACCCCGAGGGCAGGTCAGCCCGCGGTAGAGCGTCCTGCTGGACGGGGATGCGGGCGTTCACTCCCTGACCTTCAGGGGAGGGACGGGGCGGCAGGCCCTGTCCCCTCCTCCCCTGCCTGGCCACTGGTGCCCAGCCCCCTCACACCAGCTGGCTGCGGAGCCTGTGTGCTGGGCTCTTAGGGAGCCTCCCGGGTCCCTGGCAACTCCGGTAGCACTGAGGGCTGCTCGTGGCGGGGGAGGGGGGACTCAGTGGCCCGGGCCCACCTTGAACCTTCAGGCCACTGTGTCCATAAACCCATTCGTGACATATCAGGGCGGCCTTGGCCAGGGAGGAGATGCTGGGCTCAGCCGGGTTCAGGCTGCATGGGAGGAAGGGTGGGGGGTGCGCTGGGGAGGTTTGTGCACCTTGGGGGGAGGGGAGAGAGGGTGGGAGTGGCTGGCTGACATGCGCTGTCCCTGCGGGTTGCCCACTCCCTGCTGCCCCCGGCCACCCTCCCCAGTGTCCTCTGCTGCCCCGTGTCCCGCGTGACCACACCCTCCCGTGACCGTTGTCCCCCCTGTCCTCCCCCACGTCCCCACTCCCTGGTGCCTGGGCCGGGCCCCGCTCACAGCCCGCTCTCCCCCAGGGCACCGACTCGGAGTCCGAGGACGCGCCGCCCCCGCACTCCTTCGTCAACCACTACCTGAGCGACCCCACCTACTGCGGCTCCTGGAAGCGGCGGGCGCCGGGCGGGCGCGCGGCCCCGCACCGGTACGAGGCGGTGGCGGCGGCCGAGGGCCCGCCCCTGCACACGGTGGTGACCACGCAGAGCGCCGTGTTCGCGC
This sequence comes from Trachops cirrhosus, assembly GCA_028533065.1. NCBI lineage: Eukaryota > Metazoa > Chordata > Mammalia > Chiroptera > Phyllostomidae > Trachops > Trachops cirrhosus. The sequence continues at coordinate 1,690,988 of CM052546.1, forward strand.
CCGCGGGCCTCGGCGCCCGGACTCCGCTCACCGGCTTCTCGTCCTTCGTGTGACCGCGCCGACCTTCGGACAGGGACAGTCGTCCGCAGCGACTGAGCTCGGGCTCCTGTTCGCAAAGATCCCGGCAGGCGACGGCTTCGCCTGCTCGAGAACGCTAGGTTTCAGTTAGGAAGTTTTTCTTAACGGCTTTTTGTAACGTCGCTGCAGGAAGCGAGTCTCTTTGTTTTCTTTTCTTTTTACGAGAAGGCGTATTTCACGGTGCGACGGCTGGGCACCCGGACCCCGCAGGCCCAGGCCCGGCCCTCCATCCGCCGGGCCAGGAGGCGGGAGGGGAGGAGGAGCCGGAGGGTCCCGCGCGACCCCCGCCTGCCTCCAGGCCACCGGCCTCTTCTCTACCTCCCGGGCCTCCTCTGTCCGGACAACCGGCGGCTGTCCTGACCCCTGTGGCCCGGCTGGCGGCTCCGTCCTGGGGTTTGAAGAGCGAATGTCCGGCCTGGCTCAGCGCATGCGGGCCCGGCCACGTCTGTCCCTGAGACGCTCTCGCCGGGCGCTCTCCAGTCCGGGGGTCCGCCCGACCGTGCTGGGGGCCAGGCGGGAGACTCCGAGGTGCTGTCCCTGACCGGTGACGGTCCAGGGGTCGCCTCTGTGGCGTCCCAGTGGTGAATCGTGGGGCTCCCGTCTTCCTTTCCTTCTCCGAACTGGATAGTGCGGGAGCAGGACCCCCCCACCACCACGCTGGAGGCCCCCGCCGGCTCCCCAAACACAGCACACGCCAGCCTGCGAACCCGGGGAAGACAGCGCGTTCCGGCATTGCCTGTTGCGTGAGAGGTGTGCATTGTTAACCAGAGTATTTTTTAAATCTTTTTATCTTTTTTTAAAATATGTCACATGAAATGAATGAGTCTCTGCAGGTGCCTTTTTATTAATTGTTTAGCTTTGTACGTGGGAAACACGGAAAGTGACAGTGTCTCCAAATAAAGCAAACGGCTCTGAGAAAACGAGGTCCGGCCCTGCCTCGTGCACGCCGGCCCCGCCCTGCACCCCGCGCCCCCCACCGCCGCCCGCCTCCCGCCTCCCCTACGCACCGAGCGCTCCCGCCCCGCCCCCGCTGTACGCGCCACGCGCCCCCCCTGTGAGCCCGCTCTGCGAGCTGCTCCGTGACAGCGGTGCGGCTGCGGTCCCTTCCCTGGATCCCAGGCCAGCTTTTTGGGCTAAACTGGTTTTCTGGAAAGCTTTTCCTCCTCTCTGTTACCGCTTTGTGTTAGATTTTTGGCTACATGAACACAGCATACGCCGCTTTGGAAACCTGCAAGTGAAGCCGTAAGCTGTGCATTCAGCCCACTCCTCACATTTTTGGTGACAGGCGCCCAGGTGGCTGATGCACAGGTGGCCGGTCCCCCAGGCAGAGCCCAGGTCTGGATGTTACGGGAGAGCCCCACGTCCCCGCTGACTGGTTGGACTGTGGCACAGGAAAGACCCACGGCCGCTCTGTCCACACCCCCAGGGCGCTAGAGCAAGGCTGCGGAGGGGGTGAGGAGACTGGGCCCAGCGCCTGCCCGGGGTCACGTGGACCCTGTGCCCCGTCTGCTGCGGGACCCTCCTTGGGGGCGGGGCTTGGCCCTCTGCCCCTAGAGTGGCTGTCTGTGGCCTCGGGCCAAGGGGAGCCTTGTGCTGGGTGGGAGGCCCCTCTGCATTTTTCGGACAGGGCAGGTGTGAAGTGTTCCTTTCCCTCCCACCCTCCCCCACTGCACCGCCCGCCCTTCTCTCTCAGCGGAGGGGGACATTCTGAACCAAAACTCCTAGATGCTCTGCCCCAAGCCACTGCTGCTGAGAACTGCGCCCGGCTGACGGGACAGGACACTCCTGGGACCCAGAGCCCCTCTTTCCCCCCAGCCCCAGGTCGGTGACGCAGTCGGGGAGCCGAGAGGCTGCGGCGGGCTGTCTGGGAAGACGAGCTGTGACCGGAGAAGGTGGACAGACCGCCTCTGTGTACTCCGCGCCCTGAGCCGCACGGACTCGCTGTGGGCATGGGGGCAAGGGCTGGCCGGCTCTGGGACCCGGTCCACTGGGTATGGGGCGTGTTTTTCACTTCTGGGTGTGGTTTCATGACAAGATGACCCATTTCCAGGCTCATTCTATTTCCTGTATTTCTTCTGCTTTTGGGAAACTCGCTTTGTGTGAAGTTCTCTGTGCGAGGAGGCTTCAGGGCCCGGGGGCTGCGCGTGGCCTGTCCACGCTGGCCCCCCACCCCCGTGGCCCGGGGCCCCGGCCATCAGCACACCTGCACCTAGGGAACTGAGCGGGTATCTCTAGCTGGGGGCCACTCTCCCGGAGGACCGTGGGCACGGAGAAGCAGCCAGGGGCGCTGCAGCCCACAACACGCTCCAACGCAGGACTCGCGTGGCGGGAGCCACGGACCCGTCGAACGCCAGAGCGTTTGGTGTTGGCCACTCCTCTCCAGCGCTCACGGTCTTCTCCTCGCATGGCCCTGTCTTCCCCGCAGCGGCGGCTCGGCGCAGCAGGGAGGCCGGCGGGAGGCCGGCGGTGCCCGCCGGGCACTGTCCTTCCCCCCAGGCTCAGTTTAAAAGCCGAGCTCACTGAGAAACTCGAGTCTGAGGGGGTGAGCGAGCTTCTGCGGGAACCACGGAGACAGAGTTCAGATTGTTTTTAAAAAAAGGAATTCCCTGGTGCGAGAGGCTGCAGTTTCCATCGACAGGATCGCCCCCCAAATGTGCCTGGACCCCAAAAGCAGTGGCCACACGGTGCCCCAGGGGCATGGACCTCAGTCTGGAGTCCCTGCTTCGCCAAAGGTTCTCGGGCCCCAAGGCCGGTTGAGAGGCAGCACAGAGAGCTCCAGGCTTGAACGGCCGGGAGCATTTGGCCATGGCCTCTTCTGTCCACGACCCACCTGCCTTCGCCCCACCTGACCCCCGAAACCGAGGCTCCGTTTCTAAAAGTAGCTCAGGTGGGAGCACGAAAATGCCTCTGTGGTCCTGCCAGCCAAGCAGGACGGGGACTCAGAGACGAAAGGAGGGATTTGAAGCCACTGGGGACAGAGGACATTCTGGCGACCCCACACACCCTGCAAATCCGAGGGGCGGACTGAGATTCCCGCCCGCCGCCCAGCCCCGCCCCACCCACACAAAGATAAATGGTCGGCAGGCATTACTTGTGTGGAAAGACGGGTTTTTAGAAGTCGAACGAGGCTGCGAAGCCACAGACTCCTAAAGCCCACTGACCGCAGCCTGGGCTTTGCTCCCAAGGGTCTTCTCGGCAGGATGGCGTCACCCGGACTAAGTGGCGGAGGTTCCTGATTGGTCACCTGTTTCGGGAGGGGAAGGGCGGCAGCAAAGCGGCCACACTGTGTGTCCGCTTGCAAAGGCGCAGAGGGTCGTTTAGTCGCCGCTCTGATGTCACTGGGTGCGCAAGACTCTTGGCTCATCCCCGCTGAGAGCCAGGTTGGGGCATGGGGGCGGGAGGGGGGGTCCGTTTCGTTTACTGGCGGCTCCGCGCCTCCAGGATTGGTGTGCCCGCCCCGCCGCGGTCAACAACCAGCTTCCACACGAATTCTGCTGAGTCAGTTTGCTGTGATGGGTCTCGCCCTCCCTCCCGGCGTCAATTCTGGCTCCAAACGAGAGCAGCTCGCGCCAGCAGCGGGACCCCTGACTGACGGCCCTGCTTTCTGGCTCTCGCTCCGCCCCCGCCCTGCCACCGTCGTCCTCCCTGGTCCGGGGCGCCCTCTCCCTTACCCGGGACAGATGGGGCTCTCCGGCGGGTCTTCCTTCTCGGAGCCCGGGACCCAGAGTGACGTAGGGACTGAGGACTCTGTTGCTCCCCCAGGCCTCCCCCAAGCGCACTGTCAACCCCGCGTTAAAGCAGCCCTCCCTCCTAGAAACCGGCTCAGTTCCTCTCTGTCTGCTGGCAATTTATACGGTTCATCTTACGGGAAAATAAGGGTGCTTCCAGGTGACCCAAAGCAAAGTGCAAACAAATAGCTACAGGAAAAAAAACAACCCTCTTCTCAGAGAGAAACTGATTTTTGGTCCAGTTCAGAATGTGAACACGTCAGATGCCTCCCTCCTTCCCTCCCGCCGGAGCAGCGGACTTCGGCGCACAATCCCACCGCCGGGCGCTGGGGGCTCCTGGCCGCATCACAGTGAAGACAGGCCGCCCCTCTCCGGGCCGGAGCCGTGTTCCCCGCGATGTCCTTGCACAGAGCAAGGCCTTCAGGTGAGCCGAAAGCGCCGGCCCAGGTCTCCGACCACGCGGGCAGGACGGCAAGGCACCCGCCTGCGCTCCGGCGCGGAGAAAGGACGTGAAGCGCGCGCGGTGTGAGCCGCACACGTGGTCGGACGTGCCCGTCACCCCTTTAACGTGCCAGTCAGACAAGAGGCCCAGCTGCTCAGGACGCGGTCGGCAACATGGTGGCTCCGATGCTGTTGGCCCAGTGCTGGGGACCGGCGGGACATCCTTCCCCTTGACGCGGTTCCCCAGCAGAATGTCCTCCCAGACGACAGTGGTGGTGTTTAAGCCCTTCCTCAGTCTTTCGGCTCCACGTCCCTCCACTCGGAACGAGGCTGGCCTTAGTGAGTTGCTGTGACCCACAGAAGGAAGCGAAGTGACACCGTGTGACTTCCAAGGCCGCTCGCCCTGGAGGCGTCGGAGGAAAGCAGATGCCACGCTTTCATGGACGGGCGCACCAGCGTGCCTGTCCTTCCAGACCTGAGCTCGGACACCGGCACTCCAGCCTCGTTCAAAGGCGCCGGCCTGGGCGACGCCCAGCAAGAATGGAGCCCAAACCCGTCCTGCCTTCTTGTCCCAGAACGTCGTGAACAAATCAAGTGACTGCTGGCTACACCCTAAGTGTGGGGAGACTGTGTGCAGACACTGGAACTGTCCTCTGCAGAAAAACAGTTACTCCCTGCTTAGTTCGAGGTTCTCCATTCACAGCAGAAGGCACCCCCAGGTGAGGGCGCTAAGACACTGCGCACGCCCCCAGGACAAGGCAGGCCGCTGGGGAGCCCAGAGCCTGCTGGTTCCAGCCTCAGCGTGTCTGCGGTCACCCACCCACGAAAGTGACAGGCCCCGCCCCCCGCGTTTCAACCACACACATGAGCAGTCTTGGCCCAGAGGACTGGGACTGAGCGGGGCCTTGGCCAGAAAGGACGGAGGTGACCGTCACCCAGCCAGGTGAGACGGCATCATGCTTGTAGCTCCTTAAGCCTGACCTCGTTGCCTGACATTTTTGCCGTATTCCACCAGATTTGGAGAACCTGCTTCAATGTCTTTTGAAAAAGAGCTACTATGACAGTGCCAGCCCCGGCAGGAGTCCCACCACTCCAAAGACATTCCAGCTCGGCTCTGCTACTGCATCAGGCGTGCGTTTGGCTGCACTGAAGGGAAAACTTGAATAACGGGGGGTTTTAAAAGAGGGGATTGCTCCTCTCACAAACATCTGGAAGTGGGCAGTTGTTGGCATTGCTTTAGCGGCTGTAATAACGGCATCAGGTCCAGGCTGCGTTAGCTCCGAGACACTTGTTTGTTTGTTTGTTTGTTTGTTTTTGCCTCATGGTCACAAGATGGCTGCAGCAGCACCAGATATCACTTCTGCTAACAAGGCAATGGGAAGTGGGGAAGCATGAGAAGTCGCCTTATCGTGTTTTTGTTTTTGTCTTTAACAAAACCAAAAGTTCCCCCAGAGCTTCGTGTAGCCTTCTTCTCCTTAGGTGTCAGGAATCAACACTGGATCTCATGGCTCCCCCTGGCTGCAGGAAGGACAGACTGGGGACCCGGGAAAAGCTTCCTCTGCTTGTGTTGGGTGAACATGAGTCATCACTTGGAGCTGGGTGCATTGCCACCGTAAATTCCAGCTCCTCTGAGCAAAGAAGGGGATGGTGAGTTTTAGGTACACATGTAGCAGTACCCACCCTCGCCGCTCGGCCAGTCCCATGGCTGAGCAGTGGGAACAGGACACCTGAGCCCAGGAGCCTCAGTTACTCGTCTGCAGAACGGAGCAACGCCATGTCCTCGGCGTGGAGAGGATGGCGCGCTCCTGGAAGACAGCCAGGCTGCCTCTTCTATCTGAGTGCCTCGCCAAGCGTCTGCCATTGCCCTGGTGATGGGTGACACAGTTCTTCTGCAGTTCTGGCTCCGGGACCAGCAATCTGCCACAAAAGGAAAAAACAAAAATGCAAAACCGGATGCTCAAAAGAAACCGCTGTGCCGTGAGTCACAACCGTGGGGAGTGGGCGAGATGAGCTGTCTCCCTCGGCCAGGAGATGCTGGATGGAGCCAGAGTTACGGCCACGGCGCCCCATGACTACAGCCCGTGGCCACGGCGCCCTGCAGGGGACGCAGGCGCACGCACAGGTCTCTCTGCCGCTGACTCGGAACCACCCATTTCCTTGGTGTGTCTGCTGCTTCGCGGGATCACTGCCCCCTCGGAAGCCCGTCAGCGCCTATTCCGGGGGCAGAGAGCCGGCTGACATTTGCCCAGGGAGCTCTGATCGGGGGTGCGGGCCGGCAGACAGCGACACACGCTCCCGTCCCTAACCCACACGCGTTCTCTCTGCCTCCTCTCATCGTTTGTCCTCAATCAAGCCGGTCCTCTGTCACCAGCCTAAAGGGGGACTGGGCACAGTCTCCTCACCAGACACAGAAATTCCTCTCACCACCGTGTCCCAAGACCAAGTCCCCGGCGATAAAGTGACTCCCTTTAGGTGGAGTGTGGTCATGTGACTTCTACCGGCCAATGGGGTGTGAGCATAAGAGGCTGCAGCACTTTTGGCCTCGCGGGTGAACTGATACTGGTGTCCACACCATCAAATTGTAACACTGAACATTTGTGCATTTTACTTATATAAATTTAACCTTAAAAAAGGAAGTGTAATCAGGGAGCACGGGGCTAAGGGTGGGCATGCTAAGTGGCCTACGACAGCCAAATGGAGTCGGTGAGCGCTGAGCCTGGACCACAGGCGGGCGCTGACCAGGTGACGGGACTCAGTTTTGCTACGACAGGGGATGCGCTGGCTGTTTCAGAACAGAGTGGCATGACCCAGTGACATTTCAGGAAGTGGTGGTTCTGTCCCGGCCTCTTGCCCGGCACGCTGCTGTTAATCCTGGCCGCCAGGCCCCCGAGCCTCTCCTCTGTGTCCGGGGCCACGGGCCCTCTGCATCCCCAGACGGGCTGCAAAATGTCTGCAAAATGCCCCGTCCCTGCGCCAGCACCTCCTGGGTTGGGAGGCCGGGCGGCAGCCTGGCTCCAGCTGTGTAAGCCTTGGAGGCAGCCAGTCGCACAGGGAAAGGGGCCTCATCGGGCCACTCTGCCAACCGTGGCCCCAGCAGAGCAGCTGCGTCCAGTGCCCGGGGCCAAACCCAGGGAGCCCCGGGTTTGGGAGGGGCCTGGACACCCCTCCGCTTCCACAGGCCGGTTATTGCAGGTCCTCCAGCTGGCCTCTCTCCGCTCTGTCCTCTTTCCCACCCTCGTGTCCCCGGGCCGTGTCAGCCTCCTCGTTGTCCTCTAATACCCCAGTGCCTTTGCACAGACTGCGCAGTCTCCCTGGGACACAGTCCCACCACGTCCACCCGAGAGCTGCGGAGCTTGACGTCTGTCCTCCTTCCCACGTTCGTGCCAAGGTCACCTTCTCAGCAAGTTCTCCCCTGACCCCTGAACACACCAACACCGGCCGGCGTGCCCAGCGTCTCTGTCCCCGCCCTGTTTCCGCCACCGCTCCCCCCCCCCCCGCCCTGCCCCACCACCTCCGGCCAGGCCACGCCCCTCATCTGCTGCCTGCGTTCGCTGTTGTCCGCGTGTCCCTGCGAGAATGCAAGCTCCGGGCCAGCGGGAATTTTTTTATTTCCTTTATCCGGTGATACATCACCCAGAAAAGTGCCAGACTCCGAGTAGGCACTCAATAAATTTTTGTTGAGTAAAGAAGTGAAATAAAAATAAAAATAAAAACAACTGCTGGCTCTTTCTTTCATGAGAAAGTGCATTCGTTGACATCACAAAATAAATGAAATCGTGTGGCCATCAAAACAGATCGTCTGTCGTGCAGCCTTCTGAAGTATGGGGACATGCCGCTCCGCTCAAACGGTTGTCGCTTTTTTCATCCTATCAAGCGGCACTGAGCAGGCCGGCCTCCCCGCTTACCGCGGGGACCAGCCGCGTTTTCCTCCCTGGCAAGGGCGCGGGGAGATGAGGCCCAACCCCTTCAGCACGCATGCGCAAGGATAGGCAGGTTACCCGGCTGCGACGCAGACCACCAGGCCTTCAACACAAAGTCTCGCGGCCTCTTCGCACACAGCCACGTGACTGCCCACAGCTGCTCCCGCCCCAGGTACCGCCTCCATGGGGCGTGGCCATCGCGCATTTAACCGTTTCCAGCTGCGAGTGACCTTTCGCTTCTGCCTCATTTCGCTGGTGGAAGCCAGTCACTTGACCTCAGAGGCCGTGACCCGAAGGAGAGGAAAGTGGAAATGGGGGTGAACAGCGTCCCAGACCACGAGGGTAGCGAGTACCTTTCAAAAAAGTACGTTTTCCAAACTCTCTGTCTCTTCGGTCAGTTTTTCTAATAAACATGTTTTCTTATTAAGTTGGAAGAACTCTTTGTATAATTAGAGATTCGACCCTTCGCTTCTGCCATAAATTCCAGCACGTGTTGCAGTTTGTCCTTTGACTCACGATCACTTCACGGGGTGTCACGCCGGGCGGAGTTTAACATTTAAGACCTTTTTGCTGTAGAGGAAACGCGGGCACAGGAGGACGCGCACGCACGCACTGCTCGGGGAGCGAGGGTGAGGCAGGCGCCCCCGGAGGCAGACCCTGGGCAAGCGCGCCTCCCCAGCAACCCCCGCCCCCCAGCGACCCCGAGGCCCCCGCCCGCGTGGTCGCCCGGTCCCTGCGTTTCTGAGCCAATTCACCACCCAGTGTAGTCCCCGGACGTCCTCGTTCAGTCCTGCCCAGTTTTTTAAAATCGTGCTGTTCTTTACCCCTAGCAATCTGTACTTTATTAATTTTTTAACTTTAATGTTTTATTTTCCAATCACAGGGACATACGATACTGTATCGGTTTCAGGTGTGCGTCCCAGTGCTTAGACGCTACACAGCTGACTGAGTGGTCCACCCCCCCGCCCCCCGTGAGTCTAGAGCCCACCCGGCACCATGCACACTGGTTGTAGCCATGGACTGCGCCCCCTGCGCTGTGCTTCTCATCCGGGAGACGATGCTGGAACTACCACGGCTACTTCTCAGTCCCCTCACCTTTTCCACCTATCTGCCCACCCTAGTCCCATCTGGCAACCCTCCGAACGCTCGCTGTGCCTGTGACCCTGCTCCCGTCCGCTGGGAGACGACCGTGGCCACCGTGGAGGACCAGCTGCGCAGGACGACCCCGGGGAACAGGGCTCAGTTCCGCGGGCGCCGGGGCCCTCTGAGGCCGCCCCTTGAGTGCGCTGCTTCCGGAGAGGGTTGGGTGGGGCTTCGGGTAGTCTGAAGCTGTCCAGCAGGTGTGCTGGCTCTGGCGCCTCCCAGGAGGTGCTGGCCAAGGTCAGCCCCCGCCCGTGTTCTGCCCGGGGCCACCCGGTACAAAGTGACCTGCAGAAGCCTGCTCCTGGTGCTCGGCTTTGAGGTGCCCAGGCGAAGGGCCGAGCCGGCTGCTGCTAGTGCCGGGCCTGGGCTGCTTAACGAGAGGTACAGGGCTCCCGGAGGCCAGATGCTGCTTGTTTGACAGATTCTAAAAAAGCCCACCGCGTGAGCCAAGACAGGCTGCTTGTATGAAAAAGCCACCAGAAACAGCCGGGTGTGGACTCTCGGGTTGGGTGGGGCGGGTCCCAGAGAATCCCGTGGGCGAGGCGAACAGTGGAGGGAGACTCCCAGACGGCTCACACCTGAGCCTGCAGGGGGCGGGGGCGGGGGCGGGGGCGGGCCCAGCGAAGGAGCAGTGAGGCACTTCCGCCCGGGAGGAAGCTGCCCGCCAGTTCTGTCCCTCCCGTGTGCCCCAGAGCCCTTCAAGCTGCTACCCCCAGGCTGGAGCTCAGAGGCAGTGACTCAGAGTAAGTCCACGCACGAGACCTTTAAAAGGAACAGCCTGGGACTCCAGAAGCCCTCTCTCTCCCACAGCCTCGATCCCCGCTGGTTTTTACAGCCAGGAGCTATGGGGACTTCTCTTGCTGGCACTGGAACCCTGGGCTGGGGGGCCTGGTGTGGGGCTGGGACCCCACTTTCCACAGGGGCGGGGCAGGGGAACCTCCCAGCTTTTATCTGCCGCCCGTGGGCGTGGGCCCAGCTCTTCACCTCCATCCCTCCCGCCAGTCTCCCCCTGGCTTCTCCAGGGCCCTGGATACAGGACCTCCACTCCGCTGGATTTCAGGGGTTCTGCGTGCTGGCTGCCCTGTAGTTTCCCTGCGGTCCTGATGTGGTCGTGGGAGGAGGCCAGCCCCGTGTTCACCTCCACAGCCATCCGGCCCCATGAAGCTGTGCTGTTTTTAAGTCTCATTTAATCTCGAGTTCTAGTCCATCTTTTCTTTCTTTCTTTGTTATTTTTCAGTGCCGTTCTGTATTGGTTTCCGGTGTCCAGCATGGCGGTTAGACTATCACATAGCGTTCCATCGTTTTTTTCCGACAACTTAGTGTGGAAAAATCTGGGGAGATGTTAGCTGACTGCATCCCCACCGGGCCATTCGGCGTGACCCCCCGTCTCTGCCTTTCCTGCGCCCTGGTGGCCGAGTCCACGGGCTGCTCACACTCCGGTTCGATCCCCCGGAGGAGGCTCTGGGGGTGGCTCGTCTCTGCGGGAGGGTCGCAGGTCCGGGGCAGCACTTGGTGGTGCCCACGGGCCTCCCTACCCCGTGACTGATCCTGGTCTTGGAAAACACTTCTTGGGGATTCTCGTCCGCAATGATCCTGAATCTTGATCTGGGACGGATATATTTTCCCAGGTCTCCATGTGGATAAGGCAATATCCGTCTATTCCGACTTCTCTGAGTGCTTTTAAAAAAGAAATTAGGATGCATAGTGGGATTTTTGAAATGCCTTTTTAGCATAGAATGGAGATGATCTTTTCGTTCCCCTTTGAGTTATATTATTTTCTTAGATTTCCTCAGATTGAATTGTTCTTACACTGCACATAACGACCCATTTGGTGGTGACGCATGGGGACCGGCACTGGATTTGTTCACTAACATGACGTTTTATTTAGAAGTTCTGCGTCTCCACGCCTGACTTTATCGTTATTGTCACCATTAGCATGAGTGGTCCTTGTCCCGCGTCTGACAGCACTGGAGTCTGCTGGGGGCGAACGTCAGGGGTGGGCTCTTCTGCTAAAAAGAGCCTGAGACATTCCTTGTCCTGGTCCCGCGCTGCCTGGCCGGAGCGGAGCCTCCGCGAATGGCCCGGGTGGGCCTCTCGGAACCGCGATTTCTTAGCTCCTTCTCGCCGTGACCCTTTCCCGGCCTCTCCAGCTTACGGAGATGTTGGTGGCAGGTAACCTCGTGGCTCACCTGTCCCCCCAGGAGAACATCGGAAGGGTTTCTCCGTTTTCTTTCTTGCTTTGAATGTTGCTGTAAGAATGTCTGACGCCTGCTGGGGGGTTTCTTGGAAGAGTCTCCCTCTTCTCGCCCGGCTGTGCCTCTGTTGGGGGGTGGGTCTCACGGATGGAGGGAGACCGCGGACCCCACGCGTCCCACGCTGGTGGCTTCCCTGGGCGCCCGGGTGGCGGTCGGAGCAGCTGGTGAGAGGCCCCAACTGAGATCCGCGGAGGCCGGGCTGCCGTCCTTCACCGGCCATGCCCGCGGTCACCGCGGCTCTCACACCATCACACGAGGTGCGTCTTACCTGTGCCTGAGCTGCCGCCAGGCTCTCCCGGCCGGCTCCCTTCCTCCCCACCTGGCGGGGCCCAGCCCCGGCTCTGTGAGGGCTCCGAGGACGTCCCGCCTTCTTCCCGCTCTCCTCGCGCAGCGGGCACGTGCAGCCCGCGGTTCATCACGTATTTCCTGTCTCCACACGTGTTTCTGCTGCTGGGGGCCTCGAGGGCTGGTCTGCGTTCCTCCCAAGTGCCTCACAAAGTCGAGTCAGCGCCCGGGCGGCTGTTTTGTCAGGAATCCGAGTGTGTGTCTCTCGTTAATTAGCAGGTGGAATTTTCCCCGTGTCCCTGACTGCAGACTCGGGTAAAGGGCGGTGCTGGGCGCAGGTGTTACTTGGGGAGAGGCCGCTTCTGCGCGAAGGGGTCTGGGCTCCCGTCCCCGCAGACAGTCCCACCCGGGTCCCAGAATTAGCACTGCCCACTGGTTTCAAATTTATTTTCACGGAGATGAAATTCACATTGCATGAAAGTCACCGCTTTCAAGTGACGGATGCGTGGCATTTATGGTGTCGTGCCACCGCCACCTCTGCCTAGTTCCAGAACATTCCCATTCCCTAAAAGGAGCCCCCACACCCATGAAACAGTAGTCCCCGCCCCCCCCCCCAAAAGCCCGTGCAACCCCCAGTCAGCTTTGGGCCTGCATAGCTTTGTCCCTTCTGGGCATTTTACCGAAGTGGATCGGGTAATATGCAGCCTTCGTGTCTGGCATTTTTCACTTAGCATGCTTCCAAGGCCCTCCATGCGTAGTGTGTGTCGGTGTTTCTTTCTTTCCACGGCTGGATCACGTCCCACTGCACGCGCCTCTGTTGTGTGTTCCCAGTCACCCGCTGCCGGGCCCGGGGCTGTTCCCACCTCCGGGCCGTCGTGAACCCTCCGCTCTGAACATGCATGTTGGATGTCCTGCTTCTGACCCAGCACTGGCCGCCCCTCCCCGAGCACCTCCCTCCCAAGCTCTCCCTCCGAGTCCTAGCTGTCTGCGGAGCTGCAGAAGGCCCTCAAAGCCCCCACATCAGCCTGAACCTCGCCCTGCCCTCACCCCGGGCCTTCTGCCCCTCCCCCGACTTTCAACAGGGTCACCACCGGGCCCTCACCCAGCTCAAGGAAAAGGAGATGGGGTCACAGGGGCCCTGCCACCCCCTGGGATGGTTTCCAGATCTTTCTGCGCACATTCCTAGGTGCACACACGGAACTGAAGAAAACATTGTGTCTTTTCAAAATCACTCAGAAACTTTAATGAAAGTAATCACAAAGCAGCAAAAGAGCAGCAGCGCTGGAAGATGTCAGCAAAACGCAGTTATTGGAAACAAAGTTTGCAATCAGGAAAGGTACTGAAATTTACCCCCAGAAACGCAAGCGGGGAAGTAAACAGCTTAAATGACATGAGCCCAAACCGTACACCACATTTCATTTTCAAAAATCCTGCAATTGTGCTTGGGAATTTCAAAATGTGCAGGAAGAAACTTTGATGGAGCTCCTATTTTTAGTATAAATTGATACTCAGTACTTAAAATTCCCCAGCATCTTTGATTAGCGAAACACTGCAAAGAATCACACAGAGAGCAAGCTGATTCACTAACTTTGAGTCGTAAAAATATTTGTCAACAGAAGGTATTCTGAATGGAAGCAAAACGAGCATCTGTAAAAGTTTGGACTGACGAGTCTACGCGTTTTAACACAAAAACAATAGAATCAATAATGACCTCCGTTCACCAGGACCGCTCTGGGCTTGCAGTCACCTCTGCACCTGGGGGGAGAGATGCTTTTGCAATCTAAAGTATTATGGCTGACTGCGAAGAATCAATCAAAGATGTCAATGATTTCAAATTCATTAATCATAACAACCACTTTGAAGAAGATTGCAGGCAATTTTCTGAAAAATAACATAGAACAATATTGAAGAACTTTGCTGTTCAGAAATACGCCAGCTCTGTGGGACTGAGCGTGGGCACGGAGAAGCATACGCGAGCCGCTGAGAACAGTCGTCCCTCCCGCACGGCTGTCTAGCGTTCAGATAATTAATACGAGGGATGCAGAATCGTTCTTCCTTTGATGCACATGGAGTCGGGGATTAGTATTTATTTTCTGAAAGTGGTGGTTGACTTCGGTCACAGCGGTTGGCCCTGGCGCTGCCGCCAGGATGCGCTGCTCTTCCAGGGGGGAGCCGGACCACCACGGAGCCTGGAAGCTGTGCCCAGGGAGGAGAGGCCGGGGAGGGGGAGCACCGAGGCCTCCGGGCTTGAGTGCGAAGGTTGCGGCGTCCAGCGCCCCTGATGCCAACCACGCTTGTTGGACACGCCCCATATCTGATGCATGACGTAGCTTAGCCAAGTGCCCCCAAACCCAGGCATCAAAATTCGCCCCTCCAGGGCGGTGAGGCCTTCAATCCTTGTCGGTCACAGAACCCCAGTTACGAAAATAAAATTGACCCTTGACTGGAGGACTTCCAGTCAAGATGGAGGCATAGGCCAGTGCGGCTCGCCTCCTCGCACAACCGCAGCAACAATCGCAGCTAAGTTACAGAACAGCGCTCCCCCAGGACCCTCCGAGAACCGGGGCTGCAAGGAAGTCGGAGCACCCGGGATTTAAAGAAGCCACATTCATCCAGACACTAGGGGGCGCGCGAGAGGCAACCGCGCACGAGGTGTCTCCCTCTCTTTCTGCCCCATTACCCCCCTCTAAAAATAAATAAATAAATAAATAAATCTGCAGCACATCAAAAAACGGGAGACAGTGCTTCCCAGACGGGTAAGGCTGGCTAGAGGAGGCGAGACCCGCGTGTCCGCTGGGCTGCGTGTCAGCCTGGGGACAGACGAGCGACCACACCGGTGCCACCCCACACCCAGCAGCAGCTCGGAGCGCAGGCGGTCACACCAGTAATGGCGGTGGCACCACCGACACTCGTCGGGGAAGGGGGACGTCTTCAGAAATGGTGCTGGAGCCAACGGACACCCCCGTGGAGAAAACCCCGGTGGAGAAAAGGGCACGCAGCGAGCGCCTCGCGGCGTCCCGAGAATGACTCCGACCTCGACAGACGGGACGGGTGCAACGAAGAGCCCCCGGGAGAAAACAGCGGTTCCCAGGGCGTGGGGCAGGGCGACTCCTCAACGAGGCCCCCACGGTGCTCACTGCGAAGGCACGCCCTGGAACGCGTCCGTCCGTCCGTCCGTCAGCCAGCACGGTGGCGGTGGGCAAAGACAGCTCCCGGGCGTAGGCGAGCGACCCTCGGGGCGCGTGTGGGACAGAGGCGCCGCCTGTGACTAGGAGAGAAAAACAGCCCAGGGACACGGGCGCGGCAGGTGCGGACCCTTCACACAGGGAGCTGCCTGCCGGCTCAGTGACTGTGCTCGCCGGGGAGCACCGGCTGAAATCATGAAACACATGTCCCTCCGAGAAGCTGAGAGTCTCAGAAACGAGGGAAAGACACGCGGCATCCCTGCCGTGGGGGTGGGAGCCCGTCCCGCTGTGGTAACAGCTCAGAGTGCCGCGAACTGCGCGCCCACTGGCCGCCCCTCCCCGGGAGGCGCGGAGCCTTGCTCGCGAGGGCCCCACACCGGAGACTCTGCAGGCGCCGGCGGCGAGGGCAGGGTGGGGCGGTGAATGACGGCTCCCAGACGGCGGAACACCAGAGCAATTCTGGAAACGCTGAAGACGGTGATTCGGAGGAAACGCGCAGGCATTTCCGGACCGAGAGCAGTGAGACACAGCGCAGTACAGAGCCCAGGGTCCCCTTCATCGGACACGCCAGACACCCCAAACCCATCTGTGTGCACTGCGGTTGCACACACAGGCAGCCGCGTGCGCGGTGCCGGCATTTTTCACTGCATATAGGGCTGTGCCTCCGTTAACATGTGGGGTGTTTTTTTTTTCAAAGGAACGGATGGGACCTCAGAAAAAGGTGTTAAAGGTAAAGGTTAGGTCCCCGCATGGTGGACGGGGGTCAGCGGGGAGGAGACGGGTTGGGAACATCCGTGAGCAGCGCTTCCACAGACGGAAATGCGTCATCAGCGAGTGGGTGCAGACCCGGCTCCAGGGCTGGGCTCCCAGACGCAGATGCAGCCGGACGCGTGGCGTGGGCACGAGAGAGGCAAGGCTGGGGGAGCTCGGAGCTCGCCGAGGACAGAAGGGTAACGAAGCCCTCCCGTCCCAGACCGGTGGTCTGCAAGTGTCACCCATCATTAGGGCCCGAGACAGCGCAGGGACCTCCCCGGGCGGCGCCACAGGGAGAAGCACTCGTGAACCGACAGGGACGTGGCTCCCTCTGCCTTCCTCCTCCGGCCGCACCTTCCCGGAGGCTCTCCTCCTTCGTCCCCCGTCCCCAGTCCCCAGTCCCCAGGTTGGGAGTCCTCGCTCGGCCGTGCGGTGGCGGTGAACTTCCTAAGCAGCCACGCAGGCAGGCAGAGGTCCCTGAGATCTGTCCGTCCGTTCTGAGTTCCCCTCATTGAAATGGAACTGAGACACAAAAGTGAAAAAAAACCAGCTGATGGATCGGGGAACACCTTCACTCCCTCACACAAGCCTAGAGACGGGCCGAAAGGTCATTGCTGGCCATCATCCCCCTGGTAACTGAGCAGATGGCGGTCGCCGGCTCCGGCAGCCGCTGCCCGCCGGCGCCTCTGCAGCTAATTCCCCTTCACGCCTGGGCAGTTTGTTCTCACTCGATCCAACTCCACGGTGGCACCCTGGATCTTCGCTTTTGGGGACCCCGGAACCGGCTTTCCTGCGGGCCTGGTCCCACACAGTGCTCTTCCTGTAGAAGCTGGGAGGACCGGCCCCGGTCCAGGGACCTGACGGTGGCCTCTCGAGATGTCCTCGTCATAGCCACCCACGCCTTTTGTCATTGCCACCCCTGCGTCCTTGCTTGAGCTGAGCCCCTCGCATGTGCCTCTGGCCGGTGCCGTCGCCTGGGACAGACCTGGGACAGACCTGGCACGGGAGGGGCCGCCCTGAGGGCTGCCGTGGAAACACCCCACGCACAGCAGGCGTCCAAGGCACCTCCCCCCGAGTTTTACTGCGTCAAATCCAGAGAAGGGACAGCAACTCCCTACGGCCACCCTTCCTCCTAAGTCTGTCATTCCAGCAGCCAGCTCTCCCTTGCTTTTTCTGCCTCTGACTTTGGTCCTTTCTATTCGAACTCAAAGGTCTCACCCCCCACCCCCAGGAAAACACGCCTCTGCCCAGGAAGCCGCCCCCCGGCCGCCCGCCCCCCGTGAGAGGGTCGTTACTTTCAGGCAGGGATGTGAATAGTCCATTTATTCTGAAGAAATTGGAGGCGAGTAGAGAGGCAACGACGATGCAGATTCCCTTCATCTGGAGCAGATCCAGGCTGAGCATAAGCACCTTTGATTTAAAGGTAAAAAAAGCAATTAGAGGCAGTTGGCAGAAAGTTCTCTCCAATCAATGAAGTCATTCAATCAGTCGGGAAGGAACGCCTGGCTTCTGAGCGCACAATGCAATTCCCAGGGAGAAAAAGGGGGAGGGGGCAAAGACGGGCGCCCCCGGGAAGAGGAAAACTAAAACCGAATGGCAGGCCGCTCGGGAATCCCCACGGTCTCACCGGCCCCCTGCTCCCTCTCGTCTCCCAGATGGTCCCCGTCTCGCGCTCTCCGAACCTGCCACCCGCCCCCCACGCCCAGCGTCCTAGCCTTTCTCAGCATCTGACCAGGTCCCCAGCTTCCTGGTGGGGGCACGGGGGGGGGGCTCTCTGTCGTGCTATGGCCAAGCGTCCTCCCCAGAGCCAGACCTGAGCATGGCGAGGGGACTTCCTTCACCTCCAGGTTACACCGATAGCACGGGGAAGGCGGTGGAAAGGGACGGACAGAAGGCCAGTGTCACATCAACATCACAGGTTTACAGGGTTGGTGGGGAGCAAATGAGTTCAACGTCCAGCAGAAGGGGCCTCAGACAGAGTCAGTCCCCGGGAAAATTAGGAATTTGCTCCCAGCGGAATCGTGCCCTGGGGCCCACGTGTCTTCCGAACGGCCCGGAGCGTCCAGCTGTGCACAGGGCCCAGCGCAGCAGCCGCCTCCACCACGCACCAGCCCTGCACCTCCCCGGGGCCTTCCTCCCTCCCCTGCTCCAAGTTCAGCGCTGTTTCCAACCGAACTGTGACCGTGCGGCGTCCCATCGCCCAGAGGGGCCGGTGCCTCCTCCACCCCCACCCCTGGGGCCAGATGCGCTTTGGAATCAGAGCCACGCGCTCCCGGCAGATAACGCGGGACATTGGCTCAAACCCACCCAAAGTCCCAAAGGGGCCGGGGCCATCCTGCACGAAAACCCACCACTATTTCTGCAGGAAACACGAATATTCAGGAGAAGTGGGGGAATCACGATTATAAGTAGCCGAGCCTCGGGGCAGGTTTTGCGGCCAAAGGAGTTCCATCGACTTTCAGCTTGCAGAACTTTTTCCGTATCGGAATCCCGGACCCGAGCCCCTCCTCCCCCTGCCTCTCTCTTCCGGGACAGCACACAGGAGAGGGCGGCTGGCCCCCTGGCCACCGGGGAACCCGAGGCCTCAGCGCCACGTCCGACAGGGTGAAGCCCAGTGAGAGGGAGTGCTGAAGGGTCAGCAGGGGCACCCGCTGCTTCTCCAAAGCGCTGTCCTCCTCGGGGCCCCTGGCCGGTCGGACAGACACCGCGACCTTCCTCTGCGAAGGGCCAGAGAGCACACAGTTCCCAGCTTTTTGGGCCAGACGGTCTCGTCTGCAACTGCGCACTCTGCCGTCGTAGTGCAAAAGCAGCCTAGACAGTTTGTGAACGAAGGCGTGTGCCTGTGTCCCAATGAAACTTGGTTTATCGTAACAGACTGAGGCCGGCCCTGGCCGCCCGCCCGGCCACACGGGCTGACCCCGGAACACACCGAAGCAAATGCCTTTGGTGATCGGGATTCATTCAGCAAACTCAGGGCCCTGCTGTAGGGGGGGCGGGGGGCACTGTCCTCAGGGTGAGCCGCTCCACAGGGACTAAAACGCACGAGTCTGCCCCCACTGGCTGACAGTCTAGATGATTCTCCGAACTAGAGGAAAATCTTCCTCCCCTCTGGGCTTTACTTTGTCTTAAAGAAAGTGGACCTGGCCGAAAATGTAACAGTCACCTCACCAAAGACGGTAGGTAGACAGACGGCAAATCGGCATGAAAAAGATGCCACCCAGCGTGTGCCCTCGGGGAACTGAAATGAAACCCACAGCTGCGGTTGGGCGCCCAAAATACGGAGCTCCGCCCCTGATTATAACCCTTCCTGCATTTTCCACGTCGTTCGCCCAGGCCTTCTCTCTTTCTTCTCCATCAGCCTCAGCAGAAGTCGGCCTGTCATTGCTTTGTTTGGGTTTTTTCTGGAGAAGCAACTTTCTGGCTCTTTTTAAACTTCCATTAAGATTCCCCCTCTGACCCACGCGTTCTTCAGCTGTGTGTTTTTTTCATCTGTCTTTCTGTGTTAGCTTCGAACTCCACGCAGGGGGGACCAGAGAACAGGGACTGTATGAAACATGTCAGGCTAAGTTTTTTTAAGATTTTATTTATTGATTTTTAGAGAGAAAGGAAGGGAAAGAGGAATATCAATTGGTTGCCTCACACGCCCCCAACTGGAGAACCCAGCCCACACCCCAGACATGTGCCGTGGCCGGGAATTGAACCGGCGACCTTCCGGTCCACAGCCCGGCACTCAGTCCACTTTCTTCGTGTCTGTTTTCTTCCTCATGTGTACAGGTGCCCCCCCCCGCCCCGCCGTGGGCTAGAGCTTCCTGGGGAGAGAAGGGACTTCCAAACACCCCCGCTCCGTCCTCAATGGAGTCACACAGACTCCAAGTTTTTAGAACCAACTTATGAACTTGAAAAGAGTAGCCTTTGACCTTGAGAGAGGCTCAGCCACCTTTTTCCATGGAGACAGGTCATCTAATCAAAATACTTAAAGTTCTGGGGGGAAGATATTTAAAGCTGAAACCTTTGGAAGTCAGTTTACTCAAGTATAACCAGTGGTCTCTACGATTTGACCCCAAGATTCTTTCTGCTCATAGGAACTTGGCTTTAGGTGGTAAGGGGTCCATGGCACACGGGACAGATGAGACAGTTAACTGCACGACTCCTCATAACAGAGAAAATAGGCAATAACCCACGACTCCTGATAGAAACTTAATGGGACAAATCACAGCATAGTCACCTGAAGGAGCCCTTAGCAGCCACTAACTCCTGTTGTGAACCCATAATCACTGACGTGGAAAGATGGCGGTGCAATATTAAGTGAAAATGCAATAATATGATATTATTTTTCTTTAAAGAACAAATGTGTGTACAGAACCACGTGGGCCTCACAAAGAATGTCCGAAAATTCACTCATCAAAATGTTAACAGCTGGCCCCGGCTGGTGTGGCTCAGCGGATTGAGCACCGGACTGCAAAGCGAAGGGTCTCCAGTTCAGTTCCCAGTCGGGGCACGTGCCTGGGTCGCGGGCCAGGTCCCCAGTAGGGGGCGCAGGGGCAGCCACACACTGATGTTTCTCTCCTTCTGTCTCTCCCTCCCTCTCTCTCCAAAAATAAATAAAATCCTTTTAAAAAATTATCAACGATCGTTATTTAAATGATAGGATCACGGGCGACCTATTTTTGCTGCACATTTCCTACGTGGCAAATTATTTGAAATAAAGTTATTATAACAACTTATAAAAATAATGTTCCTAACGAGTCCGTTGACGAGGGTCTTTCTGCAGTTAAGTGAATGATTGCTCTCCTCGGCCTCGGGCATTTGCCCTGAACGGGAAGTTCCCCGAGAGCAGGGAGCACCGTTTCCCCCCGCTTTCCGCCCTCCCCGCAGCCCCGCGCACAGCCCAGCAGGTGCCGAGAGCCCCAGTGTGGCTGCTGACTGAGCGGATGTTCAGACGTCAGGCACCAAGGAGATGCGAGTGGGAATAGCTGAGAACGAAGTTGCACTGGAACTTTCGTAACTGCCGAAGAAAACCTTCGCGTCGTTTCCTTGTATTATAAACGAGCCGGCCGACTGCTCCCCTTCAGTTTTGAAATCCTGCCAAAGTGCGGGTGACGGTCCCAGCGTTCAGCTGACGGGAGAGATTTAAACGCTGCTCAATGACATCATTATCCCGCAAATCACAACGAGGGAGCAGACAAGAATCTGGTGTTTGAAAAAAACCCACGCCCGACCTGCGGTTTCTGAGGTGGGACCAGGGCCTGGCCCGGCAGCTTTCATTCGAGAAGCTGATGACGTGGCACCCTGCATCCCCGACCCCTCACCTGCGTCTTCGCCTGCTGTGTCAGTCAGCGGTTGCTGCGTAACGAACATCCACCAAACGTCAGTGGCAAAGAAAGGGCCCTCATCTGTGTGGGTCTGGGTGGGACTCGCCTGGTGGCCTCTGCTTCTTCAGGCTGGTGGCCCGCTGGCCTCCCCCTTCTACTGCTCAGAGTTGGGCTCCGGCCAGCACCTGTGCATCTGTGCGGGGCCCAGGGTAAGGGGGCAGAGCTGTCTGGAGGAAGCTCTTCCCCTGTCAGTGCAGAGGGCGGAGGGCCAAACTGCATGCCCGGTCATACACTACACTTCCAATCCCCCCCCCGTGCTGTGTCTGCCAACAGCCCACTGGCCAAAGCAGATGCCTGGCATCCTCGGGGCAGAGGGGACCGGAGCAGGGCGTGTCACAGGGGAAGGGGGCCTTTCGGCCAGCGAGCCCACCACCACGCCCTCCCTTCCAGCAGGGCTCCCTGCAGGTGCGTGGAACCGGAAACGCGGGAGAACACGAGGTCCCGGTGACACCCCGGGCAGGCCTGTTCCCAGGCCTGTTCCCAGACTTGCCAACCCATGAGCCCATGGGCCCTCTTTCTGTCCGAGTCGTTTTGGATTTTCTGTCCCTTGGAATGTAAAGAACGCGAACAGATACCGGCGGTCTCGGGTCGGAACGGTCAACGCTCGGTCTCGCCGCCGATGGTGCTGACGAAACAGGGGGGAGGTCAGAGGCCACTCTTGGCGGGAGAGAACCAGCCCAGATGCTCACACCGCCCAGACCCCATTTGGCCACACAGAGAGCGGCCGCAGCCCCCGGGACACGCCGGCCCACCAGCGTCTCCCCGCACGCCACTGGGAAGCCAAGTCTATTGGAGAGCAGACGAAGGGGCGTGAGCCCTTGAAGAAATGCCCTGGGCAAGTGCAGGGTCTTGGCCCTGGACGGGGTCCTGGGGCTGTGCCCAACGAGGGTGGACGACCACCGCTGTGGACGGAGCCGCACGAGCCCACAGGTGTGCACACAGGGGCGAGAACAGCCGGGTTGGTCACTGACCCGGACGGGGTCTGGGGTCAGACGGAGAGCGTAGTCTTCCACCCGCTGCCGGTGGCTGCATCCCGGGGTGTGGAGCACAGGATCCAGGTGCGATGCCTCCTGCGCCAGGTGCGCTGTTCCTGCACCAGGTGCGCTCTCTCCTGCACCAGGTGCGCTCTCTCCTGCACCAGGTGCGATGCCTCCTGCACCAGGTGCGCTGTTCCTGCACCAGGTGCGCTGTCTCGTGTCAGGTGCGCGCTCTCCTGCACCAGGTGCGCTGTTCCTGCGCCAGGTGCACTGCTGTATGTAGAAGTTCTTTGTATATAAATTCACTGAGCCGAGATGTATTGATCCCCGATATTAATCGCTTCTTTCTGATTTTTCCTCAAATGTCCTTGCTTTCCAGAGGCCTTCCTTTTGTCCTAAGGTGGGATCACCTGTCCCCTCCCCTGCCCCCGCCGTCACCGCCCAGTGCCCTGTCACAGGTGCGCCTGTTTGCTCGGTCTCGGGCGCTCCTCCGCGAAGCTCCAGGGGAAGGTGCCGGGTTTGTGTCCCGCTGGGTTTCCAGCACCCGGGACAGCGCCCGGCACCGTGCGTGCTGAGTATCTGCGTGGAGAGCCCCGCCCTGATGCCGGGGACAACTGGAGCTTCTGAAATAGCGGCAGCAGCACACAACAGGGGCCAGGCGCGCTGCGCTTCAGGGAGAGGCCCCGGAGCCCTCTGTGAGAGGGCGAGGAGAAACCGCCGCTCTGCGCCCTGGGCGGGAGGCTGACTATCAGGGCGCGCACGCTCCAAGTCCTCCCAGCCCCCGCCCTGGAGCCCTGTCTCTCTGCGCCCCCACCTCCCCCCGTGCCAGCAGGGCCCGCCCCAGAGGCACAGGGCGGCCGTGTTTGTGCGAAACGGGAGGCAGCTCTCAGGCCCCGTCGGCCACACGCCTCCCGTGGGTCCCGGTGAGCTCAGCCCTGATGGCCGTCCCTCCTCTGCCACGGCCTCGGTCACCGCCATCTACACACGTGACCCAATTTAATGAGCGACCCTGATGTGCTCCCACAGGTCACAGCTCAAAGGGGGGTGTGCTCGTCTGAGCCCACGTGCCCCCGTGGAGTGAGCGGCCGGCTGCCCTCAGCCCCGTGTGCCAACGCCGAGGCTGGGGGACCGCGGCGGGCACGGCCAGCCGTCAGCGTGGCCAGGGCCGGGCCTTCGGGGGGCTGCGGTGCCCGGAGGACCCCAAAGAGCCAGGAACTTGCACTTTGCTTCGAGCTGCGGAGCGGGAGACAGAGATTTTCCCCCTCGATTTGCCTTGCTGCCTTCGTCAAAAGTCAGCTAACACCTGAGTACGGACCGGCGTCCGGACTTGCTGCCCCCGCACAGCCTGACGGAAGTCCCCCCAGGCTGCAAACGTGCGCTGCCCCCGTAGCTTTCCGTCACCTGCAGCCCCGTCTCACGGGGGACGGCCATCGGAGCGCCACCTCCGTGACCCACGACTCAGTCAGCCGTGGGCGCTGCCTCACTGGTGACGTTTTACGACACCTGGGCCCGGGCTGGCCAGCGCGGAGGGGGTCCACCGTGAAATACGGGTCAAGTGGAATGAAACAGGCTCAGGGGGTCCATAAGCCGGAGCCTCGGCGGGAAGCAGAGCCCCCCGAGTTAGGACCTCAGTCCGGCGTCACTGAATCGACGCTCGGCGACCCCTCCCCCCATTGCCGGGCAGAGCAGAGAGTCAGGCTCTGGGTCCGGAATCAACGCCATGAGGAGTGTCCAGTTTATTTAACTCTAGGAGGCCGGAAGCGGTTCATGACTGAAATAAATCTCCGCGTGCAGCTCGGTTGGACATAACATACGATATTCCGTGCCAGCCGCGTGGGCCGGGTTTCTGAGCACCCCTGGGTCAGGCACGTCGGGCTCAGCATGCCGCAAATCGGACGGGGAATGGGAAGAGCCCTGTGATCCCACCGCTCCGTGGGGTAGGACGCGGCCAGAAACGAGGGAACAAGCAAGAAACGCAAACAGAAAACTCACAGATGCAGAGGACGGTGTGGCGGTGAGCAGAGGGGAGGGTGGCGGAGGGCGAAGGGGCCGAAGGCACGGAGGCAGGAGACGTGACTTGGGGGGCGGGCGCCCAGCGTGACTCGCAGATCATGCGTCCCAGACCTGTGCTCTCGAGGCCTACTTGGTGGCATCAGCCAATGTCGCCCGACACATCGCGTTAACATAAAAACAGATTTATGGGGGAAATAGCATCAGGGTGAAGGTGTGAGTCAGCGTGCCTTCGTAGCGGCTGGTTAGTGAACAAAAACTGCACGGGATGTGACAAAATGATGTGCAAACGTCACATTCCTCTGACCCAAACCCCGTGAGGTGGCAGCAGCTACCGTTTTAAAGGGAACACATCCGTCATCGCACGAGACTGAACGTTTGGAAGACTTTTGGAAGTGTCGCAAGGACCCTGGGCGCGACCCACGGAGGGAGCAGAGGCAGCGCAGGCAGCGAGGTCCGAGACGCCGCGGAAGCCGCAGGGGCGCCCCGACCCCGGGCTCCGACCGCCCGGCGTTTTCCGACGTGATTCTTTGAAAGTCACCTCCCATCACACAGATTTGGCTTTGGAAGGCAAACAAAAAACTCCTCCCTAAGAAAAAGCCCCCCGATTCATCACCGCAAATAACGTCTCTTTGGAGTCCTCACGTTGTCCTATTCGGAGGACATCAGGTGTGGGCACCGCTGTGACCGGGGCTCCCGTGAGATGCCGCGTCCCGTCCTCGGTGGCCCTGGCGAGCCGGCGTTTCCGTCTGCACCCCCCCACGCCCTGTGCGGCCGGCGGTCCTCAGTAAGGCCCGCCCCGCGTTCCCTGCCTGGACGCCGGGATAGGCTGTCTTCTCCCTCCTCTCTGGCCTCGTGGGCTGTCCCCGGCTTGTGCTGTATAAACAGCACTGCAATTAATACCTTCGGTTCTCAGCTCAGTTTGAATCCGCCTTCTGGATTAAAAGCAGCTGGACTGACTTCTGGGCCATTTATTTCCTCCTGAACAGAGGCGAGAGGCTCGGTTTCAGAACGAGGAGCCGCCGGCCGGAGGGGCCCCAGCGAGCTCCCCGGGGGTCTCAGGCTGTGTCTCTGTGACGCACTCGCCCCGTTTGGGGACTACATTAAGTCCCGTGTGGCTTCAGCCTAACGTGAATCTTGGGGTTGACAACCACACCTTTCCCAGGAGTTATTTTTCTAAAAATAGTATCCCTTCTGGCTGTGCGACTTTCTCTATTGAGGTTCGGGCCCGCTGGGGCGGTGTCATTTTCAAGCTCTTTGAACTACTAGGTCACACGGACAAGGCGCCTGCTTTTTCGTGAAGCATTTTGTCGCCGCAGACACAGCAATGCCCAGAGAGACCCCAGCAGAGACGGACACCAAGTCAGGGTCTCGGGAATGTAAACTGCGATCGTTAAAATGTGGAGCTCAACAGATGGATAAACAGTAGAGATGAAGCTGAACATGAATCATCGCCTGAATAATCAAACCATCCTCAAAGCCATGTGCTATGAATTTCATATGCAGAGGGTTGAGAAAATAAAGCGGAGGAAAAATCTAACAATAAAAGTGCTTGGAGTGAGGCGGAGACACAGGTATTGGGCCGAACGGGTTCACGTCGAGGTGGTCAGAATGAATGGAAAGTTAGATAGCACCTACAGACACTGGGGAATGTCAAAGCCGGGAGGAGGGGAAACGGTAAGGGACGACAAAGCAGAGAGAGGAGAGAAAGCAGTTGCCTACGGAGGACCAGAAGTCGGGCTGGGCTCCCCCTTCTCATCGGCAGCAGCGATGCTAGACACAAACCTAGCACGCGGTCAAAAACCAGTATTCAAGCGGGAGCTCAAAACGAAGGCGCCCTCGGCTGTGATAGCACGCAGAGCCTCGGCCTTCCGCCGGTCTCTTCTGAACAAACTTGTTGAGGACTTACTCGACCAAAACAAACAAGAGTAATGAACCTAAGTGGGCAACGTAAAATGCTCGGGACCATAACGAGGGGAAAAAATGAAGTAAGATAAAATCATCGTCACACAAGTTTCACACGGAGGAAACTGAGAGGATGGCGGGAGACACATCATGTGTCTAAATAATCTCGGATGCAGAATGTTATTTAAAACTGTGTCCCCGGGAACTTCAAGCTAAAACAACCCCATGATTCCCACACACCCGGGGCGGGTGTCGGAGTGAAGAGAGGGGGGAAGCCTGGGGGGAATGAGGGCAATAGACTTACAGAAAGGGCCTTATCTTATTCGGGAGAAAATAAAAATAGTGATGAGTTCTAGACGTTGAAAAACTTCCAGGGTAATTACCAGAAAAATACAAATAGAGGCATAACTTCTTAATTGGAAACTACTGGAGGAAAAAATAATACGACAATGAAATGAGCAATCCTCCGAAGAGAGGAAATAAAATAGAAAACAAGATGAGGTGATACAGTAAAGCGTGTTGATAGTCCCATAAATAAGAACTGGTTAAACGGCCCCAGGAAGAGGGAAACCTCGCAGACTCTGACGAGCAGTCCTCAGCCACATGTACTTAAAACTAATTACCTGAAACAAAACGACGCGGAAAGTTTGGAAACGAAGAAATGACAAGGAAATGACTTCTGCTTCACCTTTAAAAGAACAAGTAACTACTCTGCTGTTGAAGAAGATGCACAGGAAGATGAACGGCTCTCTAAATTCTCAACGTAATTTGGCATAATTTTGTTGTACACGCTGTTCGAGTTAGAGCAAGAAGAACAGGAGAAAGACCAAGCTCAGCATCCCTCTGAAAACCTTAAAGGAAAAACTGCAAATTAAACAACAGAAAGTAGCAAGGAAACGTTAAAGAGCAGAAATTAAAAATAAAAAAAAAAACACAGAGAAGGCAGGATCAAAATGGTGTCTTTGAAAAGACCAAGGAAATGAAGGGACTCCCTGATAAGAAAAAGAGAAGAAGGGAAGAAATATCTGTGCTGAAATACCCTCTCTACAGATACTTATTTAGATGTTAAAATGAAAGTAAGAAACTAGCATGAGCATGTTTACCCTGATAAATTCGAAATTTCAGACGAAGTTTACAAATAACTAAGAAAGCCCAACTCAACCAAAAAGGACGCCGGGCAAATCTGAAAATCCCCATCGCCCTGTCACTGTGAAATAAATTGAATCTATAATTTAGAAACTCCCCACTAAGCAAACTCCAGGCCCAGATTGCCCTCCCTGGGAAGTCCTATGAAATATTTATAGCTGAATAATGCAAATTTTATACAGACTCTCACAGAGAACAGAAACACTCCGAGCTCACTTCCGAGCGCTGTGACGTCGCTGGGCCCAGAGCTGGGAAGAGACGGCCGTGGCCGTGGCCGTGGCCGGGGACGGGGGCATCGGGCAGCCCGAGCCAGCCCCAGCACTCGGCCAGCCGGCCCTCGGGTACCACGCCACACGTCCAATCAGGTCTGACCGTGCCAAGTGTTTAATACACAGATGCGTTCACACGTGGAGGGGGTGTGAACCGGCACAGCCACTGCGGAGACCAACATGGCGTAACGGGTCATACACTCTCTCTACAACCCAAAAAGGTTCCCAACTGTCCACCAGGAGACGGGCAAACAGGATTGCCACAGCGTGGTTGGTGAGAGCGGGGGAAACGGGCACTACCTAGAAGCCCATCAGTTAGAAATTCATAAATAAATCACGGTACCGTCATTCCAGAGACGAACGCCTCACGGCATTTAAAATAAATAAGCTGCTATGAGGGTCAGGATGCCTGGACCCGGGAAACAGTGTCGAACCGAAAACCCAGCGTCAGGGTGTGTTGTGCGTGACACAGGACTTCCGTAAAGGTTTGAAATGCACAGAAGGACACCCTGCGACGTGGTACGGAGATACATATTCATTGAAATGTAATGGGATCATTTTAAAGAGAGTAGACAGATATGCACCAGGCTTATGATAATGTTGCTTCTGGGAGAATAAAAAGGAGATTGAAATGGAGGAGGGATCCGAAGGGTATTTTATCTTTATTGTATTATTCTAGCTCCCTTAAATATTAAAAAATACTGAACTGAATAACAATGACAACATATCGATGGTTTAAATACTGGATTCTGAGAAATGAGTGGCAGGTCCTGCTTGCCTTTTTGTGTTTTCCCATATCCCAAAAACTCCTTCGGAACGCCAGGCGCCGGGAAGTCCGAATGGGGAGAGGCAGGTGCAAGGAGGCGGTGACATAGGTGGGGGTCCCGACGCATCCGAGGGGACGCGGGATGGCGGCAGTGACCTCAGGAGCTGGCCGCTGTCGGCCGAGCGGGGTGGAGCTGGTTGGCGCCCACGTCCAGCTCCAGTAAGGGCGGCAGAGGCCATTGTGGATGGGGCAGCTGAGCAAGTGACACCCCGTGTGTGCGGGGCCTGGGCAGCTGCTCACTGGAGGTTGCCGCTGGGAGGGACCACCAGGAGATGCTCGAATGCCACTGCGGTGCCCCCCTCGGGGAGAGGGGCTCTCGGCAGGACGTCTGCGCCGGTCAGCGCGGCAGCCCTGAGGGCCCGAGGCACAGGCAGAGCACCCACGTGCACGCTCGCCGGTGGGCCCACGGGGGCAGGGCGCACACACACAAGGCCGCCCAGCTCGGAGGGACCTGGAGGGGTCCCCAGGCTCTCCAGGGCCTCCTGCTGCTCACGAGACGGCAGCGTGCGGAGAGCCACCCAGGGCCCCTCTGTCCCTGTGTCCTGCTTAGAGATCTGCCAGGACGTGGCGTTAGGCCTCCTGGACCCTGCACCGGACCTGGCGACCCGGGAAGGCTGTCCAGGAAACACCCGGAGTCTGGGCCTCACGCCTCGGCCCGTCACTAGCTTTGCTGATTTTCAGCAGCACCCCCCGCCAGCCTGTGGGAGCTGGACTGCAGGGGGGGCCCCTGCCCGGCCCCCCCAGTCACGCTGTGCTCCCGGGTCAGGTGGGTCAATGGGAACGCTCGGCCGCCTTTCGCCGGCGAGAGGGGACCCCACCTGTCGGATCTGGCTGGCTCAGAGGACATCCAGCATGGGTGCCTGAGGCAGAGGGAGGGCTTCCTCCGAGGAGTCCCCATTAAAGATGTGCCCAAGTCCTAACTGCCACCAGCCCCGCGACATGTCGGGGAGGAGACCAAGTCCTGGCTCCTTGAGCCGCTCGGACCGGAGCTGGCCAGGTCCCATCGCACCTGGACCTGGGGCCACCCCCAGCCCCGGGCTCAGCTTCCAGGAACAATTCCCCTCCGACCCCGACAGTGACACCATCTTCATCCACTCAGCGACCACACGCGCTCGGAGCGGTGAAGGTCAGAGAGGCCGAGGCTCCATCTCAAACTCCAAAGACACAGCAGAGACCTTGCGGACGGTGAGCGTTAGTTAGCATAACCCACCCAGTGGCTCACCAAACCGCTCCGTGAGTGCCAGCGCCCTGCCCAGCGCGGAGCCTGCGCACGCGCGCGCGGGAGAAAGCCCCGCCCCCACGGGACTCGCGGGCGAGTTGATACAAAGACTAACAACAACCACAGCGGCCAAGCCCGCCTCCGGGGAGTGGGTGTGAAGCGCCCTTTAACCCTCAGCTCCCACGCCCAGATGGCCGTGATATTAGTCCCGTCGCGCCCGTGCAGGGGCTGAAGCGCAAAGAACTCCGGCCGCCTGACTCCCGGGCGTGTCTTTAGTCAGTGATTCATTTTCTTAACATTTGGAAACATTGGGGACGGACGACTTGGATTGCCCTCTTCCTTCTTGGACGTTGCTTGGCTGAACTTGACATTTCCTGCAGTGAAATTTCCTAAGACATTAAAAGTTAAACACAGAATATTGGATAATCGTCCTGCATTTTCCTCGTGGGCCCCTAATAGTGAATGAACAATTGTTTTAATTAAAAATCTTGCCAAGGTCACACAGCCCGTAAGGGGCAGCGCCGGGCCCAGACCCCTGTCAGCCTGCTCTACAGCGTGCGCTCTTGACCGTGACATTGGCTAAATTAATCACACGGAGCGGGTCTGCCGCAGCCAGAAACCTGCTCTCGCTGCAGTTAGCACGGGCCGAATCAAAGGCGCCGAGTCCGCGCTCCGCGCCGGCTCCGAGGCGGGCTGCGGTGAGGCGTGACGGTGTTTTTGAACGGGAGCCGCTGCCGCTTTGTGTCTCTTTGCTTTTATTGGGATGGAGCCCACACACCTGGATGGAGCCCCCACACCTGGATGGAGCCCACACACCTGGATGGAGCCCACACACCTGGGCTTCCTTAAAGCGTGCGGCTCCGTGGACTCGGCGTCTTCCCGATGTCGCACGGCCACCTCCTCTGTCCAATTTCCAAACCTGACCGGTGCTGTTCTCACGCCTAGTATTGAAACAGGGTGCAGAGCAAGGGGCACCCCAAAATTCCCCACAGCCCCAGGTTGGGGGTTGGGGATGCGGGAGCGGATAATCGGGCCTCAGGTACTTTGCGTAATCACGGCAAGCCTTTCCTGGTGGCAGGCGTGCTGCCGCCGGCGAAAAGGGCTGCGGGACTGTCAGAGCACACAGCCCCAGCACGAGGTCCCGTAGGAAGCTCCGGGTCAGGATGTAAAACGAGGGCGGTCTGGGAGGGAAGGGGTTCCGGCTGCGGCCCGCGGTGAGGGCGGGGCTAGTCTGCTGGCTGGGGACTGGCCCCAGTGGCAGCCCTGCAGGCTGGAAGGGTGCCGAAGGGCCCCCCACCGCCCCGCGGTCCGCCGTGAGGCCTGGTGTGTAAGGAGGTGCCATGCGGTTTGGGATTAAGAGCTGGAGTGAGGAAGAGGAAAGAGAGGCCCCGCTGGGAAACCCGCCTGGAGAAGGCGGCCGCACAGCTGACCGAGCTGGGCGTTGCGGGGGCTGCCGGACCAAACAGGGCTTCCCGGGAGATGCCCGGGGTGCGGACCTGCGGCCGGATCGCTGGGCCACGGACCTCTGACGGGCGTGTTCTGAAACTGGCCTGACTTGGCAAAGGCGGCGGGGGCAGGACTTAATGATAGAAATCCGCCATTATTCTGAATGTGCAAAACCTGTGATAAGCAGCCCCTGTCCTTGTCC
The DNA here is from genome assembly GCA_028533065.1 of Trachops cirrhosus. NCBI lineage: Eukaryota > Metazoa > Chordata > Mammalia > Chiroptera > Phyllostomidae > Trachops > Trachops cirrhosus. Next base: position 1,722,148 of record CM052546.1, read on the forward strand.
ACCAGCCCTTGGGGAGGGCGGGGCGGGGGGGGTCACTCTTCTCCGCGGCGGGCCGTCGAGCCCCCCAGCTGTTCCACAAGAGCAGAGACAGGGTTCGGGGACAGCATTTCCTTCGTGCGCCTCAGTGACGGGACGGCCAGGCAGAGATGCGGAAGGGACAGAGCCCCCTTGCTGAAACCCTGACCCCCAGCGATGATGGTTTTAGGAGGAGGGGCCTTCAGAGGGGCTCAGATCGGGAGGGTGCAGGCTCTCACAAAACGGACCTGCGGAACAGGAGTGGTGGTCTCGTAGGAGAGGCCCGGGGACACAGGGAGAAGGCCGGGCTGAACCAGGAAGACGGCCACCACCGTTGTACGGGCTGGGGGTCCGCAGCGACGTGTCTCCCCGTGAAGCCTGCCCCCCCTCACTGCTCTCCTTGTGGAGGGGCCTTGGACTGGGCCACCAGGCCAGGCTGAGTTTCATGAGGTCGGGCCTCCATTTGTCTCCATCCCCAGAGACCCTTCAGAACCGCGGCACGCCCTTTAATCAAACTAATTATGCTCTAAATTAATTAAAAACATAAGGAAATCGATCTGAAAAGCAAAGGAAACGGAGAGCAGAGTGAAATGAAACAGAAGCCGAGCCCTCCACAGACGGCGGAGGCTGCTCTGCCCACGGAGAACCCGCCTCCCCCGCTCCTCCGCCCAGGGTCCTCCTAGGACCTCGGAACGCGCCTTCTCTCGCCTTTCGGTGAGTTCCAGCGGCGCCTGCCTGGGAAACACGTCAGAATCGGAAGCGATGGCTCAGGCTCTTCAATCTTGTTAAAAGATCATGTTAGAAGTGCAAATAGCCTTAGAGATAACTCTCAGAGAATTCTAATTTATCAGCGTGCGGAAGGCAGCCGGATAGAGTAAGAGAGTGTGCTGGGGTCGGAGGGCCGCAGGAATTCTAATCCCAGGTAGAGACACACGGCAACTCCAAGCCTCTGTCAGCGTGGTTCCGACACCATTAGCAGTTGCTATGAGAACTAAATGCGGTAAGAATTGGGAACGGGCCCGAGGATGGAAAGAATGCACGAGACAATTTCCCCGTGCACAAAAAAGCGGACCGTTCATTCCACAGACACGGCGGTAACAACTGATGTTGAGGAAGAGCATTTTGTGCGAAAATTCCTCACATATTGCAGAGAGAAGAAAAAAGGAGACCCAATTATGCTGATGAGTATGCCACTAATTTGTAAATTCATGCATTTTGTAATTTTATACAACTGTGTAATTTTATAGTTATCCATAAATCATTGACAACCCGTAAGTGTTTATAATTTATGTATGTGTGGGTGTACACATATTTTTAAAACCACAAGATCGTTATAAAATATTAGCAGTGGTTATTTATCTCCCCGGAGCAGGATGCAAGAGAGAGATTTAATCTTTCTTTTCCTTTTCTGTGGGTTTTTTTCCAATTTGTTGCACCAAACACGAACTATTCGCCATTAGGAGGTGAGGGGCTCGCCCCCGAGGCCAGGAGACGCGGAGGCACATCTGTCTTTGTCTCGGGCGACGGGTCCGGGGCTCCTGGATCTGCGGAAAGTACTTTTTGGTTTAGTGATCTGAATTATATATGAAGCGAACAATGTGTTTTAAACTGAACTAGAAGCTTTTCTAGATTAAATCGCGCTGCTGTGAAAAGCGGTTAAAACAAAATGGATAGATCGTAACAGACACCGGCAGGCCAGCAGAGGCACGAGGTGTCACCGGGCCTCGTTGGCAGAGAGTGGCTCTGGGTGGTTTGCCGGTTCCACGCAGCGTGGGCCGACCTGGTCGGAGTGCAGCCCGAAGGGGCAGCTCTGCCTCAACCTCGGGTGTTCGACCCGACTGGCCCCTGGACACCTGGCGCACTCTCTCTGCTGTGGGGGATGGGGGTACCCAGTGGCTGAGGAAGGTGTGTCAGCGAGACCTGCCTGGAAGGGGCCAGTGCGGGGGTGGGGCCCTGGGCACAGGTGTGACAGGGACACAGGAGAAAGCCTGCGCCCCGGCGGACAGGTGGGAAGGTGTCCTGCAGGGGACCTGGGCACAGCAGTCTCTCAGAGGGTGGTCCCGGGAGCTGCTGTGGACAGACCTCCAGCCGGACAGTCCTCCAGCCAGGTGGTGAGTAGAGATGGGGAGAAGGGAGCGCCCCGAGGGGCAGGGCCCTGAGGAATGCGAGGGTCGTGTGCTCACAGGGACCTGGAAGGGCCAGTGTGGGCAGGCCATGGTGGGAGGGCCCATCAAGGACTTCCTGGTGGGAGGAAGCCACGGGCAGTGATGGGGACGGGGCCCAGGGAAGCGGGGGCTCTCTGCAGAGGCCGTGGGCACCCACTGCCAGAAGCCAAGTGCACCAGGTCTGGAGAGGGACCCGCCGAGCCGGTACCCAGGCCCAAGGGCTGGGGGCGGAGCGCCGGTCCTGTCCCAGCAGCCCTGCCACGGCCCCACCTCCGCCAGGATGTGCAAGGCCCTTCGGAGGGACCTCTAACACCTTCACCAAAGCACCCCACGGTGGGGGCCGCCAGCTCCCAGGAGTGCTGGGGCCCTAGTGGCCAGCGGAGCCAGAAATCAAACCTGGGGCTTCATCTTTAAGTGACTGGACACCATCCACTCTCGTCCATGACCCACCTGTATGGGTGTGTGGGGGGAAACGCCCTCAAACCCACTCCCCTCCAGGCCAAGTCCAAGCTCCGGGGGTGAGCACCAGGCTGACCCTGGGGTGGGTGCACCCCTAACACAGCCTCCCCCCCGCACACCCCCAGGTGCCGAGCAGCAGGTGGACAGGACGGATCAGGGACAGAGCCTGCTGCCCCGGAGGGAGCTGGGCTGTGCCCTCGGGTGACCGATCCTCGAGGGAACACATTCTCTCCGAGCCCGCATGTCCCTGCCTCCCCAGGCAGGTCACGGCCGCGTCCCCGCGTCAGGGTGTGCTGTCCGTGGGGAGGCGCTGCCAGGCGGCTGCGTCCTGCCCCCACTTCCCCTCGTCAGCCGCCGGTCCCCAGTGCAGGCAGGACGCCCGACGCTCCACCAGCTTTGCAGCTGGGGCAGCAGCGTCCCCTGGGACCCAGGCCCCCGGGGACGGCACAGCCCAGGTCCTTCCGGGTCCCGTGTCCTTGTTCTTCACCGGGGCTCTCCCCGCTTGTCCTAGAGCCTCACAGAAGTGGACGCTCACCGCCCCGGTTTCCCGGTGGGTTCAGAGCGACCGCCAGACACCGGGGCGGTTTTCCTTCCAGCGCTGGCGAGAAAAACAGACCTTCCGGGTGCGGGAGCCGCAGCCTCAACTCACCGGAATATCAGGGCGTGGGCCTGACCTCCGCCACGCAGCCTGGTCCTCTGTGCCGCCCCGGAGTGCAGCGTGACGCTTACTCGCCCAGGGCGTGAGTCGGCACCAGGGCAGGGTCAGCAGGACCATGCGCGCCAGGTGAATTTCAACAGGAAACGAGAGGCTGCAGACAGGTGGGTGGGCAAGCCAGGGGCCCACCCTGCCCCGCCCCACTGGACTCAGAAAGTCTCCCAACTCGGCCCCGAGCCTCATTTTCACACTGCTGGTCACCTGCACCTGCCCGGACACACACGCACACCTGCCTTGGTGGGTCCCCTACTCCCTCCCCTCCCCTCCCCGTCTCTGTGAGGACAACGGCTGACAGTTGTCAACGGGACCTGGAGACGAGCTCCTGGTCTCCACCAGGGACCTCCCCTCTTCCTTCCCCTCAGACGCCCTGGTGTTCACCCCTCCCCCCCAAAGTCCTCGCCCCGGTGAAGCAGCCAGGCCCTCACGCCAGGATGATGGGAGCTTCAGGGCTGAGTTCATCTGTCCCTTCTCTGCCCCCCACCCACACCTGAGCCTCTGTCACGCCTTTTTCCCGACCCCACGCAGCACATCACCCTCGGCCCCTCCCCTATGTCCACTGGGCTTGGTCGCCAGGACAGGGCTGCGGGCAGAAGACAGAGGGCAGCAGATGCTGGGCTGGCTGGGAGGGAGAGGTGCAGACGGAGCTTTGGGGGTTGACGGAACGTTCTGGGCCTCCCTCCACCGTAAACACCTACCCCTTCTTCAGCTCATCGGAAAAATCTTACGCACCCTCCAAGGCCTGGTGCCAACGTTAGCTCATGTCCAGAAAACTCGCTGACTCCCCTCTATAAGCACTGACTGTTCCCACCTCTGGGCCCCACGGTCCTCTGTCCCTCGGGTGGCTTCCCTCTCTGCCCACACTTTGCGCCGGGGGCGGGGGGGGGGGGGCTGGGTCCTCCCAGAGGACAGGATGTGCCTTCACTGGATGATTTCTCAATGAGGAAGGGCGTGGATGACCCCCGCCAGCGGGTCGTGACTTCTGCCCCCAGAGGATCTCAGGCCCTTCCCTCCCGAGGCTCAGCCTGTTCCCTGCCCCGTGGGCCGCAGCAGCCACGGTGCCTCTCTGTCTTCTTGGGGGAGGAACAGTTCTCATCCTCACAGAAGGCTACTCCCACATGCAAATAATCAGGTCCTGGCGGCCTAAGAGAGGCTTTTATTGAATCTGGCCAGCAGATCTCCGCAGCAGAGGCTCCGGCGCGCCTACAGCTCAAGCCCTCCCTGTCCTTGCGTGACCGCCGCCCGGAACCTGCAGTCAGTGAGGGGAAGACACCAGGCGCCCGGCCGCCTCCAGCGGAAAAGCTCCAACACCTCCTTCTGTCTTGTCCTCCCACCTATGGCCGTGACGCTCTGGGTCACCGTTTCTCCAAACCCTCTCGAGCCCATCTGTCCTGTGATCCTTGCCGTGCCCTGCGAGTGAAGCACACAGGTCTGGCCACCGCCGTGTCCCGGCTGGGCCCCCAGCAGGGGCAAGGGCGCGGGCGGGCTGCCTCCACGCCGCCGCTGGAATCCAAGACGAAGCAAGGCCCCAAGCAGGGGAACCACGCGGAAAAACCACACTTGGGCAAAGGCCGCCGCCGCCCGCCAATCTGTCTGAGACCAGCGTCTCCAGGAAGGGACCAGAAGTGGCTGGTTCTGTGTCCAAGGCCGCACGCCCTGATGCCTGCTGGACTCGGGCACTCTGACCCCACGTGGGATGGAGAGCGCCCTGAGTCAGGGCCTGGGGTGCAACGCTGGGCCCACCTCTGACAGGCCATGTGACCATGTGCGAAGGGCCAGGCCACTCAGGGTCCCTGCAAGGAAGAGATGGGGACACACCAGTGGCTTTTAGCCTGCAGGGTCTGTCAGCTCCTGGCGTCCAAGATCAAAAAGACCTGCCTTCCCAACACAGACGCTCTGCGTGCAGGGGCCTCGCACCGACGGGTCTGCAGCTGCCTCAGGGCCCGGCCCCGGCCTGGCCTCCTCTGGCACCACCAGCGAAGAGCTTCTGCTTCCGAGTCGGACAGCGTGGGAGCTGAAGAGGCGTCCACAGCGCGAGCCCAGCCTCCAGGGGGACCTGGCCTCCACCCCGCCCTCTGGGAGACTGGGAGCAAACGTTTTAACTGCTTCAGGGTTCAGTCTGCTTCTCTGTAAAGTAAGTCTGCAGAATGGAGCTGATGACACAGCGCACATCAGTGAGATGGTGATTAAAGGTGATGACTCGGCACCTGGCACGCAGTAGGTGCTTCAACCCGGGTAATACTATGGTAGTTCACATCTAACCAAATGAAAAAGACAGATCAAAGTCAGTTGTTCTACCCACTGATGCAAAAAAAAAAAAAATCCTATATATAGGTAAGTGAAAAATTCTTGAGTTAATCAAGAGACTAGTTTGGAACTACGTAACATAAAGATTTAGGATTCTCAACTCAGTCACAGCCCCAATCCCTGGGACACCAGACCCTTCCTGAGCCAGTCCTAGATGCAGCCTGCTCACCCACCTGCTCACCCACCTGCTCACCCAACTGCCCACCCACCTGCCCACCCCAGCCCCGCCTGCCACGTTCTCCCAGCTTCTCCATTCCTTGGCCACCAGTTCATGAAGCACCAACCCAGCCTTATGACCCTATCGTTCCACAGAAGCCTTGTCAGGTGGGATTTATCAGTTCAGCACAAAGAAGCTGGGAGTTATTTTATCTCACAATCTAATGACCATCAAGGTCAAGAGTAGTGATCACAGACATATATGCCTAGACCAACAAGGCGGTTGTCATAAATGAGTGAGGACACTCGGGGAAGGACTCTGGCCTTCGCTTGCTATGTTGGTTTTTCCACTGCTGGTGACCAAGGCTTTGTGGCTGTAGGGCAATAGGGCATGGTGGAGACTGAGGATAACTGGGGACACGCACAGATCAGCCCCTATTTCACAATTTGGGGGTGTGGACTCAATTCCTCTAGTTTCTCTGATTTTTCCATATTAGATTTTTAAAAACCCAATTTTTAAAACATTAGCCTATTTCATTTTTTAGACTCTGGGTCAAGTAAAACAGACCAGATTCAGCCCCGTGGCCACTGCTCCGTAAGCTTTCCTTGGGCTCCCTCTGCCTAGTCCTTACCCTCACCTCCAGTACGCGTGGACGAAAGGAGAGTGGCCGGCCGGGGTGCGCACTACCCAAGGGCGCCACACCTCAGAGACACCGAGCAGGCACCCGAGACATGCACCGTGCACCGTGCACGGCAGTGGTTTTCCAGCAGAGGGCAGTAGCGTGTCATACTCCAGCAAAGTCAGTGTGTCACGGGAACTTCATCCGACGGAAGTGTCTTAAGGGAGGGGTGACCTTTTTCTAATTCCCACACAGATGTTGTGAGCACCGGGGGCAGCTCGAGGGTGGAGGATGCTGAAAGGAATGCGTGGGAGTCCCAAACACCGGGTGTTGGCGAAGTTACAGAGGCCCGAGAACAGCTCACAGCTGGGAGGGGCGTCACTCGGAAACTCCCACTGTGGAAACTCTTCGGCGGCGCGTCATCTGGCCGAACCCGCAAACACCCATGACCCAGCAATCCCACGAGGTGTATACCCCGCAGCGCACAGTGCACGTATGTGCGGAGAAACCGGTTCTCGAACACCCACCCGCAGGCGTGGGTAGCCTCGGGAGATGACTCACTTGGTCCGTCCACGTGGCGAACACTGGACAGCAGCGCAAACTAACAAACTGCCGCCGTGCCCGTGACGTGCAGGAACCTGGTAAAGTGCCAGGAGGAAGACGAGCCCCCAGAGAAGAAAACACCCACGTGACTTTATTGTACGTAGCACAGACAGCAGGTGACGCTAACCCATGGCGTCAGAGAGGTGGCCGCTGCCCTTAAGGGTTCGCAGGTGGTGATAAGGGTCCTGGGCGGTGCGGTTCTCCACCTGAGCGGAGGTCACGTGGGAGGGCTCCCTTTGGGAAAACTGAGCGTACGCAAGGTGCACGCTCATCAGCAGCGTCACGTCGCAGCGTCCGTGCGTGATGCTCTGCGTAGGGAGGGGCTTCGAAGGAGGAGGGAGAGAAAGCCGCCAGGGTGTGCACTGCCCCCTCCTGGAGGGACGTTCCTTCCAGAACCACCCGGCCTGGCAGGCGGGGCGTGGCCTTCGAGGAAAACCAGCTTCCCTGGATCGGCGCGTCCACAGTCTGGCATCCCCGACGCGGTGACCCGGACTCCTTGTTCTGGCAGTCGCCGACACAGGGTGGGCATCTGTGATTCCAAAGCATTGCTGGCCTGTGTTCTGGAGGAAACGAAAATGCTACAAGTTGCCAGCCCGCCATTTAGCAACTGATCAGCGCGCTGCAGCTTGGCGAGGCTGATTTGTGATTCTCAGCGTGGCAGCCACCCGCTGCCCCCACCCCCGCCAGTTTCTAAACGGAGACGCCCCCACTGGAAAAGCCATCAGGTCAAAGCCTATGAAATATTGCTGCACCCCAAAGTCTGGGGGGGGAACATTGGCGTGAGCAATATCTCTCTATGAAATGTCGCCACACCCCGATGTCTGCAGGACAAACATTGGCATGTGCAATATTTCTCCGTGAAACATTGCCGTACCCCCATGTTCATAGAGAAATACTGCCGTGTGCCCCTGTTTGCCCTCCCCAAACACGGGGGCATGACAATATTTCATAGAGAAATATTGCATACATCCATGTTTGTCCCTCCAAATATAGGGGTACGGCAGTGTTTCACAGAGAATTACTGCATACACCCACGTTTGCCCCCCGTCTCTTCGGGTACGGCAACAGTTCGTAAGGCAAATATTGCACACGCAAATGTTCACCCACGTGTCCCCTCCAAATATGTGACCCAGAGCAGACCACCAGGGGTGGCCGGGCAGACAGGCCGCCGACGAACAAGAGGCAGGCTGGCCACCAGGAGCAGGCCGGCCGGCCCTGGCGGAAGCGGACTGTCGCTCTGGCAGCACAGCCTGTCACCTGGTCTCTGTATTTAGCCAGGAACAAAAGGTCTCCTTGTGAGGCAGGTACAGGGCGTGAATTTTATACAGAAATATCTCAGATGGCAATATTTCACAGAGAAATATTGTGTACACTGAGGTTTGTCCTTAAATATTTGTGTGAGGCAATATTTTGTGGAGAGAAGCTGGGTCTCCCCACCCCGGGGAGGTATGGCCCATGCAAAACCTGGGGGCAACGTCAGCACCACTTGCAGGGGGCCACCCCTCAGGGTCTCTGCACCCCCTCCTACAGGCCAGTTCTGGCAGCTGCAGTCCCTCATCAAGAGGTTCGGGGGACCCCACGATGGGTGCCCCCGTCCACCGTCAGCAGTGCCCAGCTCCTCCCCCACAAGGGAGAGCAGACCTGCTGACGTTCGTCCCCCAGCCAGCATTTCAGCAGCCACAGCCTCTGGTCAGGAGGGAGTGTGGACCCCTGTAGGATGTCCCCCACAAACTCCTGGGGGGGCGTAGCCCTTCTTAAAGAGGGACCGCCATCCCCTACGATGGTTACCCCCGGCAAACATCAGGGGGGCCACAGCCCTTTGTACGAAATTATGAAATAATGCCAAACCCCAATTTCTTGGCAGGCAAACGTGGGCGCACGCAACGCATCTCTGTTGAACACTGACGAACCCCCTCGGCTGGCTGGGCAAGGTGGGCGTATGCGGTATTTTCACACGTACGGTGATTATTCACTGAAAAACATTGCGTGAGCCACCATCCCTCATGTCCCAGAGGGACAGCTGTGAGTCACAGAAGAGTTCCTCCCAGGTCCCACGTTTCCCTCGGCTGCCTCGGCTCAGGTGCTTCCCACGGCCTGCACCCACAGTGCTCCTTTCCCTACGGGGCTGAAACGGAGGGGGGCCTGGGGCGTGGGTGCCCACGTGAGCCCCAGGCCAGTGCCCAGCGGCTGCAAGAACACGGAAGTCCAGCTTTCTCACCTGAGTCTGGACCAGCCCTCCAGGGCACTTGCAAAAAAAAAAAAAAAATCACCCACCCTACCTTGGCTCCCTGGTCTCCTTGGCAAAAGTCCCCAGACACACCTTAATAAATGACTTGCTCACAGATCTTCCCTTCAGAATTTGCTTCTGGGGACCCTGACCTAAAACACAGGGAAGATGGATTCTAGCATCTCGGAGATTTTGAAACCTGAGACTGGACGTGG